>CM044436.1:54590157-54617561 GCA_024363595.1 Xenopus borealis | reverse complement strand
ACAATAGTAGTGTTTCTGAAGCAAACAGATCAGTTTTACCAGTGCAGGGCAACACTACATGAAATTTCCATTACTTAAAAACACTTTCATTTTTTGATGTTACTGTTCCTTTATTTGAACCTGATATGCAGAAAGCTCTGAATTGCAGGAAGGCCATGTCCTATAGTAGACGTCCCCAACAATTTGTACCCATGAACAAAATTCAAATGTAAAAAGAGTTGGGGAGCAACACAAGCATGAAAAATGTTGTTAGCCCTATGTTGACTGTCAGCCTAAAGAGCATCTGTTTGGCAGTACACCTGATTTTTATGCAACCAAAACTTGCTTTCAAACCCTTAATTAAAAATTAAGCACCTGCTTTGGGGCCACTGGGAGAAACATCAAATAGGTTGGTGAGCAACATAATTCTCATGAGCTACTGGTTGGGGATCACTGTTCTATTGAGTCAATACCAAGCAAATATTTCAGATATTTAAAAATCATTCCCTTTTCCCTGTAATAATACGCCTATGAAGCCTATAATTACGTGCCTGAACGCACACAACAAGTAAGGCTATGTGTTTGTTCAACGTTTGCATAAAATAAAGTTAGCTGTTCCTTTACTTTCCCTGTCTCATGGGTTCTGTGAGTGCCTGCTGTTTCTTCTATGATAGAATCATGAAACAGTACCATGTATTGAGAATAACAAACCTTCATGTATCCATATTGGAGGCAAATTAATCATATTGGGGTTATTAATGCTCAAAGGAGAACAAAGTCTCATTTAAACCTCAGCCCTTCCCTGCAACTTCTGTTATACTGTCATACTGCTACACTGAATAGTGCTCTTCTGTATGAAGCTGCCATAAACATAAACGTGTGCAGCAGAGTTCACGTTTCACTTCAGATCTTCTTCTGTAACTTCTGAATCAAAAATTCTACAAAGGACTTTTAAGTGAATGTGATCAGCCAATCGCTAACTGTGAGGCCCACAGCACTGACCCACCTAAAAATCATCACCACCCCCATCCACTGGTGTCACCACCCTATCAACTGCCCAACTTTGCCAATGCAAAAGGTGGCAACCGGGTACACAGGAATGCTTTTCAATGTAATAGATGTAGGTGAAGGGGAGGTGGGGGAGGGAGATCAGTTCTCCTAAAAATGACTTTATAGCACACTTTGGTGATCCACAAAAAAACAAAAGGCCCCTTAATTGGAAAAAAAACCCAAGTTCTGAGTATTTTGAATAATAGATAAAAAATGTAAAAACATAGCCTAGTTTTAAATTAGCGCATGGTGGAGCAATGGTTAACACTTGCAGTCCTTAAGGCCTAGGTTCAGTAAGCCAGGACAGTATTTGCAGAGTTTATATATTCTACTGGTATAAGGGTTGGGTATCCTGATAAAATGTAACCTGTTCTGTATGAATGTGACAGACGCCTTAGAATGTAAGCTCTGCTGGGGCAGAGATTGATGTGTATGATAAAAATGTTAAATGTGCTGCAAAATATGCCAGCCTGTATTAATAAAGACTAATAACAGTAATTTGTTTCAATCAACCATAACTCCATATGTTCATTTTAGACTGACCCCTGGATGGCACTGTTCTTTTATGGCTGATGCAGAAAATATTATGAGGAGCATAAATTAACAAATGTGCAACCAATAAGCTCTGACCATATTTACAGTTGAAGACCTTCAGCAGCAGGGACAATGTTTTTAAAGCCATTGCATTTAGAATGCTAAATAAGGTTATTTCAGGTGTTTTAACATAAGGAAAACTGAAATTGTACTCCAGAAGCCATAGGTCTAAGTCAAAACAAAGTGACTGTATTTAATAATTGGATATATTTTTACTTTCTTGACAACAGAACACAAATATTGCATCTCACCTACCAGGATTATTGCTTCAGTTGTGACTGCTGTGAATTCATCTATATAATGTGTTTCCATTTGGGAAAAAATGAATAATGGCTGAATTAAAAGATTATTTAAATGACTGTATTTTCAATGTAAAAAAAAGCATCTATTTACAACAAAACTGCTTACAGAACTATATTTGTAGCCTCAATTGAGACAATATATCAGAAAAATATATTCATGCGGTGTGCTCTGAAAAATATTTATAGTTGCAAATCCAAATAACAATTACAGTGCAAACAGATACTATACAAACAGATGCAAAATCTCCACTTCAGTGACTTCAGAAGAGATGTCTTTTTTTCTTTAACTAAAAAATAGAACAACTTTGAACTAATAGTGACACCTTCCAGCTGTGACATATGTTAATAACAACTAATTACTCTGCAATGCAGAGCTGCTGCAAATCTTAATTTGATAGGATTTTTACATTAGAGGTGGATTCTACTCATATGCATATACATAATACATAATATGTTGTGTAGTGCTAGGAAAAATGCTGTTGTTTATTCTCTTTTGGTCTAATAGTGGGAGTTTGCATTTCCTGGAACTTTTATGTCTTATTATTTACATATGCCACAGTACATCACCTACATATATCTTAAAAAGAAAATAGTTCTGGCAGGCTTCATTACTGATAACATACACCTGCATACCTGTTAACATTTGAAGAATGTAAATAGGGACAAAAAAAAAATACCACATATATTTTATATTATTTCCATTTTGCTAATGAAGGTGAAATTGCCTTTTAAAATGCTAATCTCTGTTACCCTAGAGACTGCTTATCTTATTGGTTACAAATGTATTTCAGTGCAGATGCTGAGTATTTGGGCTTCTTTTCTGAAATTAAGTTTCAGAAACTTTGTATCTTTTTCTGGCATCAGTGCAGTAGGTCAATGAGAAGTTAGGGACAGTTGGGAGGTAAATACTTGCAGTAGTATAATTTAGAACAATGGCAGTATAACCTATGACATGACTATTAAGCTGGCCATAGACGCAAAGATCTGCCTGCAATATCGGACAAACGATTAGACGTCCCCATCTCCCGAACTGTCACTAACCTTCAGTTTAAATAAAAAGAACAGATCAGTCGATGTTCTGCCCCTACAGCAATTGTACGAAAGTTTATGTCTGACAAAGCTGGTGTCAGTCTCCCACTGAAAATCATCAGATCAGCAATACATGCAGAGATATATATGATCATCAGCCAACAGAAATATTCTAAACTGTCTAATCGACTGAACGGCAAGCCAAATGTCTGGACACTCCACACACAATCCGAAAATCTTACAAATCCTCGATCCATCTATGGCCAACTTTAGTCCTCTGCGAAAGGTTTAGACAGGGGCTAGAAGGGCTACTTACCTGTTACCTAACACCATTGTACCAAATTAGCAATGCACTTGTCTTATATTTCTCACCAGCTAACAGCAGGAGCCAGAGACACTCATTAGCAACCTAAATAAATTCAGTGTAAATAGATAGCACTATGATAATACACCGCAGCATTGATTTTCAAGGAATCAGGCTCTTGCTTATATTCTTCAACCAGGGGTGCTGCACCAATAAAATGAGTTGAGAAACCAGAATTACCAGGGGTGGCAAAAAAGCCAATCTGGACAACTTTATAAGACAGGTCTCTGATTTTCAAGCCAGAAATTCAGCTCTTCTAGTGCTGAAAGTGCAATTGCCCTATGTCCTGTCTCTTTACCTGCTCTGTCCCACTCCTGCCTGTTCTGTTCTTGACTTTCAGCTGTTCCTTGGTCAGTACTTTTATTATAACTGCTTCTTGCCTGAAGGACTTATTGTCTCCTCTGTATACCTTACATTAAATGATTAATAACACCAAAAAATGAAAATGAAAGGAATGACAATATATACTGTTGCCCTAGACTGGTTAAACTGGTGTGTTTGCTTCAGAACCACTACTGTGTTCATAATCAAGCTACTGTGTAGCCATGGGGCAGCCATTCAAGCACAGGATACAGATTACATACTGAATGGCATGCATGGTTTCCCAAACCCCAGAACAAAGGCCAAAGTTCTCACATCTCATGCTTCTGCTATAACAGCCACCTTTTGCTTAAAGTGGACCCGTCACCCCAAAAAAATATTAAAAATCCTATTTTATCACATTAGTCAAGCAAAATGAACATTAATTACACGATATGAATTATTTTAATCTTGTTTTCTTCAGTCTGGGAATTCATAATTATAGCAAGCAGGCAGGAGCCATTTTGTGTTAAGGCAAGCCTTGCATCATCTCAGAATCTTGTTTTTGCACCAGAATGGGGGATACGATGTCTATCACCATGTCCTGGCTACACAATTAAATGGTTAAGAGAACTGGGGGAATGTGTGGGGAGCAGTGGCATCTAGGAAGTGCTGAATGGAAAGTGAAAGTAATTATCTGCCCCGCCTCTATGCCTAAGGCATAGAGGAGTGGCAGACAATATTTGATTGACAGCTGAGATTTTTAAATGAGCTTAAAACAGCTATGAATGGTTAAATAAAAATTTGAAATTGGATTTCATGTTTAATTTGAAAAGGACTTTTATTATACAGATTTTTGTGTCTGGGTGACAGGTCCACTTTAATGAGGTGTCCTCCAGTACTCATATGCTCTCAGGTCTTGAATTGAGACTACAGGGCACAGGTTCTGGGCAGGAAAGGGAACCAGAATGTAAACAGAAGGAATAGGAAGAAGCAGAGTATAGTCTGAAGCAATGTAAAAAACCAAGAGAATAGCGGGTAATGAACCAGAATCCAGAAGCATAGTGAGAAGTACAGGTAACAGGATCAGGACAGGCAGTAATCATCAAGGTTAAGATCAGGCACATGTCATTACATGGAAATCAATACCAAATCTCACCCAGGAGCTATACAAGATAGAACTATGTTGGACTATGTTGGACAATAAAAAAAGGACCAGGTGCCATTAAATACTTAAATTGCTTGCTAAGAGAATTGACTAAACACAACGTTTCAAATAAAAAGATGAGTGTCAGAACTCTACATCTGAGCTGAAGGATGCTGATGTCCCCGCAGGGAGATTGGTGGGCATCCCCACTTCCCCACAAGACCACCAGGTATTGTTACAAGATAACAGATACATTCTTGAGAATCCAATTGTGTACAACAGAGCTTATCTATTATCTGCTATTCTTCTTTTTCAGCTTTAAATGGCTGCCCCCATGCTTGTTTATATAAACTATTGTAGAGTTTCTGAAGCAAACACATTTATTTTAACAGTGCAGCACAACAGTACATTATATTGTATTTGCACGCTATATATTTATGCACAAAAAAAACATAATAAAGTGCTGGTTCTTCTTGTTCAAATGGAATGAGAATTGATGAAGTCAGTATGTTATGGCCATTTTTCCAGAAGTTAGGTGCTGCCGTACTGGTCATGAATTTGACAATGGGGAGAAGAATTAAGAGTAAAATCATAATTTATTTATGAGTCTACCGTGTTCCTGTTTCTTAGTCTTGATGTTCAAAATCACAAAGCACAGCTGGAAAAACAATGGTAATGTTTATGAAAAACATGCATAAGAAAAATATGCTTTTCAAAGCAGAAATAACCTTGGGGAAAACTTTTGCAACAATGTTTTGAAAGTACTTCAGTCTCTCTAAGCAACATGTGCTTTGTTGCCATGTATGTAGCCTGCTGTCTAGCTCTGCAATACTTGTATTCTAGTAAAGCAGTTTTCTTTACCTGAGACCAGGTGAATTACAGCAGAAAATGAATAGGAAGATCAAGGGCATCAGTAAGTATTTGTGTAGTTGCTTGACAGGATATACAGTCAGATAAAGAACTTTGCATAGCAGTAGCGTTCAAAGGAGGGTGACAAAAAAGCCTTTTCTCCAAAAGAACCAAGTTAAAGCAATTCTGTTGTTTGCATGAAAGAAACTCAGTTGCAGAGCTGATATGCACTTACTCCAAAATATGTGCAGCTATAATTACCGCCATAGGTCTACCACATGTTGACTTAGGGAACCAATAGATGTCTTTTATTTATTTATTTATTATTATTATTATTTGTTTAATAAAGTTTTCTTTTGTACCTTCAAGTTGTTAAGGTTGTAACACAGCAAATCGTAGATACATTCAAGGAAGGTACAGTAAATGAGTATTTGACAAATTTACGGATGAGGATCTGTTTCTAAATGTACTACTTGCTGACAAACTCATGATGGGGGTGCAGAAAGCTCAGGGATTCCATCTGTGACATGTAGTAATAAAATGAATATGGGAAACATGCAGTGTGAATTATGTTTATAATTTATGAGTATATTATAGTAAACATTTGCCACATAAAAGAAGGTCAAATTAAAGCATGACAGAAAAACACTTGCAGTGGATAAAGTCAGCTTATGCACAGGATTTCCTACACATACACAGAAACGTGCAGGAGGATAAGAGCTGTGTTTCAAGGTTGGGGGATTTGTGCTCAACTAAGCTAGGGTTGTTAGAGGGCATAGGAGTCAATAGTAGAGGAGAGAATGGAGTTACAGGTATTGACAAGTTTATCAGGATCGGAAGAAACCTTGAGGGAGAAGAGACTAGATATGAGAGTGTTAGCTAGAGCAGATAAGTCAATAGTTTCTATGTTTCCAATCAGAAGGATGGATGGAGCTATGTGAGATGGAAAAGTGGCTGATCCAAAAGAAAGTGTGTCATTTATTTATTGCATGGGGGTGAGACTAGATCATGGAAGTGGCAAACTTTATGGATTACCATTTCTGTCCACCCCTGGAGGTCAAAGGGACAAGATTGAGAGGAGTTATTGACGTTGTCATTGAAATCACCTTAGTTAACTGTAGGGATGCCAGTATTAGGGATGCACTGAATCCAGGATTTGGTTCGGGATTCAATCAAGATTCAACCTTTTCCACACTACTTTTAAAAGGGTGTGCTCCCGAATGTTTTTATCTTTGTGTGATGAAAGAAAATGGCATTCTAAGCAAGTTTCCATTACATATTCTTAAAGAAATTGCATCTAAAAGCAGTTTCCATACTATATGAACAATGCATCAGAAATGAACCAAGGCCTCAATTTCCACTATTTGTTGTTCCCTTCCTTCTCAAGTCTGTTAATCTCAGAACCATGGGAGTAGAAGTCTTAGCTGGAGGAGGGATGGATGTCAATATAATGTACAGTATCATCAGTAAGAGTAGCCAGGGAAAGCAGAGGATACAGAGACATTATGTTACCAAGATATGTTTTGCATTATTTGGGTGTGGATCCCTTTTTTGGTATTCCATAATTTTGTTTCCTTGTATTTGTTTTGCTATAACAGTATGCATTTAAGAAACTATTTGCTGAGATATTCAATTATAAAAATGGCATGTTTGACAAGTAAATCTTTCTTCTCAGGTTCAGTTAACTCCTTATGCCTATCTCTTAAACAGATTTGAAAGAGTTACATTTACCCTAACAAATGGCACAAAGCACATTATGTATGCGTTTATTTGCTATTTACTCGAGAATATTCAATTTCCCCTTTGTTTTTTTGCCTAAAGTGTTGACATAAACTTATGCATGCTACAATTACGATCTTTCCCACACCCATTGGTCATACAAAAGATCTGTTGACCATTCTACTAATAATAAGAGCTTAATCGTCATATATGAAGGTAAAAACAAAGAATCCTTTAATTCTATCTGATGATTCGGCATTAACGCTATAATGATCACGATGATCAAAATTTTCAGTCAATGCCATATCAATTCGCTGGCGTAAAAAAAAAAAAGACGCGACTTGTTTCGCGGATTTTTCGCCAATTTTTTTTGCCGAAACGGGATAGATTCGCCCATCACTAATATCATCGAGACAACCGATAACCAGGGCTTTTTAGAAAAAGCTAAGTTTAAAAGGACTGGGGTACCAATAATTCTAAGATGTTGCCCTCGGCCATTGCAAACAGTGGCTGGGTTGAGCACTGTCCCTTTATTTCCCAGCAAGTACTACTTGCTGTGCTGCTGGTGTGTTTTTTTTTTAATAAAAGTGCAGGTCCATGGGGTTTTCTAACAAACTGACCCCCTCCAGTGTGTTAAGCTTTCATTGCCCTGGAATATTAGCAAATTATTAAGATGGCTACAAGCACATTTTCTGAAATCAGCTTCTAACCACAAATAATTATTGTTTATATGTTATAAATATGAGGTTGCAGCCACATAATGTACTCTACATGCCAGTGTGCCAGGTTTTATTTTCTTGGAGCCATTAATAAATATAGATTGGAATATTAAATCTAAAGCTAGTGCTACAAAACTTCATACACTATTAATATAATAAGTGCGTGTTTTGGGTAGTGTTTCACTGCAACACTATATTGCCTCTGGGAAATTACAAGAAACAAAAGCCAAATCACATTGATTTGAGGTTTTGTGGCTATACAGTTGTCAGGGGATTTCATTCTTGTTCTCTCTGTTTGTGTAACATTATAACCCCTTGCAATGCTAATCTCACTATCCTTAAATCTGACTGCTCAGGGACAATTGGACTAAACAATAGCTCTCGGCTCTCAAATTGAGCTGGGAAATGTATGTTCTAGTAGCGCAGATACTCAATCATTTGCTTAACACAAGTAGCAGCAGGCTGTTTCCTTCCTCATGACATAACCAATAGGAGTGCCTTATGATCCTAAGAACCTCTTTTCTTTGGGCTTTAGACCCATACAAGTGAACGCTAAACATTGATGCAGAACGAGGGTGTGCAATTTAAGTCCTAAACAGGAAAGAAATTGTATAACAACAAAGACCCATTAGAGTTCTTGAAGTGTGAACTTTAATTATATATCATTTTAAGCACTTTCTTTAAGGTGGAGTATGTTTGTCACAACAATAATGCTTTTGTCCCCCAGAGGTTTTATTAAGTAGGCCGCACACTGGCACAAACGATAAAGCACATTTTTCTACAGTTGGATGAGGAGTTACAAGTTCAAGTTGAAGTCACCAATTATACATTCTAAGGGTAGTATTTAAAATGAAAAACATAGAGCATTAGCTTATTATATGTGTTGCTGTAACATATGTGTTATTTTTTTGGGTTATATGTAGTATGTTCTTTTTGTAATAATAAAATTGTACCTTGTTATATTTACAGATGCAGTCACTTGGATTTGTAAGCTAAATGCGTCGTTACTCAGGGCTAATTGAAGAAACTGTGTTATCCAAAGTTATCTTAACTCATTTAATGCATTTAACCTTTTCATTAGCATACCAAAGCTCCATTGTTTTCAATGGTGAACCCTTTAATTGGATGGGATGCTGTGACACAATATTCTGTGCTAAGTGGGATAAATGGGTTAGATGAGTTAAGTCACGACGCATTTAACACACAATCCAAAGTGACTGCATCTGTAATCCTTCTTAAATTGGGTTTGATTAATGTTTAAAAGATTATTCAGTAGATTTAAGGTATGCAAATTAAAACTTTGGAAAGACCTCTTATCTGGATCCCATACTTATATATTACAGATAAGTCTCACTATACAAAATGTGAAAGTAGAACAGTAAGAATAGGGTCTTTGGACTTCTGGGGGGTGGACCCATAAGATGGCAGCATCTTACCAAGCTGTGTAGCCAGAACCCTGAATTAAAAGCTACCATCGCTTACTACCCACTCCAAAGTTAGCACTAATCACCAGGACTGGCAGAGGCTAATGTGAGGGCAAAATTCTAAACAAAAACAGTCAGCTCACCCTCAATATTGCTACCCCGAAGTCCGAGCATGCTAGCACTGCGTATCCGAACAGCACCGCAGACCCTGACACGTTGCACTACTGTGGCGGCAGACCCGACTGGGAACTATCATAACTGGCGCTAAAGTAAAAAGAGTACTAGTGGTCACGGGAGGGTGGATAATCAACAGTTAACAACACCATCTTTAATCCTACCACGGACCCAGACCACAACACTACCCCATACATGCCATACCGCTGCAACAGCAGACCCGAATGGAGTGCCACTCAGGCCCGGATTTGTGGAAAGGCCACCTAGGCCCAGGCCTAGGGCGGCAGGATTTTAGGGGGCGGCATGTTGTCCAACCACACCCACATTGGTTCAGAAATTTAAATTTCCTGTGTGCCAATTCCCATTGCTCTGTCCTGATGATGAAAAATTGAGCAAATAAAAGGAAGGCAGGGGCGACAAATGACAGCGGGCCTAGGGGTGCCTGCTAGGTAAATCCAGCCCTGGTGCCACTATAAATAGAGGTACAACACAAATCTCACAAGCGGTCAAGAGAGGATGGTCTACACGCAGTCATCTATGCCATTTTAACCCTACTACGGCAAGGCTGCAACAGACTGTGAAACACAAGGGGTATATAAAACATTCACTAAACCCTGAACTGCAAACAAAGTTCAAACATCTAAGTGCAGAAATCAATTACAAGAGGAAAATTTTAACTCCTCTCCAATGGCTCTGCACAGATATAAGCCACAACACAAACTCTAACCCTACGTGGGTAAAAATCAGGCCTCAATTTCAACACCACAGGCTGCACAACAAGCAAGGCCCACATGCCAGCTTGCTACTGGAGATAACATCAACACTGACAACTCCATTACAAGAACTTTCAGACCTTGTGGTAACAGATAAATAGCAGTAGCAAAATAATACAACTTTCTGGAAAACCATCCCTAATATAAGTACTCTCTACAAGATACCTCAAAATTTCAAAGATAAGTAATAAACTCTTTGTCGACCCTTTACTCACTATGTAAACAACCAGCAACATTCATTACATACACACAAGCTAAATCTTATGAGGTTGGACATTTCTACACCATGAGATAATTTATTCAGAAAACATAACAGGAGATATCATCTCAAGCAACTTCGCTGGACTATAATACTGTAGACTACTGATTCTAAGAAAGTCTCATAAAAATATGGATAAATTCTTGGGACAAAACTCCACAATGTCACCAAAAAGCAACCAAAGCTAGAACCAAAGAGAAAGAACAGCAAGACCCCCAACACCACCGAGAAATTGGTATCCCCAAACTCTCCTCCAACTCCACAAATTCAAAAACAAAAACTACTTCAGGTCCTGGGACCACTGCTAGATCAAAAATTAGTTGGAATAAAAGAATCAGTCTCTGAAATACTACAACAGCTCACAACTCTGTCCCAACGGATGACAGAAGCTGAGTAAAGAATCTCGGATCTAGAAGATAATCTAGAAAAAGCACAAACAACAAAAGAAATACAGCAAAATTAAATCACAATACTAGCAGAAAAGGTGGACAACCTAGAAAATAGGAGTAGGAGGAATAACCTACAGCTGGTAGGAGGCCGTAAAGGAAACGGACTTGGACTTATTATTGACAAATAAATTACCGGATCTACTGAAAATGGAAACTTCCACTCTTCCATACCAGATTGAACGCTTTCACTGCATTGGACCTCCACCTACAAAAGAATCAACCAAGACAAGTAATATTTAAACTTCTAAACTATACTGAAAAAATTAACATTTTCACAGCATACCCCAAGGATAAACCTACACTATGAAACCCACAAGCTATTATTATTTCAAGACTTCTCAGCTTCAGAAGTGGTGAAACGCAAAGAATTTGGTCCTATCTGCAGATCACTTTTCTCCTCAGTATTCAAGTTTGCCTTACTATTTCCAGCTAAACCCAAAATAATAAATAAGGATAATGGTAAACCAATATCCATCGAAGACCCCAAAACAGCCATTACCTACCTACTACACAGAACCTCAAGCTGAAACTGGACCAAATGATCAGGATACCTGAGAACCAGACCAGAAAAATTGGATTAAACGAGAGACTATAAAGCTGGCCATAGACGTAAAGATTTCTGAAAGATCCAATTGTTATCGTGAGACCGCGATTGCCTCAAAACGATCGTTTAAATGCCTGATGTGCCCATCAACTAAAAAGACCATTTCAGGCGATATTGCCAGCAAAACTGAAGGATCGCAGCCTGCTTGGCTCTGCAAACATAGGTAGATTGCATGGGGACCGATAAAGATTTTTTAACCTGGCCGATCAATCATCAGACCAATGTCGGACGAAAAATCGTAAGATGAACGATCGTTTGTATCCCACTAAACGCACGATAATTTTACAGATTGGTCGGACTTCCCTAAGATCGGTCGTTTGGCAGGGAAAGATCGTTGCGTCTATGGGGAGCTTTACTCAGAAATCCTCATCAAGAGTCCTTTGTTGCTTAACAATGAACGATATGTTAAAAATCTTTACTTTATCTCCCGTCTCCACCCTTATATCAACATAACTACAAAATGAGTTTAGGGTATATTATCTGATGTCACTGTTGACAAAAAAGTTCTTTTATACATAATATTATCACAATTATTGTTAATGTTGAAAGTAAAGGTTCAGAAACTTGATATACAAACTCAAAATAAACAAGAAAATGAATCCGACAGGCCATATAACTCAGGGAAAAAGGCTGCTTGCTGGGACAGCCCTATCCCTGGAAACAACTGCCGATCCTTAACACTTCACTCCAAGAAAGGTATAGGTTAGTACCACATGGCAGAAACTAACCTAGATAGACAAATGCACCAATCATAACTAACATCATTTACTAAGTAAATACACTATGTGAAATTTCAAGAAATCCGATTTTTAAAACCATGGAAATGTTTGTATAATGTAAATCATCAGCTCACTATAGTTTCTGCAACATCTCCCCTGTCTCCACTGCAGTTCTAGTTGAGGCAGGCATCTTGGATTTCACTGACTCCTCCTACTTATATCTTCACAGCCAACTGTAGCTCTGAAATCTTGCACATGCTCAGTTGAAATTTCTTGGTTTCCTAATAAACCGGTAATTCGCCGCAAATTCGCACCTGGCGAATAAATTAGCCCATCACTATGTGAAAGTAGTGCAATGGTGAGAAAGCAGTTGCTAGATGCATGGAGCTTGAAAACGTCTGCTTTCAGATCCATAAATTGGTTGCAACTTAACTATGTGTTGCTATAGCTTTTAAATGTACTGCAGCACCAGATAAGTGCATCCAGTAAAAGTACATTATCTTTGAGATCTTGGTATAATTAACTGAATCATAATTTTACTTATATAGTTCTTTCCTCTCTCAGGAATTCAGTGTTCTTTAAAGCTTATGAACTAATACAAAATGTAAGTGAAAAATTGTATATTAATCAAATTCTTGAATAAATAGGAACATCTTGAGGTTTCTCTTATTCCAAATAGAAGTATATTTCAAGAAAAGAGTAAACAAAATTGTTCTAGAAATTATGCGTTTTTCAAACACTCACAGGAGGGCAAACTTTAATATAGCACTACAGAATTTTTGGTTCTGTTGTTTTCAGATTGTTCACCATAGGCAAATACTTTTCTCTGTTACTCTCCCTCTTGTATTTTTTACTGATCTCCCAAAATTTAAGTTTTAAGGGGAACTTTGGGTTCCAGCAAAAAATCTCCAAAACTCATATTTAGATTAAAACAACCTTTTTTCAATAGGAATGCTTTATTTGTTTTACCTATTTTAGTCAATTTTGTTCCTAATTCCTTCTTAATGATTACTTAGCCCTTATCCACTCCATCGTCTCCAACTCCTGCTATAGACCTCTGAAGTGTAAAGTGGTTGGCATCACAACTCTTGATGTCATCACCCTCAGGAGAAAGCAGAACTTCACCCTCTTCAACCTCCTTTTCATCCCACCCCTCAGCTGTGAGTTCAGAGACAGTTGGCAGTGAGATTAATTACAGTAGGGGCAAAGGTGTTTTAACTTTTTCCTCTTTCACTTTTATTGCTGCTTAGGAGCTCCGATAGATAAGCAGGAAGGAAAGAGGAAGATGCAGGCTATAAAGAAAACACTGTGGTAAGGAGAACCAAATCACTGTCCGTCCCAGAGACCAATAAAAGATAAGGAGAGGCATTATGAAGGCTGTAGTTTTTATCATGTAATTCGAGTGGTGATGTCAGAGGCACATTTAACATGCCTACATTGGAAACCTTTTTAAAATAAACAGATTAATGCTTCTAGCTTTCTGCATCAGAAAAGAGGTAAAATCATATTAAAGATGGGAACTTTTGGATGTTTACTATTATTTTTCATATTAAGGCCACACTATTCAAGATTTTTATTAGAAACCTGGAGTTCCCCTTCTGAACTAATACAATTTAATACATTTGGTTGATGCAAATAGTTGACACATTTCTCAACAGCATCTGTGGAATATTAGCAACTATTGTATCAATTCTAACAGCTGCCTTTACTGAAACTCAGGGATTCTGCTCAGCAGGGACAAAGATAAGAAATGTATCAATTAAATGTTATCAATTTAGAACAGTTATAGTTGGCAACCGACCCCCGAGCTGCTTTACAAGGTGAAAAATTTAAACTTATGCTTCAATGTTAGAAAAAACGATCACAAACTGGAAAAACAATTTAGTTCTGGTGAACTTTCTGAAACCAACTGATCTGACAAAAAAAGAGTTTGAAGGTAAGCAACCCCTTTAAGAACAGGCAACGGCTAGTTAATAAACAGTTTGTTACAGATCTAGTAATTCATACAAATTATCAGGTATCATGTACTCAGATTTACGAATTTTAAACAAACATCTGGTTGTTTTGAGTTCCTAGACCTAGGTAAACTTTCTTAATTTGAATCATTTGCCCCAAAAAACTGATATGCAGTTCTGTTCAGAATAATAGCAGTGTGTTTAAAAAGTGAGTAAAGCTCAAAATCCTAATAATAGATTTGATTTCTATACACGCAATTGCATCTATGATCCTCGATATGTGATAATTAGGTCCAACACCATAGTATGAGAAACATCCACAAATCATGATCTTGCACCATCATAATTTACTGTCTTCACAGTCTTTCAGGTTTTATTCACCAATTTTAAACATTTGTGATCATTTTAGCTGAGAAGCCCATCATTTCCTGTACTTGTTTATATGTTTTCCCCCCTCTCCAGTCAATTTATTAATCAAAATACATTGTTCTTTTGAACAATGACAGGAACAACCCATTTTACTCAGATTTTCAGAGAGAAATGCACTATAACCAGCACTCACAACATTTGCTGCCTTCCTTAAATAGGTCATAATTGACACCTGTTTTTCACAGAATGAATCACTAATTGAACTCCCCACTGCTATTATTTGGAACAAGCTATTATTATTGGGATGGACAAATTTATTCGCCAGCCGTGAATTCGCGGCGAATTCCCGCGATTGGCCACCGGCGAATGTTTGCTAAACGCCCGCAAAAATTCGCCTGACAAAAAAAAAACAAGACGTGCGATGGATTCACCCATCACTAATTATTATTTTGAACACTGCTACTATTTGGAACAAGCCTCAGTTAAGTTAATGATTCAGTTACATATAATCAGCAGTATTCATGTCATGACTGTTGGGTCTGCTGGTTTTCTATTACTCTACTACACTTACTAGTAAATTATTTGTCATGTATAAATATCATTTCTACCAAAAACAATGATTGATCAAGTTAGTGATGTTGGACTGCTATTATTCTGAACACAATTGTATTTGAATTGGGTAAGGGCATCAGAAAGGTTAAAGTGGTCTACCAGAGGATCTCCTAGTGGATGCATCATTAATCCTACTATAAATATTATATTCTACGCCAGAAGGAACTATCTATAATTGCTGTAAAAGCAGCCCCAAAGTGTCACCTTCTCTGGTGGGCCCTACTAGACCCAGTCCAACACTGGGCATTAGACTGACAACATGTATCAAAAGGACAGTGGGTAGGATTGCCTCCTGGTTGATATTTCACCCATCTAGCTGATAGAATAGCAGCCAAGTCTAGGGCAGTATAATTTTATCTGCAATGTACTGTACTTGCTGGTGAATTTTGTTAGCAAACTCTCTAATTCTCTAATACTGAACCTACATTCAAATATCAGCACTTTTCTGGTTGCTTACCTTAAACAGAGAAAGATTTTACGATGGATGAATTGGTCTCAGAGTAATAAAAGTCTCTTTAAAAATTCTACCCTGAAATAGAGACATTTGCTCTCTGAACGGTTAAACACAGATACAAATTGTGCATTTATCATTGTATATTCTGAGGCACATGCAATGGCAGCTGGCCTCCCTCTGTTCCCATACCCGTCCATTTTCTCATTTTTCATAAAATATCTCCTCTGAAACTGCAGCTACTATTATTGAGAGATGTACATCTTATTGGCTGGGCACCATGAATGTACATAGCAGTAATCTTGCAGATAAAATGAACAAACTGACCATTATTATTCAGTACACTCAGGATCTGAATATTCAGACATGGCATTAGGCTGTTCTTCTCATGAAAGTTCCAGGATGTAGATAAAAAGTGAGGGGGGTGTTGGAAAGGGGCAGGGGAAAACGGGGTCTTAAAACATTTCCAACTTCAATTTACATTGTGTAATAACTGTATTTACAACTCTGGCTGCTTTGCTTTTATACTTTAGCTCTAGGGATTCAGCTGAGAGCCAAAGGTTGGATATCTGGATAGAAATAGGGCCCAGTCTGACCTGATGAAAGGAACATTATTTGTTCAAAATAATAGCAATGCAAAGTTCAATTAGTGAGGTCAATCTCTGAAAAATATGTGTCACTTATGTCCCTTATAAAATGAGTTGTTCTAGACATTGTTCAGAAGAACAGCGTACTTTGATTAAAAAGGGGGAAATAAAAAAAGAAGTGCAGAAAATTATAGGCTGCTCAGCTATAACCTGAAAGAGCTGGAAGAAAACAGAAAGCTACCACTGGAATGGATAACAGATTAGTCAAAATGGCAAAACCTCAGCCAATGATCAGCTCCAGGAAGATTAAAGAAGGTCTAAAGTAATCTTTAGCCAAACTATCGCCAAGACGTTCCATTGCTGAAAAAAAAAAAGAAGACATGCTGAAGAGTTAACGTTTTGCCAAAGAACAGTAATTGACCTAAAGTGAAATTTTGTGGATTGACTAAAGCAATAGGATTCCTTTTGGGTCTAGGGTCCACAGACAGTTTGTCAGACATTCCCCAAACACAGTACAGTGTGAAGCGTGAAGTATAGTGGCACAAGCATCATGATATGGGGATGTTTCTCATACTATGGTGTTGGTCCTATTTATCACATACCAGAGATCATGGATCAGTTTCATTACATCAAAATAATTGAAGAGATCATGTTGCCTTATGCTGAAGAGGAAATGCCCTTGAAATGGGGGTTTCAACAAGACAATGACCCCAAACACACCAGTAAACGAGCAACATCTTGGTTCCAGATTGATTTTATGGAGCGGCCAGTCCAATCCCACGGACCTTAATCCAAAATAAAACTTGTGAGGTTACATGAAAAATGCTGTTTCTGAGGCACAGCCAAGAAATGCAGAATATTTGTGGATTGTAACAGGTATCAGAAGTATGAAAATAAAAGCTATTATAAGGATTTTGAGTTTTATTCACTTTTTTTAAACACACTGCTATTATTCTGAACACAACTGTATGTGTAACTCAGAGACAGGCAACAAGTGCATCATAATTCTAAATTCTAGCAGCAGGTGCCTATTATAAGTCAGCTTATTCCATCATCATTAAAATTAAAGCACAAACAGATATAAAAAAACAGTGAAATCTGTCATGTTCCAATCTACATTTATCGTGCATAATATTATAAAATAAGTTCTAGATAAATTATTCAGAGCAGATTCTCTCAAACATTGACATAAATTAATGCAGGGCCCGACCCTGCTGCATCAAGGTGTTACATTCAGGGCAGGCGGAAAGGGATGATCAAATACATTAATATATTCTTATGAGAGGGAGTGCTGACTCTGACATGACTCCAAACTTCGAGGAGCAAAAAGGGTGTTTGGGTTGATATTGGAAAGGTTAAATTGTGGGACAATGGTGTCCCTGCATAATTCTTCCCAGAGATCTGGAATCTGGCCCTGTCTGCTGCAACATGCACCATAATGTCAGAGCAAGATCACACTGTTCTGTAAATTGTTGGTGGCAACCTCCTCAATTTGAAGTGTCAGGTTTTTATTAGAGAGAAACTTATATCAGAGATGAAAAACAGCTCTTTGAGTCAATAGGACATGGTAAAGCGCCCAATGCACACACAAGCTTGTGTGGGGCTTTTATTCATTCTAACTATAAGTGTAAAGTATTTAAATGGAACAAGACTTGGTAATCAGGTTGACTCCACTTAGGTATATTCCAGCTCCTTTGTGCTTAGCACTTGTTTAGTCAGCATCTGAATACAATTAAATCATTTGTAATTATTAAAGAGTTGCAATAATGTATGCCCAAACATGCAGTATGCTTCAAGATGTGACACATTATGGCTGGTCATACATCATAATAGAAATTGCACATGGCTGAGAGGTCCATCATTATTCCTAATTTCATCCAATGACACAAATTTGATCTCGTCATGATCCAATTTATCAAAAACATAAATAATTCTAGAAAGCAAGTAAGCATATCTATTCAAGCATTAGCTTGACTGCATACGTGTGCATGTTTTCGTGTAATTGTAATTAATGTAAGGGATATTATGACAGGTTGTAATTATAGATAAAAAATGCCTGTTAAATTTTGAGCATTCCTATGTGTGATGGATTCTAATTTCAAAATGTACAATTTGATAATATCGGAGAGCCATTCTTCCATTTTTATGGCACTTACCAGTCTAAGGTTGGGACTGGTTTATTCCATTAGAGCAATGAGCATAACAACTCTAACTCATAAAAATAAAGACAAATATGCAGATAAATAAACCATATATTGATCTGCGTCTAAATGTAAACCCTGTGTGTGGCTATATTTGATATATTTACTGTATATCTATATTTTATTTGCTATTTTGGGTTATAAACATGTGCATGTGAAAAATGTGAGTAATCATATGTAAAATTATTAATTTCATATTTTATACAAATTTGGAAGATTGTCAAAATCTGCAAGTAAATATAAATTCCATAAAAGAAAGTCTTTTAATCCTTAAGGCGTCAATGGAATATTAGAAATAAAAGCCAGTTCTTAACTTGGCACATACTGTAAATATTATATATTCTAAGTTGCCTGGCCTATTATGTTATTATGTTACGTGATCCCAGTGTCAGACTGGGATGCCAGGGGCCCAACTTTCCAAACTATTAGTCCTTCTCTCCTCACTTAACCTCTTTATTCTCCTATTCTTTTAGATCTACTTACTATACTCTATTCTTCCATTATTAAGCCTCTTTTTCCACAAAATGAAATAGGGAATGAAAATGAAATAGGCCAAATTGTTAGAAGCAAGAGGGCCCACCGGAAGTTTTCCTGGTATCCCTATGGGCCAGTCCAACACTGCGTGATCCTGATGTGGAACATTTCTGAGGCCTCAATGTTCCTTCTGACCCTCTCTAGTGGGAGTCTCTTCTCTCCCACCCTCACTTTTTCTCTATTTAATTTAATCTTGTTTTCTACAGTTTTAGTATAGACAATAGCCTCAATAGTCCCAGTAGCCCATTTGAACCAATCCATTTGCCATTTATAGGTATCATACTCTTAGGGATTGCCTGCTATTGATATCTCTGTGTATCAGCACAACCTTATATGTTGGAGGTATTACTGTACATGTAGACTCCATGAAGAACTGCCATGTAGTGAAGTCTAACAGTAGCCAATAAGGAAGACTGTCCCCATATGTATTTCTGCTGTAGCGGGCACATTCCTATGACGGCAAATGTATAGAACTAAAAGAGCCACTCCTATGTTTTATATAAAATGACATAAGCAACTATACCTTACATAGAATTCTACAGAAAACTACAACTAGACATAATGTTCATGTTTAACTCCATGAAAAGGTTTATTCCAAACTCTGTCCTGCAAGTATACTGAAATCATCAGTCCTCCCCAAATGCCACCTGTCACTCCACATTCATACAGTGTTATATTTAAACATTTGTTCTTAGCTGTTCGTAGCTAGAGGTTATGCTGTCATGGTTGTTCTATATCTCACATCTGAAAAGGATTTACTGTATATACCATGCACGAGTACCTTACAGCTCTGACCCTTGCCCAGTGATCATATATTACTGAAGAACAAACTCTACACTGAAATGTTGTTCTCTGTAACAAGTATGACAAGCTTGCTGCTTGTACATTTAATTTTGGGGGGAAATTAGCAATGGTAGACATGAAAGTGTAGGATAAGAGCAGAAAGAAATGGACACCACGGCTCTTCAAGCAAAACACAGGTTTATTTTCCAAACTCCTGCCCACTGGGTGCTACCTTCACATGTTTGCAAAGTTCACTTACTAAACTGGGCCCTTTGGGAACTACCAGCAAAACCACATAAGTTGGGGTCAGCCTTGTACTCACAGTACTCCTTTGGGAAATCACTCAGACTCCTGACTGACTTCCCTCACTTTCTCAGACAGACTCTTGGTCACAGTCACCCTCTGCAGTTACAGGCAGCACCCCCAGAGAGACCTTCCTAACACTCGCATTAAGCTCCCCATAGACGCAACGATCTTTCCCCGCAGAATGACCGATCTTAGGGAAGTCTGACCAATCTGTCAAATTATCGTGCGGTTAGTGGGATACAAACGATCGTTCATCTTATGATTTTTCATCCGACATCGGTCTGAAGATTGATCGGCCAGGTTAGAAAATCTTTATTGGTCCCCATGCAATCTACCTATGTTTGCAGGGCCAAGCTGCAATCCTTTTGCTGGCAATATCGCCTGAAATGGTCTTTTTAGTTGATGGACACATCAGGCATTTAAACAATCGCTTTGAGACAATCATGGTCTCACGATAACCATTGGATCTTTCAAAAATCTTTACGTCTATGGCCAGCTTTAGATTTAAATTCCTTTACACAGGACAGACTTTCTGTGGAAACGGAGGTCCAATATGCGAGCCGGACCTGTGCAATAGAGTGTCTGACTTGCCTGTACCTTCCAGAACCTTATAGGTTCCAGGATTTGGCAAGTAAAGCCTTTGAACTGAGAAACCCTTCTCTGTGTAGTAACATTTTTCCTGGAGCTTACTTCTCCTACTGAGGAGTAATTAAAGGAAAACACACCTTTCCCCCCCCCCATCTCTGTGGTCATCCTACCACACAAGGTAACAGTGGGTTGACTCACAAAGAAAAAGGATGATGGTCTATCAAAGCCCTCATCTCCAGCTGATAATTTGTTGCAATATTTGAAGTGACAAGTATCATTTAACTAAATAAAACAACCTGGAGTGTTAGGCCAAAGTAAAGCCTGAACAGAGTGCAAGATGTTACATGCTTATTTCAAATGAACAAAACACTCAGTAATAAGTGGGTCCCCACCAGAGCCCCTCCTCAAACTACTTAAGACAGCCATTTCTTCAACCCAGTTTTTTTAAAGCAGAATAGCACAATAGGGGAGTTGGCAGACCCAATCATTCATCACTTCCAAGCCTTCTTCTCGGCAATCTTTGAACAGGAGCATGTGCAGTGGCAGCCAATGTAGACATGGCTGTAATGAAGTAGGCTCAGTGTCAGCAGAGAAGAGAAGCTGCAGAAGGTGTAGCCTGCCAACCATGCGGCACTACTCTACTTGGCAAAGGAAATAGCTGCATTTGTGGCGTGGGGAGGGAGGGATCTGGAGGGGACCCACATTAAGGATTCAGTCCCCTATAAACCTGTTGCAAAAAGCTTGGGGTTTGAATGTCTTTAAACAGCATATATAAATGTGTTACAAATTTAATAATATTTTTTTAAATAACATGATGAGCAATGCTTGAGTTGTAGCACCTATAAGCAAAAAGACTACTGAACAAAAATCAGTCTAGAACTTGTTATTCGGTAGAAGAGGAAGAGAACTGGTCAGGGGCCACAGTCCTTTCCCATATCACAGTCTTTGTGGCAACAAGTTACGCCTGCAGTGAGGCCTCGTCTTGAACATACGGTTACATTTTTAGACTACAATTTGCCTAAACATTGTGCAGATATCTTCTGTTATGCAACTACAAAACTTGCTGGTTTTTCAATCAACTGTGAACAGATTGTAAAAAGAAAGTAGAATCCTTTTTCTTAATCTGGGTTTTAGAATATATTCGCTTTATGTGGTTTGCAAATTTTATGTGGTAGAATGCCATTAGGTCAGATCTCTTTTTGGTCACTAGCACAGAGTGGATGTTGTCTTACGATGTGTATTGTGTACAATAAATGCTGCATATTGTCTTCCCTAAAAAGACACGCGCTGCAGTTTAATAGCTCTTGTCTGGAAAGCCTGAATCACAGGATCATTCCTTCTGGATGTGAAGGACACCTATATAGCAAGTATTTAACAATGATAGCTTTTACAATAAACAGGCCACTTCTACCTGTCACTCTCAGGTACAATATCAGATTGTTTTGCTATCTGGATGATTCCACTGTATTCCTTGGAGAAACTCTGGTTTTAGAAGAAGTAAATAGACCAATGATTAAAGCTTGTCTAAAGTTCTATGTTGCCACCACTGTCTGATCCCAAATAATCAGACCATCAAACAATTTAAAATACTTTTGTGCAATTTTAAACATTTTGTGGAATACTCTTTAGCCTTTAACGCATTAATGATTAAGATTTATCTGAAAACATTACTCTGCTCCATGTTGGTACAGGTGTGGATTATGGATTATTTGGCAAAATGGCCCACAACATGTAGAATTTCTATGGAAAAAGATCTAAGCACAAACATTTGTGTCGTCTTTATCGACTCCCAAGAAGTAAAACTAAGAGAAGAAAATATATTTACGTACAGTTGTGTTCAGAATCATAGCAGTGTGTTTAAAACTGTGAATAAAGCTCAAAATCCTTATAATAGCTTTTATTTCCATACACGTAAAGGCATTGGGGAATACTGCACATACTATCCCAAATCAAAATTGAAGAAAAGTATGTCAAATTTGTGTTCTTCCTTTATAGACATTGAAGAAAAAGGAATATTGTGCTGTTCCAAAAAATAGCAGTTTCTGAAGGATTCTTTACAAACATTCACTGTATAAACTGAGAAATGTTTCATGATTTTGCTTTCCTTTGAATCACTGAAGTAATAATTAGTTGTATAAGCAGCGTTTCTGAGAACTGCTGCACATCTGTGTTACATGGAGTCCACCAACTTTAACAATGGCTCTTGTTAAAATTTTCAACCCTCACTGATAGAAGAAAATACGGACAAATATAATATACCGCAGTATGCTTTTTTTTTAATGTTTATTGCCAATAGCTTGGCTTCACATAGGAGTCTTCTAAGTGTAACAATATCGCAGGTAACTTTAGACCTTCTATTGTCTTCCTGGAGCTGATCATTTTGGCTATTCTTCGATCCATTTGAATGGAAGTTTTCCATTTTGTTCCACATCTTAGTTTTTTTTGTTGCCATTTTAAAGCATTTGAGATCATTTTAGCTGTGCAGATTATTATTTTCTGCACTTCTTTACGTTTTCCTCTCTCCAATCAACTTTTTACTCAACGTACACTAAACGCACTGGAATTGTACATAAGAATAACTTATCTACAATTATTGACTCCTGGGAAGTCAAGGTTTCAGGAATAAAACCTGCATCTCTGCTTGATCCCTGGGGTCTGTAATCTGCCATGCAGATATATGCATCTCACTTTCTTATTAGCATATTGTAAGCAGGTCCCTTCATTCAAATGACAGCAGCAAAGTGCAGACGAAGCTTGTGCATTGCTGGAGCAGAAAGAGAGAGGGCATTTAACATGCATGACACATCAGGGATATATCAGATAGGTTGTTGGGATTCCAAAGGGGTCTGCTTCTAAAGATAATAGCATATGTATCCAACCATGTATTTAATGTAATGCATCTTATAAAGTGTAGAATATCATAACTAAATTACATCGGTAGCTCCCCCATATGAAAGATCAGTATATTGCAGAAGAATGTTTTACAGTTCACTACAGAGTAGTGTACCTTTACCCACAGTCAGCATTTGCATATACCAGTGTATGCATGCTTTGCTCTGCTTTGCCAATTAAGGAGCTAAAGATGAATGGGATTTCAAGCATTTCTCAAGCAATCATTTGCAACTGATAATTTGAAAAATTGTGCACACAAAGTAGCTGAAACAGGTGCTTATTTTCCAATTTGTCCTTTAATAATGTGCATTATGTGGGTAGAACATAATAGATAATGTGCCTTGTGATACAATAGCGAGAGAGATTGTGATTAACTATGCACTTTGTAGCTTTACAGTAGACTCCTTTATGAGAACAATGGCACTTGTTGGAAGAAAACACTCAAATATACTAAACTGTAGTATGCTCCTTCAGCTACTGCATGGAATATGCATTTGTATTTCAACTTATTCACTTATGACTTACTTTGCAGAGCAGATGCTTTTGGGTAGTGCTGAACAGGAAAAACTGATGCCCTGTGGGAAATGTACACAAGTTTTTATTTATTTAGCTCTATGACTGTTTTGAACTTCCTCTTGGTACTTTTCTCATACATGACAAAAAGACGGACGTGTACATCTAAAACAGATACTTCATAGAAATGTAACCACCCAGTCCTGCTATGAGGGAAGGTGATGAGAAACTTGCCTCAAGCAGCAAAGAGTGGCCAGTACCAGGGTGGCAAAAAGGGCAGCTCTTGTAACGTTGAGACAATTTTCAGGGATTTAACCCAGAAATTCAGTTTCTCTAATTCAGACTGCTATTGTGCCCTCCTTTTATTTACCCACTCTGATGGTGATTTTTAAATCACAGATTTCAGCAGGTTTCTTGGCTTTCCGTGCATTTTTGCATTTCTTTTCTTCATGTGTTCAGTACTTATTCCCTGTTTCATTCCCCTTTATTATTTCTAACCTAATGTATGGACTTACTTCTATGTGTGGATTACTTGGGTTGTAACAAACACCTGGTGTAATAAATGGCCCATTAGAAATATATTTACTGAGAAAAATGTTGACGTGTTCAGTACATAGTTAAACTGCTGTAATATGTGACAAACACGATCATGTAAAATATTTTGTTTTGTATTTCTTAAGATCATTTGCATGGAATACACAGTATAACACAAATAACTCACTCAGAACCAAGTGTCCAGGCAACTTTTTCCCAATTATAATGCAGTAAGGGGTTGGGCAGTTTTAATCAGGCACTCCCTAAATTACCATCTTCAGTTGTATTTGTATTTATCTTTATGATAGCGCATATCTCTGCATCTAGTATAGCTTAAAAGCTAATGGCAGGGGAGGATTAAGTCCTCTGACACCAAAGCTTTTGATCAGGAGACACGTTCCAAAGAAATGCAACCATGCAGGGAGGTGTCAACATATAAAACATGAGAAGAGGAATAGGGTTCAACTTGACATGGAATTGTTGGGTTTGACAAATTTTTTATCATAAATTTAGTGTGTATACATTGCACAGATACTTACAAATAAATCAGTGGGACAGGTCATGTGGATTGATTAAACCCTCTGTTTGTTGTAGCTAATTTGCCCTGAACAGTAGTGATGGGCGAAACGGGCGCGTCTCACTTCGGCGAAAAATTAGCGAATTTCCAGAGAAATTCGCGAATTTTTCGCTGATTCGCGAAACGAGTCGCGCGTCGTTTTTGACGCGCGTCGCGTCGTTTTTGACGCGCGTCGCGTCGTTTTGGGCGCGTCGCGTCAAAAACGACGCTCGACTCATTTTTGACGCGGCGAATTTTTGTTGGCGAATTTTTTTGCCCGTTTCGCAAATTTATTCGCCAGCGGCGAATCGCGGGAATTCACCGCGAATTCGCCCCTGGCGAATAAATTCGCCCATCACTACTGAACAGTTGTATTTCCATTATACGTTATACATATATATATTATTTTGGCTTACAGTGTCCCCGCGACCTCCGTTTTGTAATTACATTTATTTCAACGGAAAAAAAGAAAAGAAATTAAATTGGTGACAGATGGGGACCTATCCAAGGAAAAGGTCTTTCCTTATAGAAAAAACTCCCATAATCCCATGGTAGTGACTTTAGGTACGTCAGCAGAGGTATCAACAAAAAGGTAATCTCCAATAGTGTACCAGAATGCAAAAATTAAAATTAATTTAAAGTTAAGCTCAGCTACAACAATAAACATTCCAAGAAATCAGGAAATGTTC
Source organism: Xenopus borealis (assembly GCA_024363595.1). Taxonomy (NCBI): domain Eukaryota; kingdom Metazoa; phylum Chordata; class Amphibia; order Anura; family Pipidae; genus Xenopus; species Xenopus borealis. The sequence goes on along the minus strand of CM044436.1, from coordinate 54,591,537 downwards.
CTTGTGGCTCTTGTGGATCAAATGTTATTGATTCAAAATCCTGAGTTCAGACATAGCCGCACATTCCAAGAGAGCACTTAATGAGTAGAAACAAACTGATCAGTGCTTTGACAAATCCAACAAAATATCTGGGTTATCTAGTTATATGAAATGATGCTGTTTAATGTCATTTTATAAACACCTGCAAAGTACTTTAAAAAGTACTGGTCTATTTATGGTGAGCCATCTGGTTTCTTTCTACATTCAAGTATTATTCTAAAATATTAAATATAAAAAAAGAAATGTAAAGTTTGAACACAAGACTAAAACTATGTAATCAGAACGCTTTACTTTATTGAGCCATTAAATACACAAGACAAAACATATGACCCTGGACAAAAGGGATGAAAATTCCAGATGATACTTGATATTAATAATAAGAGATAAAATCATTACAAGTAACCGTTAAAAGGACAATTTCAGGACGCAGGACTGAATCACACATAACTCATACAAAACTAATCTTAGCCCATTGGTATACTTCTGCCTTAAGAAAAAAAATGTTGTAGAATAGATTTTCTGGGTGCAGACAGGTGGAAGTTGGAAAGATGTAAATGTTAAAATAGTTGTATTTATATTGTCCAGGTTTACCCCTGTGTGCAGCCTGCAGGACCCCGGATGTCAACTGTGAGTTCCATAGAAACCTGCCCATGCCTAGCTTTTTTAGGCTCAGGAAGGACAGGAGTAGGTTAATGGGGTCTACAGGCAACAAGAGCTGTGTAAGATGGCTGGGTCTCATCTTTGGAACGGCGTCTCTCAACGGCTGTAGCCAAATTCATCTGCGTCATCTGCTCGGAAATCCCCGTAACGCCACAGATTCAACTAAGGAAACAGCAGAGAGAGCAAAGATTAGGAGGAAATGTTTTAGGCAGATTCTACAGGGTTGATTCCTACAATGGTATTTTAATCTATTCAAATTGTAATGAATTCACTGGGATTGAAGTTTTTAGCTCATCTGCTCTATCCTGGCGCTAAATAACCAAAGCAGCTGTAGTTTACTGTGTGGATCAGGAGCCCAAATGATTACATTTCGACAGTATTGTTTGCCAGAAAGCATAAGAATCTTCAAACAAAACAATTCTGATTCTCGTTTGGAACACAACTTCTGCAGTGAGTGGAATTGCCATTTATAAACACTTACCCGAGCAGCCTTGGCAGACTCTTGAGCAGCCACATATTCACCAATCTATATAAAAGTAACAGAAAAGGTTACATCTAGTTTAGTATAGCTGTAAATAATATATTATAAAATGTTATGTTATATAACTGTAGATATTCTAATTCAAGTTGAACACTTCAAAGGCAGTAAAAGCTTCAGTTTGTGCTCTCTCAAAATGTGAT
>CM044436.1:54556692-54585699 GCA_024363595.1 Xenopus borealis | reverse complement strand
TAAGCTAGGCCTTGTTTCTATATATCATCAGCATTAATGTTGCCTTCCCAGATGTGCAATCTACCCATGCCATGCGCACTAATCAGCCCCATACAGTTACAGATACTGGCTTTTTAACTTTGTGCATCTAAGGCTGAAAGTCCTTTTACTCTTTAGCATCCAATCATGATGGCAATGATTTCTAAAAATATTTACAGTACACCACAGGACAGTGTGGATCCAAGGTGGTGGTGTTTTCTGGGTCATGTTTATATATGTTTTTTTCTTTGCATGGAAAAGCTTTAACTTGCACTTCTGGATGCAGTGATGAGCTGTATTCACAGACAATGTTTTTTTCAGACGTATTCCTGATTCCATGCTGTGATTTCCACTACAGAAACCTTTCTGTTAATGCAGTGCCTGCCCAAAGATCACATGCATCCAATATCCGCTTTCTGCCTTGTCTCTTGCATGCAGAGATTTCTCTGGATTATCTGAATCTATTTATTCCTAAATCATTGCAATACTTGCCCACACAGTGTTTCACCACCTCTCCCAGATGCTCTTTTTATATCCAGTCATGTTATCGACCTGCAGCCAATGGGTGGGATGTTTCACCAGATTCTTTTGTTAACCACGTCCCAATTCTTTTTGAAATATGCTGCTGGCATCAAATTTGAAACAAGAGTATATTTTTCAGAAAACAGTGTTTCTCAGTTTCAGCATCTATGATGCCTTTGTATCATTTGCAACTGTTATAGGGTTTAAATGATTTGCAAGTTGTCCCATTGCTTTTTTTTTATTTACATTTTAAGCAGTGCCAAACTTTTTTTCCAACGGATTGATAGGAAAACCTAAGCAATGTAATTGTATTGAGAGGAAGCAAGAAAAGCAATAGTAAATCATATGAGAAGAAATGCCCCAGATTAGTGTCTATTTACCACTTTATGGAACTGCTTTTCCTTGCGTACTTCCACCATCACAAGACCTTCTTTCACCAAACCTAGGCCCACATCATCCTTAGAGTCGGCAAACTGCAGCGTAACATGTGGGCAGCCGGCTCCACTGTACTCCACATTCAGCAAGCACTGTGTATTCTGAATGTCACGGACAACGTTGTCCACCACATCAGCCCGAGCATCTTCCTAAACGTCAGGACACACAATAAGAAATGTCATCACCTGCAGGCATGCGAATGTCAACATAATGCCAAGAAGCAAACTTACATCTGTGGATACTTGGATAAAAGCAAAGCAATACTCTATGGCCTGTGCAGGAAGGGTGCGTGTACTGAAAGACTGAGGAAGAGGACCCAGCCGGGTGGAAGGCAGAACTTCTCTCTGTAGGAATAAAATAAAAGAAAGCAATTACAACCACATACTGTATATACAGCTTTTAACAAATTATATATATTATTGCTATATAGGAGTAGGACATTGACATATATAGGAGTAGCATATTGAAGCATAGAGATGTAAACAATACCCAGATTGATTTTAGGTAGGGGAAAAGATGCAATGCCTGATAAAATGTATATTTAAAACATGGGGTGAATATACGCATATGTACACTATAATATCTATATATGCAACACAACCATATACTTCTGTGTATACAATGAATGGGAGCATTTTGGAATAATCCCTGCAGGTTGGAGATGAAGCAACGTTAAGAAAAAAACTATGTGTGCCATGGGGCAGGAGCAGTATCTCTGTTGGAGGTTTAGAGCAGTCCTGTTGAGAAGCCTCTGGACACTGCTGCCCTCACTAAGGAACAGAAACCTAAAACCTCTATTTGCAGAAATGGAGATATATTAAAATCTCAGTTTTCAATTTGTTTGGACAGTGAAAACATACAAGCAGGCAGAGGCTAAAACGCTAGAGAGACAAGTACATTTGGGTTTATGTTTCAAAGCTGGAAGCTTTATGTTGAATATCAGTAAGACTAAGGATAATCAATATTTTGTGGGGGAAGCCATCAGAAACCAGACCTTCTCACACAGATCTAGGCCAATGGCAGCACTAAACTCTGCATTGTTGGGTCATATTAATTAAGCAACATTAAAAAAACAAAAAAACAATGGAATGACATATTTAAATAACAGATTCTCACTCAGAGCCTCAGCAGGAAAGGGTTAATGGGCCGTATTAAAAAAAAAAAAAAAAATGCACACTGCGAGGAAATTCCTCTACTAGATCCTTTCTGCTACATTAAATACAGAAATCATAATTAAGTCTATAATTGTTAGCCTTGCACTAATAATTTCTGGAAAGTTCATATTTCTCAATGCTGGGAATGGTTTAGTTTGTTTTAAAACAAAGAAGATTTGCTTTAATAGAAGGTGTGACCACCTCTTCACACAGCATCAATGAGAAAAAAGATTGAATCAGCGGAATATATTAAATTGAACTATTTAGGAGTCATGAGAGCCAGGGCAGAAAAAGTATTTGCTGTATATTATACGATGAGCAAGACTGAAATCTCCTTTCTAGGCCTGGGATGGCACAAGGGTATTTTCTAAGCACTTCAGGTCACTGGATACAATAGCAGACCAGAAACTAAAACAAGGAATGCCTTTATGCATATTTTTATTATCTATATTATTGATGTATATATGAAGAGAATTTAAATGGTGATATATAATATACTGTATAATACACTTATTTATGGTAAAATCTAGCCACACATGGATCAGTAGATGATCGCCTTAAGGTGGGTGATAGCGGGCTGATTCAATCATTTGGCCCTAGGGTTTAAACAACAGGGATACGGGCAATAAGGTTGAGGACCACATCAATAAGCTGATTTATTTCTCACTCTAACATGGTTTTTGAATGTGCCCGATTGCCACCTGGGCAATTTTTGCCAGATGTCTGTCAGGTTTGGCCCATTGAATGGCACCACACATGGGCAGATAAGCTACATGTCAATGGTTGCATGTATATGGCCAACAAATGATTTCCTCTAATAATGTAGAAGTAATTTGCTACTAATACAAACACTTTCTGTCCCAGAGATTGTGGCTTCATGGTGGATACAGTCCCTACAATCTTTGCATTTATATATATTTTTCCCTTAATGGCGTTCAAACGGATAATGCACATATTATTGTAAGTAGTTTTGCAGTTTTTGCAGATACCTGAATTCAGTTTTGCCATTATCTATTTCAATGGCTGTTAAATAATGTATTGAAGTCTGATGTGATGGTACAGGATAGAATAGTTCAATACCTAAACAATGTTTAAAGGGATACTGTCATGGGAAATTTTTTTTTCCAAAACGCATCAGTTAATAGTGCTGCTTCAGTAGACTTCTGAAAACAGCAAACAGATTTTTTTTTATATTCAATTTTGAAATCTGACATAGGGCTAGACATTTTGTCAATTTCCCAGCTGCCCCAGTCATGTGACTTGTGCCAGCACTTTAGGAGGGAACTGCTTTCTGGCAGGCTGTTTTTCCTTCTCAATGTAACTGAATGGAACACAGTGGGACATGGATTTTTACTATTGAGTGCTGTTCTTAGATCTACCAGGCAGCTGTTATCTTGTATTAAGGAGTGGTTACCTTCCCATTGTTCTGTTAGCCTGCTGTGGGGAAAAGGGGAGAGGGTGATATCACTCCAACTTGCAGTACAGCAGTAAAGAGTGATTAAAGTTTATCAGAGCAAAAGTCACATGACTTGGGACAGCTGGGAAATTGACAATTTCTCTAGCCTCATGCCAGATTTCAAAATGAAATATATATGTTTGCTCTTTTGAGAAATGGATTTCAATGCAGAATTCTGCTGGAGCAGCACTATTAACTGATGCATTTTGAAAAAATGATTTTGTTTCCCATGACAGTAAGCCTTTAACTAGTCAATTTGCTGCCACAACTTGTCAGGGAAATAGATGCCTTACTGAAGGATAGTATGAGCCAGAAACCACGCAGTATAGCCACAAATCAAAACACAACATGAATGATAAAGAAAGTCGTAGCAGTTAAACCACCGAAAAGGTCTCCAAATAAATGAAGAACCTATGATTATTCATAGTGTTTTTGAGACAATTTACCTAAGATTTACCCCATACTGTTTTAATGACAATTTACCCAAGATAGAGATGCATTGCAAAAACAAATAAACTGCCTTAATGAAACACTGTCCATTTAAATATATATTTCCTTTGGAATTAATTGTAATTCATTTTAAATTACTCTTCATTTTCGCTTAAATTTATCATTTAAATGCAAACTAATTTTTCAATTTAATTAAAATGTTGTTGTAAAATGTTAATTAAATTTTTAATTAATTTGCAATAATTTGAAATTAATGTGATTTAAAGAGGCAGACATAATATGTTACTGATACCATTAATAATGAGGTGTGGCCATTATAAGTCATTATAAGTAAAGGAAATGCATAGTGGTGTATCATTATTAAGAAATACATATTCCTCAACCCCAAATTCCTTTTCATGGTAAGAAATTGGTTTTGCTCCGTTTCGCCTTTCACAATCCTAATAAAGTGAAACCACAGGACTATACTTCACACACACCCAAGGGAGCTCTGTGATAATAAAGCAGTTTTTCTGTGGCAGTATTTATAAATTATAGAAGAAAACCATTGTTATATACATAATGCTTCCAAATATATTTCTATTGGCATCGACTACAGCATTCTTCACTGGTGGCACAAATCATATAAAGACATTTTTGCAAACCAGAAAGTTAATGCATTCCTTGAAGTTGTAAAGGGTGGGGGGGTGCAGGTCAGTTTGTCTAGAATTTATGGTGAAATGGCAGCAGTAACTCACATTTCCATAATCAATATAGAAAACGTGGACTTTGGCAGCAGATTCCACCTTCTCTACCCGTGCCCGATACCTGTGGAGACCAAAAAAGGAAAGTTGTGAGGAGGTTGTATAGGGAGAACTTTCAATCTCTTCTATGGGACTGCAGAGAAAAAAAGAAAGGCTTGAAGGATCTGAACATTTCTAGAAGGTTAATCATCTAATCTGATCAATTTGAACAGCAAACATGCCACATTTTAAAGATGCCCCAAAAGTACAAGTGTAACAGTAAATGTGAATATTGCAGGGTTTTATTTAACATTTTTCCCCCTCTGACAAAATATAAACAAGCTTAAAAAAACACAAAAGAAGCATTTGCACATGGCAAAGAAACAAGTAGTCCAGGTATATCGAATATAAGTAATTCTAAAACAACTGGACTTGCCAAGTAATCAGAAATTCAGTTGTTTTAAAATTACTTAAAATATATATACCTGGATGAATGAAAATCTCCAGTGTCACGTCGTACAAGTATAATCCAGCACAACTAATTCATAGATAGATTGTATGCTCAATATAATATTCCAAAACAGCAGCCATAATGGGAGAATAGATACACTATGTCAGAGTCTGATGTTCCATTTTAAAGAATTTAAAATGTAGAAATCAAGACTACTAAACCAACGTGTGTCCTGGTTGCTTGGCTGCCCGGCAGGATTTCGTAACAATCAAACTTGCATAAGGCTCTGGGATAAGACATTGCAGAATAATGACACATAAAGCAGGGTCTCCAATTGTTATTCACCACATTACGACTATAACATCAAATCCAGCGTACATGTCCCAATATGGCACCCTATGAGAGCTGGGTGGAGGCCTATTTTGCACCTTTCAAGCAGCACATGGTGAGACTGGTGATTGGTTTGTTTGGGTAATTGATGTGGTGTTTTTATTGGTGCATATATGTTTAAATACCTGAGTATAGCTCTGTATAGTCAGCCTATGATTAAGTGTTTGTAACACAAAACGTGTAAGGCTGCGGACACAATAAATCCTTTTACTTTGCTTCAGCTGCTTGGTGGAAGATTGCCTTCATTTGAGTGCCTGCTCCGCCATATGTTCAAGACTTTGCAGAGCTCTAACATTAGAAAGACTTATACTGGCAAGAAGCAGCTAATTCTTTATGGATCACTGGTAAGGCCTGACTTGGAAACCTGTGCCCACAGCTCAAGACCAGATTGCCAGAAGGGATATGAGAAGAGTAGAGCTTCAACAAATGGGACATCCTTTAAAAGAAATATATACCTTTTTGTGTGTTAATCTCTTCCAGGGTGTAAAATGGCACATTTGGGCAAAGTGGATCAGAGCTATTTGTAAGTCCTATACACACACACCACAGAAACAGAGTAAATGTTGGTTCTGCTACATGCAAATGAGGTATCATTAGTAACCATAATTCACAGATAAGAAGTGAAAAAAACTGAGAAAAAAGGGAAACAAGTGGTGGGGGTCAGACAATACTAAAGTGAAACAAGACCCCACTAACACACAATGTGACCCAATATGCCCCAGGCCTAGAACATTCTCAGAACTGAGCTACATCAGATCTAAACAACCCATGATATTTTGCATCTCTTAAATTCACAAATTTGCTAAAAAAAAGTGGAAAATGCATTGTTCAGTGGCCTTTTTTTTTAATGCAAAATGTGTTTTTTTTTGCGTGGCCAAAATATGTTCATTGTAGTGGTTTTGTTAAAAGGTTTCCCGATGGTGAAAAGCTGAATTTTGTCACACATTCCACTGATCACTGCTCATTGCAAATGTAACAGGATTATTAGGGATGCATCAAATCTCCGAATCCTTAGCGAAAGATTTGTCCGAATACTGAACCAAATCCGAATTTGCAATATGAATAATGCAAATTAGGAGTGGGCTGGGGAAAACATTTTTTACTTCCTTGTTTTGTGACAAAGTCACGCGATCTCCCTCCCCATCCATATGCAAATTAGGATTCTGATACGGTCCGGCCGGGCTGAAGGATTCTGCCGAATCCTGCTGAAAGGCCGAATCCTGGCCGAATCCTAAACTGAATACTGGAAATATGGTGCATCCTTAAGGATTAAAAAGTTACAGTAATTGTAACTATCTGCCTGTCCCTGTATGTTTTCTGTTGGTTTTGACTATTGAATGACTATTGTAGATAAATGGCACTCAAAATATTTGCAATTTGTTTTAATTTTTTTGTTTTTAAACTTGGTTTCTGGTCTGCAGTATGGAGTTTCAGCACTAAAATTGTAGCCTTACAGAGGAATAGTTTTTGGCTACCGGTGTCAAAAATAATGGTGACATTTTTCTGTTACAAGATGGAAAGTGGCAGAAATGAAGGGCAAATAAAAGTATTTGAACAAAAAAAAAATTTAAAATTTGAGGTGACTTTTAGAACATTTGTTAACTTAAAGGTGAACTCTCTAACAGACTTGTAAAGAAACCTGAAATTCTGACTTTTGTTACACTGTTTCAAAACAGAACCAGCTGTGGAAAGAAAAAGTGAAAAACATGATTTTAAAGGTAACAGCACATGGTACATTTTGTTGTCTGTGCTTACTATCGTCTCTCAGATGATATAGTGTACAATGGCAAATCGCTGCCAGTTAAACATTTCAATTGAACCACCGCTGGATTTGCAGAAGAACATTGAAAAGGTTTACTGCAGCAATTTACACTGACACCAATGGAAAGGATTTTACATCCACGCTGGAGGAGATTGAGCATGGGCAGCAAAACACACAGTGTGCATTAGCGTAATAGCAATAACATGTACAAATAGCTTTAAAAGTACAGAAATTTAATGAATGGATACTGGAAAGCAAAATTATGTTTTTATTTACTCAGCAGAATGTTCTTTTTGCATTTAGATCCCTTCTAGCATATTATTGTATTTAGTTGGTAGACACAGGGCCTGCATCCTGTTGCGGATTCCAAGGACTTCTTCTGATTGGCCATTGGCAGCATCCAACAATGGGGCTGGTCACAGTGAAATTCACTTTTAGTATGATGTAGAAAGTGATATTGCCAATGTTTGTGGTTTAAAATTATAACATATTCATCAGCTGCCCAGTTTGGAATTTCAGCAGCAACTTGTTACTAGAGTCCAATCGACCCTTGCCAACAGGAAGTAGTTTGAATGAGAGATTGGAATATGAAATATTAAATGTAGATGTAATGGAATAACAGGTATGGGATCTCTTATCCGGAAACACGCTATCCAGAAAGTTCTGAATTACAGAAAGGCCGTCTCCCATAGACTCCATTATAATCAAATAATCAAAATTTTAAAAATGATTACCTTTTTCTCTGTAATAATAAAACAGTACCTTGTACTTGATCCAAACAGATATAATTAATCCTTATTGGAAGCCAAACCAGCCTATTGGGTTTATTTAATGTTTACATGATTTTCTATTAGTCTTAAGGTGTGAAGATCCAAATTACAGAAAGACCCATTATCCAGAATGCCCCAGGTCCTGAGCATTCTGGATAAAGGGTTCCATACCTGTATAAAGTAATAATACAATTGCAGCCCACAACACAATAGATATTGCAGCTGAAAAGTGGGGAAAAAGGCATGCAAAGAAGGCAAGTGATCTAAAATAAAAAATGACTAAATGAAAAGTTGCTAAGAATAGGGCATTTCATATCATACCAAAAGTTAACATAAAGGTGAACTACCCTTTTAAGAGAAGCTTAGCTGGGAGATCAAGTGGGCTGCAAAACCACCCCAGCAGAAAATAAATTAGTGTCAAATTTTGGCAAATTACTTCATTTTAAATATAAAATGAGTAAGCATTACATTACAATCATTACAATCATTTCCCCTGTGTGACTGATAAGTGAAGTCCTGACAATACATATGGTGGATGAAGCTGCATCCCAATGCAATGGCAATATTATGCTTAATTAATGTTACGCTGCATTTCTATGAGTAGAACTGATGCTAGACATGCTGTCATAAATCTCACTTTATGTATATATTCAGGTCCTGTCATGAATATATTTCCTAGAAACGTAGAGAGGGTGTTAGCATATGTACTGCATTCAGGGTCTGACTGTGGATTTGCTGGGTCAGGGGACCTGTGCGGATTTTGTAGTGGGTCGGGGGAGCATATATATATACGGACCAGACCCCCCCCCATCCAAAGCGGACTGTACTTGTATGTATTAGCCAAACAGATTTCAGCAGCATACCATATTTATATCAACACAAATTGAACAACGTAAAATTTTGTGCTTAACTAAGAATAGTGATTGACTAGGAAAATAAAAACCTTCACGAGAGTTCACTGAACCAATGCAAGAGGAAAGTTCCTTGCTTGCTTTAGGGCCCTTACAAACAGGCGTTTTGGACCTGCGTTGCATTTGGCTGCGTTCAGCCGCAGGGGAGCGCAGGTCCAGAAGCACCTCATTCTTTTCAATGAGGTTGTACCCACGAGACGAGTGTAAGCACCGAACGCAGATTCAGACGCAACATGCGCAGGTTCAAAATGCCCATGTGTAAGGGCCCTTAAGAAGGAGCTGCCAAGTAAAGGGGATTTCCAATTTTATCCAAAAAATACAAATTCTTAAAAATGATTTCCTTTTTCCTGTGGTCTACAGGTCCCATACATGTACTTATCAACCTAGCACTTTGTTATGTTACTCATTTCTATGCGAATAATAATTCTGTCTCAGAATAATACCCTTAAAATGGACTTCTATGCGCTAGGTAGGATATAAGATGAAGCTGATTTCTGAAAAATGGAATCAGCAGGAGATGGAAGAGCATTATATAGTAAATAAAGTACTCTCTATTGTTAAGGATATTATAGGTCACTGAGGAGTTCCATGGTCATGGGACATGAGGTTACTTATCCAATAATGATACTTTATTATAATATACAAGTTTTGTAAGTCATGTGTTCAAATAACCACTAAGCTTGGTTAGTAATGAAATCACTAAGCCGTTTATAAAGATATCATTTACAGGATATTCATGGCTTTTGTGTATTATAAGGCTATTCTAATGTCACAGAGGAGTTCCAAGTTCATATTTAGAAAGAGAATTTGTATTTATATTATATTTACTCTTCTGGAATGAATATATATATATATATATATATATATATATATATATATATATATATATATATATATATATATATATATATATATATATATATATACACATACACACACACACACACGTATACACACACTATTTCCAGTGAAATTAGTGATAGTAGCAAAAGAATACTTAAAGGAAAACTATACCCAACAAAATGAAGGTCTCTATAAAAAGATATTGCATGAACCAGCTCATATGTAAAACCCTGCTTCATGTAAATAAACCAAGTTCTATATACTATACTATATCCATATACTTTAAGAAGCATATTGTACTAAAGCTCCTAATGAGAGATGTAGCAGCTTAGAAGGAAATGACACTTGGGTCCCTTACCTGGCAGACAGATGAGAATGAATGTGCAAGAAAGGGATTTATGGAGTGTGTGCTAGTCACTAGGCTGGATACAAGCAGCATGCGCATGTGTTAGTGGATCAGTAACTGTGTGCACTTATCATCCATCTCTGTGCAGTGCTGGGAGCAGTCTGTTACCAGACAAGGAGGTCTCATTATTAATGTCCTGCTTCCCTGCACTGACCACACATGGAGAGGCAGAGGGATTTATTTTTTATACTTTGTCATTTTTTTTATACTTTATCGTGTTGGATAAATCCAAGCATTCTTTTAGCCTTATAACCCAGTTCTGATTCAACATTGACTATGAAGATTATCCATGTTTGGTCATTTGCTTTAAGTTGCATGGCTGCTTCTCTTTTTCCTTGATTGATTCTGATTATTGGAATTCTGAGGGTTTTTGCTCCCGACAAGGAGAAATCCTATTAACATCTGCTGTGATTGAGTGGACCTAGCGTCATTCAGCCTTAGCAATAAGCTAATTTCCTTTAGTAATCCCTGGATATTGACTTAATATGTGGTGTGCCTTTCTAGACGGAATCCTTGCATTTGAAACTTACCATTCTCCATCCATATATTTGGCAATGCAGTAATCTCCCCGGCGGGGTGAAAAAGATCCTTCCAGTGGGGGGTTGCTGGCAATTTCACTTCTCATGCTTTCCATCAGCTTCTCTAGTTGAGTCCCTGCAAAACAAAAACACAAATACCCTTAGTATGTTGCACTATGGACTCATTTTGGAAGGGACCATTTAGGAAACATAAATGAAACCGGTGTTTGTTGGATGTTCATGACTTGGTTTTGTCAAGAATAAAAATCATAAATATGTACATAATAGCAAAAAATATAAAAAAATACTGCATTGACTTGTTTCATGTATGTGAACTACATTAAAAAATGATATCTACTAGACTAGAAGGAATAGGACCAAATTCTAGATGGGCCATGCAATCTGCAGCTTTAAGATTAGACTTGTGTTAAGATGTGAGCCAATAGGTCAGAAAGGATTAGTATTAAGACCTGAGCAAAGCTGACCAAGAGATGGAAGAACAATTTGAGTGTATGTACCGCTATGATTAATATAAAAACTTTCATTTATCAAAATAGAGCATTTTTATCTGTAACTACTTGAATCATTTATATAAGATTAAAATAGTGAGTTACCCAACTAAGCGAGTTAGAGAGAAGGGGAGTAAAGTTGCACCTAACTCTGCACTGGGATGCTTCAAAGACAAACTGGGACACAAGGTTCTTCAGGCAGAAAAAAAAAAAAGGCAAAAAAAAAGCCATATCCACAAAAGCCTGGAGCCATAGCTAACCAAAGGCTCAGTCAGAGCAACATTAAACGATGATCCTTCAGGCGGTGCCACTAAGCTAACTCTATTTCAAGGAAATAAAATTACAAACACATAAAAAGCCTATGCCTGAAGTAAAAAGCCATAAGTTGTTTTCTTTATATAAATACATTATGATGCTGAAAACTTGCAACACAACGCCGGCAGCATTTGGCAGTTACAAACTATAAGGGGCTCATTTACACCTACAGACACAGTGGGCATCTTACACTTGTGCACTTTCATATATCTCAGTGGCAATATTCTATTTTATGCCTTTCAGCCCAAACCCTGGAAAGCTGCATCACCTCTTGAGCAGGCAGTAGCCCTGACATTGTCTAACCACTTTGTGTTCATTGCTACGGCAGGCAAACACCAGAAAATGAGGCCAGGCAGGCTTTTAAAATATTTGGTTGGCACAAATGTATCCAGTTTATAGCAAAGTGCACACACTTTTACCTGTTTTGATGAGGAGTTTGCAGCTGTGTCAGATGCAGCGTGCAAGAGTCAGATACAGCACAACTGTTATTCAATGCCCACACATTCCCTGGCAATAATGAATGAATCCGGGGAAAATCTCTTTGCACAACAAATGTTGCATTCTCCCTGCCAGCACATGCTTTCTGCTCTATCCACTGTCTGAGCCTTTTCTATCAATCTTATAAATCAGTGATCCTCAAACTTGACCCTCCAGCTGTTAAGGAACTACAAGTCCCACAATGCATTTGCCTGACTGTGGCTGTCAGACTCCTTCATTGCAGTGTGGGATTTGTAGTTCCTTAACAGCTGGAGGGCCAAGTTTGAGGATCACTGTTATAAATGGACACAAATGACCTCACAGTAGATTTTAAAGGGTAAGTAAAAGCTTCCCCAATATTAAGCAATTTTAGATCAAACACCAAAAAGAAGCTAATTGATAGATTTAATTTTTATTATATAATCATCCCATGTTTTAGATCTGGGTTCTCCAGTCCCATCTGACAGCGTTCTGTAAGAAACCAGTATATGTGGTAACTTAAACTGATCACTGCTAGGCACAGTGTATACTGGGATTCATTTGGCTCCCATAGCTCACAAATGTATTCATCTGTGCTACTTTAGCAAAAAAACAGGCTTACCAACCTTTTAATGGGAAACATGAGAGGCTGTAGAATATAATGAACAAACTTGAAACGGTTAAAAAAAAGGCACTGTACAAGTAGAAAAAGAAATGTTTTGTAAAGATGAACTATACCTCTGAGCCTAATTCACAAAGATGTTTTTGGATTTTCAGCTAGCCTAAAGATGGAATATGTTCTGGCACCCTAGGTAAAATTATTAACCTAATTACATCTAAAGACGTGAATAAAGCACAAAGGTTAGTGTATTATAAATTAAGAGAAAACGTACTCTAAAAAATCATGGGTTTTCTATAAAATGATGTAGGGCTAAATGAAGAATTAGTTTCGTTTCATGTATAAATCAAATAAAACATTTTCTTTTGGGTTAGAAGTAGCTGAGACTACAAAGCAAGTGCAGTGGTGATGAACTGGAGATCCAACAACTCTCGTTATGAATGGTTTCAAAAATACAAAGTCTGAGAGCAACCCCTACGAATATTTCTGTTTTCCCACTCTTCAACTTGACAAAGCCCCTTCCAGTAGGCAGAGTCCTCCTTTAGAATGCCATTAGCATTTATCCAGACTTAAGGTTCCTTTCAATATAAAAGGGTGAGCACTGAATGATCTAGGAGATGCTGACCAAAACCAGTCAGATAGTCCTTTAGTGGGCAGAGCTGAAGCAAGCACACAGTTCAGACAGCTCACAGAGCAGCAGACACAATGTGAGAAGGCAAATAACTAATGATCTAAACATGCCATGTGCTTCTGCAGTCACAGATAACATTATGTAGCTCTTAGCTTTGTGAACAAGGCCACTAGTGTATTTATAGGAGGATTTAATGAAGTGATAACCAGGATAGAGAGTGCAGTGTAATCTGTGCTGGTGCAGAACAGCCCTGGATACAGAACAATTGTGTGACCTGTTGTGAATCGTGTGATAGGGCACATACACCTGTGGGTTTCACCCAAGACACACATCGAGACTGACAGAAAATAACCTTTTTTTATATCCACCATAACATTATCCTTGAAAGTTAGTTATAATTTTGCCATAAAATATTTGCCCAATGCTATTAAATTAGCTTTCTTACACCAGTATTCCTGTATGAGGGGGCTGCCATATTTGTCAGTTAGCATTTGAAACTGTAACTAACAGGCTGAGATGGGACAGTCAGGTTGGCAAAACAGACAGGTTTAGGATTACTAACAAAAGCAGAACTATCGGCAAAAAATGATCAACGTGATTTATAGGTAAATGAGTAATCACTGTTCCATTGCTAAATGGTATCCATATGATGGAAGAGGTCTCTTAGAAAATACAAGAAATGGAGAGGGATGAGGCATAGTTGACAAATAGCTCAGAGGATTAATATTCCTTTATGCAAGTGGCAGACAGGCAGATTCGGTTGCCTGGCTAATCACAAACTCCCCGGACTGCCTTTCCCCTCGCTTCCGTCTGCTGTAATCAGGAATTACCTGAGCTGAAGCACTCGCTGCGCTTCGATTTCTGAAGTTGCCTCATAAGGAAACTTCAGGCAACTTCAGAAATAGAAGTGCCGCGAGTGCATTAGCTCAGGCGATTCTTCATTTTTTTACCACGCCCATTTTGCTGTCACACTCCCGAATTACCATGTTCATTTTACAAATGTTGGTAGGTTATGTAAGAATGAACACATTTTATTTTAGTTATTTTTGCTAATGAAAACAAACAACTGTAATTTTCTCAAGAGACTTGTTTAGCTTAAATTGTTACAATTGCTATTTTTGCTCATCTTAAATTGGTACAAAAGTATGGAAGTGCATCTGGCACATATTCTGGGCTCTCTGCCAAAAGCAAATTAAGTTAGAAACATTGTATCTTTTTCTAGCTGTTCAGTGCAGGAGATCAAAGAGAAAGTCAGGGCATTTCATGGGTTGAGCTGTCAAAATCGGGACGGTCCTATGGGACAGTTGGGAGGTATGGTATAGTGAGCTTTCTTTTTTGTGTCATTAGCATATTTAAACTTCTCTAGATGGTGACAGTAAGACTGACAATCCCAGGATGTATAAATACGATAGTCAGACAGCAGGGGTGCATGACATGTGATGGTGACAAGGTGGTTTCTGCGGCAGTCTTACAATCTACAGTACGAGGAAGAAAAACAAAAGATGAAAAGCACATGTGGAGGTGTAAGCTGCTACGGTGGAGTTCCAATATAGATATTTGCCACAGAATTTCCTAAAAATTGTTATTGGTGCTTTCACCATGAAAAAAAAAAAACAAAAAAACTATTTAGCAGACAAGACAATATACATTCATTAGATGTAATATAATATATATAGAATGCCAGACTGCAATCTATATAAATAGGCACACGTGAGCAAGTTGAGCAAGTTAACTGGCAGCAATAACAGGCTGTTGGTAAGATGCATTAGAGCTGGAAGGTTAGTGACTAGGATCTGTCCCCTCAGGGATGTGGAATTTGTTCAACTGCTGCCCCAACAAATGAGGCTGAACTTGCAGAGTTAGCAGCACCAAGCAGGGACAGACTGTAGGCAAGGAGCGCTCACAGAGGGAGTCACAGAGATTTGCAAATGCTGACCCAAGCAATGCCTTGAGATTAGAGAACTCCCTGGGTGGAAGCAGGCTTTCCCAACAAAAAGCAAAGGAAACTTGCAACACTGCATTTAATAATATAACACAAAAAGCACCCCACTTGGTTATGCCTGGCGTGGCAAGGGTGGTCTCATATACTCATAGGCCAATTGATTATTACACATACCAAGTGATTAATTGGCTGGTTGATAATATTGAATGTGGACCGCACTTCTCTTGTTGTGCCTCAAACATACAGCTTTGAGGGAATGTTTCATCTATAGATTATTAAAAACAATAAGCAGAACACAAGATACGATTGATTGAGCTCACACTCAACACAGCAATATATTGTGCCTTTAAGAGAGAGAGGAGTGCAGCAATTGCCGCACTCCTTGCACAAGTAGTATTAACATGTATCAATGTTCCATCTTAAGGCTGGCTGGACTAGGCTACCTTTTATTGAAAGCAACAAGGCGTGAGTTGCCTGATAAAGCTCCATGTCCTTTATAAAATACTGCAGATTGCATTACACTTTGACAAACAAAACGCCTATAGTAGCAGATGCATGCCCACAAATATTAAATCACTGTTATATTTTATTCAAGCCATATAAAAGACAAGTCCCATAAAACCATAATACTCTAACACAGCCTACTCTCAGAGCTCTTGCTCATTAAAAAAGCATTTCCTTAGTTCCTTACAGTAAACAAAATGCAGGACCAAGTGTCAATGGTTTTTGCCGTTTGGGTCAGGTGCCCATCCTGTACCGGGCCATTCAGGGAGTAGTTACGCCACTGGTTTGGGTGCAGTCACAGTATAAGTGTGATGCATGGGTTTGAGAAGAACAGTATTTAAATGTCAAGTAATAAAGGAGAGAATAGGTAGAAAAGAAAATGATATAATCCCATTCTTGCTGGTCCTCAAGGCTTAATACACCTACCCCCCAAATGCAACAAAAGGCCCGATGCTCCAGTAACACATAGCAGCCAGTAAGATGCTTGTCATTAAAGAAGCAAGCCAATGCTCTCATCCGATTGGCTGGCATAGATGACTAGACTAGCAGCAAACTTCGACCCTTTGGTTAAATTTCCCAACTTGAATTTAAATTCATTAGCACAATTAGAAGCTCTCTCTGGAACACTACACTATGAAGCAAAACAAAGGATTATTCTGCTTTCTAAAAGCTGAGAGGAAATTTGAAGTGAAGTTGCATTGACTATTGTAAAGTTTTACTTGAGAACTATATTTCTATGCAGAAACATAGCTGCAACCCATATCCTGACCTGCTTATTAAAGGGCTAAATCAATCAATACAAAATAGTATCTAATAGCTTGTTTAGAGAGTTTCAGAGGCAAACACCCAGCTTTTACCAGAACAGGACAGCAGTACACTATATGCTTATTACTTTGCTGCACTTTCATTTTTTTTTTACTGTTCCTTTAATCCCCAGTGTAGATATCAAGTTAATAGTCCCCCTTACATATCTGCTACTTGAAAACAGAAGCCAGTCTTGGAACAATGAAATTCATTCATCAGCGTTCCTGTACTCTGTTGTATCCATTCAAGCTTTGTGGTTTAATATAAAATAAACTTACATTTTGTAAAAATATTTAAATAATCAATATAGAAAATATACAGAAGATAATGTGCCTGCTACCCTAATTTATAATGGTATTCAAAGCCTTAGAGGTGTTGCGGGACCTTATAAATATGTATTTATAAAGGTCATGGAACTCTAAAGTGACTCCTGATATAGTTCTAAATTTTAACCTTTAAAAGTGTCAATCAAAGTGAGACAAGTAAAAAACAAACAAAAATGTGTTTGCTTCAGAAACTCTGCTACAGTTTATATAAACAAGCTTCTGTGTAGCCATGAGGGTAGCCATTCAATCTCAGACTACACAATAGACGAGTTATGATGAATCCCATTGTATACTACAGAGCTTAACTGCTGTGCATCCTATGCCTTTTCTGTTTTTTTAAAGGGGTTGTTCACCTTTGTGTTAACTTTTAGTATAATGTAGAGAGTGATATTCTGAGACAATTTGCAATTGGTTTTAATTTTAGATTATTTGTGGTTTTATAGTTATTCAGCTTTTTAGTCAGCAGCTCTCTAGTTTGCTGTGTCAGCAATTTCGTTTCTAGGGTACAAATTACCCTAGCAACCCTGCATTGATTTGAATAAGAGACTGGAAAATGAATAGGAGATGGACTGAATAGAATGATAAGTAATAAAAAGTAACAATAATACATTTGTAGCCTTACAGAGCATTTGTTTTTAGATGGTGTCAGTGACCCCCATTTGAAAGCTGCAAAGAAACAGAAGAAAAATTCAAATCATTAAAAAACTATGAAAAATAAATAATGAAGACCAATTGAAAAGTTTCTTAGAATTGGCCCTTCTACAATATACTAAAAGTTAACTTGAAGGTGAACCACCCCTTTAAGCTTTGAATGGCTGCCCCCATGTCTATAAACTATAGTAGTGTTTCTACCCTTCTCTTAACATCACTTGTTTTCAACCAATGGCTTTTGGAAAATGTTGCCTAATGATTATTTGCCCACACACTGGGCCAAAATGGGCTGATCTGTTTAGCCCCATGCCACCAACTGGATAATTAATGAAGAATAAGGAAAGGGTACCAACATAAATGGGCAACTACTCCCACGAGGCTCAGCCAGCTGCTGCACACTAGAGGGTAATGGAAGTTGTATTTTTACAAGCCCTAGAGAGTTTCAGGACACAGAACCAGATAGTGGCTTACACTGTAGATTTGGACCTTGTGACAATAGAGGTTTCCCTGCTCCCTCCTGCATAGGGCTGTGTATGTCTGAGGATCTCTATACCTACGAATCTATGCCAACCAAAATGGTCATTTGTAAGCAGCTGCCAGCACTCCACTTAGAACTATAATAATTACCATTAAAAGGAACACTCCTGGCTCTTACAGATTAAGCATTTGGATGCAGTTGCTTAAAATAAATTAAATTCATATTAGAAAAATACCAAACACTTTCTTCTAATTAATCAGATGAAAAGCAGAATGTGCAAAAAACGCTTTAATTTATATCCACTCTCTCCAAGGGGTAATGACCGTGATGATGTGCAAGAGATTGTTTTATGGCATTTCATTAGCAATTATATAGGCTCACTTATTCAATAGTGTATGATGGTAGTGTTACAGGCATGGCTGCAATTACCATTGCAATATGAATTTGAAAGAACCTTGCAGTTTCTGCTCAGTTTTGTATATTCTAGGCATGGGCATAGAGACGTCTAGTAGGCAAGTTTAATAGAGTAGTGAAACTTTACTCAGTATTATAACCAATAAGCAAATGACACAGTAAAGCGAGGACTAGTATAAGCCAATATCTTGTAGTATGGGTTCTTGTCAAAGGGAACGCTTATTTGATATGTGTGTGCTCATTTGCATATTTTATATTTTATAAAAGGAGAAGTAAAGCTCCTCAAATAATTAGGTTAGAAAAACATTAGGGGGGATGAACATGCAAATAAACAAATTATAAATTATTTGAATCAAACTGGAGTTAAAGACAATCCATTTTTTTAATACAGTGGCTTTCTATATGTTGGCATTAATTTGGCACTGCAGAATTCAGAGTACCACATTCTCCATAAAAATCTTCGATATTGCAGGTAAATCTGCACATCTATGGCCACCTTAAGTTGTATCTACCTACTGTATAACTGAGACAATATTCCAGAGTTGCATAGGCCCAAAGGGACAGTTTTTTCTAAAGTATTCTATTTGAAGTGAACTTCATGAATATGAACCAGCAAAATGTAGTTCAAGGCTAAAGAAAGACAGAACTTCGAGATAAAGCAGCATTTGGGAAGAGCTAGAGATGCAGCACGGCTGAAAGAAACATATGGGGAATACATACGGCAAGTCCACAAAGGCCTCCATGCAAAACACATGAGCTTAATTGTGTAAGCAAATTCATGCTACGTCTAAGTCTGTTGTGACTTAGTGTGTAGCAGGCTGAACAGCTGTTTAAGTCTTACACTACAATAAGGTTGAAATGTAAGTGAGAAAACCTTTATACACAATTAGAGAGATCTGGCAGGATGCCAGGGCTGGTGTAAATGTCCAAGTTACACACTGCTGTGACTTAAAAAGGCTCAGATTTGTGTGATAACTAGAGCTAGTAACTCTGTGATATGTGTCACACAAGAATGTGCAGAGAAAATAACTATATTCAAATCACATCAACCTAAATGACCACAATATTAAGCAATATTATCAAGTTTCCCAGCAGTAAATTATCAGAAAGCAAGGCCTAAATCAGGTTCATTGGCTATAATTGAATGCCCCCCACACAACATTTTATTAACACCACCATCTCCATATCTCTGGTAAAAGGGGCTTTATTGCACACATATCTCCCCACATCAGACCTACAGTAACTAGAGAAAAGGAACTGGAACATGGAAAATTATCTTTTTAGTTGCTCTTTTTAGACTTAGGATGGTCAGTTAAGCCAGGGGTGCAGCAGCCAGGAGGCAAGGTGAAAATCTGGTCTCAGATTGCAAACAGCCACACCTGTTAACATTAAGAGCCAAATTTTTGAGTTTACAAAAGGGAAATGAATCTCTTCTAGTGCATGAGAGGGCAATCTAAACTAGAGATTCTCCCCCCCCCCCCCCAGGGGGCAGCGTCACAGGACTCACCTCATGGGCCCTGAATAACCTTGGAGTTAAAGGAGAAGGGAAGGTTAAAAATACACCGCTAGCACACCAAGCTAATATGGCAACTGCTGTCCTAAAACAGAGAGCTTCTAGAGATTTTTTACTCAGGTATGGTAAATCATTCTGCAGAATATAGTGTTATACCTTGCAATATTGTGGCTAATCAATAAACAGCTTCTGTAGCTTTCCTTCTCCTTTAAGCATACACCTTTACTAAAAGGCAGGAGATGTTATCCATGTACCATTTTATCTAGTTAGGGTTTACGGATATTATCGAAGAAAGAGTTAAGGTTAAAGCACATTATACATTTTTGTAGGGAAAAAACCAAACCTGAAAGCTCAGCAGCATCTACATCTAAGCCTTTATACTCACTTGGTGCCAACTGGCATTAGCTACAAGTTTAACATTAATAAAAAAAAATAAGTGAATATATGGATATTTCTAGCATTCCTGTGATATTTAGACAGCAGCTGGAAACTGCAGTAGAATATGTGAGGTTCTATTTTTCTGAATAATTAAAATATGGAGGCAGATACAAGTTTTATCAGAGTAAAAGCTCTAGAAATACGTACAGTCATTTCCCTATGGCACAGGGAACACCTTGCATGGGACAGAAAAGCAAATGTATAGCCATGGAAAAAGGAAGAACCAAATGGATGCATCTGAGGCATTAAACCAAGTCATTACAATATATAACCCTGGCTCAGCTGAGAACAACAGAGTTTTAGTAAATACACATAGAACTAGGTAAAAAAACAAAACTCAGAATGGTACAGGAGTCTTCTGTAGACTATATTACAGTGTTAAAAAAAAAAGTCTGCATTCTGTAATCCTTGCATCATATCTGGATAAAAGAATCCTTCCCTTTTAAATATTCCCTGTTGCAAGCCTAAAAGGCAACAAGCAGCTTTGAATTCAGATTTGTCAGTATATGACCACTTAAATCAGCTAGAATACTTGAAATGCAACCTATATTGAGATTCCCACGGAAAGAAATTCCTCAAGTGAATGATACCTATCATAACAGTCTACTCGGCTAATTACCATGTTCTGTATGTTCAACAAAGCCAGGGTCGATATTTGTCCTGGCTGACTCTTCATAGAGCTTTGAAGTAGTAGTATAGACTGTAGCCTCAGGCAGATATGTGGGTTTGCTTTCTAAAATTGGATCAACATGGACTCTTTACTCTTATGGATCTCAGTTATACTCAAAACACATAACATATGATTTTGCTTGTGGTACTTCGTATATGAAGAAACTTGCCTAAGACCAGTGGAAACCAGTGAACTGGCTGCAATAGAAGAGACCCATCTCTGAATCACAGTTGAAAGACTTAAATGAGCTACTGCTTCTCCTTAGAAGTTGACAGTGTTATGGGAAGAATACCTTAAACAACTGATATAAAAGAGGCTTTGTAATATTCACTTACACATGCTTTTCTCAGAGTCCCATCACAGCACTGTTTTTGGCTTGTGAGGACTCATTAAGAGTGCAGACACCCAGGGCTGGATTAACATAGCAGGTGCCCCTTGGCCCAATGCCGTTCATCACCCCCAAACTCTGCCCTTTATGTGCAAATTTTCATGATCAGGCCTGAAACAATGGGGATTGATGCATGGGAAATTTAAAAAACTCTCTTCTGTATATCCCCAGTGTTTCTAAACCAATGTGGGTGTGGCTGGGCAGCATGCCTGGGCCTAGGTGGCCTTTCCACTAATCCAGGCCTGCAGACACCAATGGCAAAAATGAAAAAATAAAGGCGGCAGGGTAAGGCATACCTTTGCCAGTGGTGTTTACGACATGTTGCAGCGCTGTCTTGCACCCATCTGCAAGTTCAGGCTTGCTGAAGTGCTGCTAAACACCCCTTCTCTGTATGTATAGTGTCATCCGGGAGACTTGGCAGCACTGCTGCATACTGTTTTCTAACTTGGATAAAAATATGTCATTTTGGTAGTCCTCTGAATCCAATAGATTGTCAATAAGATGGTTTAATAAAAAAATATATAAAAAGACTAAAATTAAATAAAAATAAAATGTCTCTCCGATATATACTACTTCCTGGGAGCATGATGGCAAAGAGGTGATATGTGCAGGGACTCCTGGATAAATATACAGATGTAAGGCCTTGCAATTTACAGTGCAATTTAAGACTCCCATAAAGCTCTCATGCCATTGATGCAGAAAAACTATACCCCCCCCCTGAACAATGTAACCTCCCTAGTTAGAAGGGTTAAATGCTGAAAGCAAACTGCCCACAATATCATTTAACGTTCTCATGTGAAGCACTTTCATCTTTGTATTATGCAGCATTTAAGGGACGAGGGAAGAAATGCACAGTGAATGTCTTCCGTGCCATGCGTTTTATAGTAAGCACATTAATATACACACTGTACATACACAGGCAAAACCATCTAAAAAGTGACCAACTAGATTTAGAGCTTTCTGTAAAGACTGGAAGTGGAAGATACCCTTGTGGACATTCTGCCAAACACTAAAACGTGCAACCTGAAATGAAGACCACCTGAAATGATTGCCTTCATTCAATAACAGAAATATACTAATTCCCATGTCACTGCTGGGAAAACAATTCAGATTTACAGAGCAGCCGTAAATTCTTCTTAGCACTGAGTGTACTACTGAGTGTACTACTGAGTGTACTACTGAG
The DNA here is from genome assembly GCA_024363595.1 of Xenopus borealis. Classification (NCBI taxonomy): domain Eukaryota; kingdom Metazoa; phylum Chordata; class Amphibia; order Anura; family Pipidae; genus Xenopus; species Xenopus borealis. The sequence goes on along the minus strand of CM044436.1, from coordinate 54,563,050 downwards.
TGTACTACTGAGTGTACTACTGAGTGTACTACTGAGTGTACTACTGAGTGTACTACTGAGTGTACTACTGTTCACATGATAGAAAACTTAATTTGACCTAATGTGTGTAACAATGCTACTCTAGACATTGGGCCCACATGCTTCTATGGAGTAAAAAAAACAAGTCAGCCATACTACAATTATCAGAAAACCACACAGGGAGCAGCAAGCGACATAGCCTTTCTAAAGAGACCCCCTTTTAAGGAGCTACAAAATGATGATGTGGTAAATCTACAAGTTCAGAAAATAGAACAAATAGTTTTAAAAACACACTTTTGCCACTTTTTATTTCAAGGTCCTTTTCAAGGTTATTTTATTCGAGCAGTAAACCATCAAACCAGTTTCAGCAAGATTGCTTTTTAACTAGCAGATTTTAGGAGGGAGTTGATGTCCTTAGAAATAGCACCACAGAAGGAAGCAAGTTCATTCTGTATTACAACAGAGGCTATTTTAAAACATCCAATTAATCGCTTCAACATTTTGATAACAATCCTCTCTGCATTCTCAGTAGATTTACATCTCAATTAGATCATGGCAGAGGTTTCCTGTGAGGAAGAGCCTCCATCCTCTCCCCTTGCCCCCTGGTCTCTTTATAAGCCCTCCCTCTTTCTCTATGTCACCTAACAGTGATGAACAAAGACCTCTTCATTTGCTATCAAACTGGGGATCATTATTGCAGAGGAGAAAATGCAGAGAGTTTATTACGGCCCCAGGCAACATGGACCGCTTTCTGATCAGCTAATGATATCCCCTTAATTAAAAGAGACCAATTTAAAAAAAATAAAACTGAGAATCACAGTGGACGAGAGGAATTTTGATTGGGACGGAAGAAAACATGGCATAATTTTCTGCAGTGTTAAGAAGTGGACAGAAGGGCAAAGAGTAATTACATATTTTTACAAACATGCAAACACCTGTCAGTCAGAGATTTGTTATTCTGCTTACATATAAAATCAATCCAACCCTCTGATATGTGCATGCAAGTGCTGGACATGTTATGACTACCAAGAATGTACGTGTGCTATGCCTAGATAGTTCCTTTAACATACATTTCATAATAGCCTGTTGAAATGTGAATATTCAGTTTTTTGGTTGCATATGAGAATGAATATATTAACACGACAAGTTGTAACCGTCTGTAACGGTGTCCATTGGCCCAATGTTTCTATATATATCTGTCTCCCCCTCTCAGTGTCTCCCCCTCTCAGTGTCTCCCCATCTATCTCTCTAGATCTATCAAATCAAACGAGCTTTATTGGCAGGACTAAATACATTTAGCATTGCCAAAGCAGGTAGAGGGGTGAAATGGGTGGGGTAAGGGGGACAGTGTCTCTCAGTCTCTTACATATTGTGCAGCAATTGTTCATGTCACTGCCTCATCTCCCAGTATGTGGTGGAGTTTCATCTCTTTTATGGATGTGAAGTCTGGGATGTGACTGGAGAATCTCTGGAAGTGGGTGTCCCTCAGAGTATTTGGGGCACTGTAGCAAGAAGTGGGCCTCATCCTCCACAGTCTGTTCTCTCTGGGTCTTTAGGTCTGTCTGTGCCCACCCAGTTCAATGTCGAAGTTGCGGGCACTCAGTCTGTCCATACTCTGGATCAGTCTGTCTTTGGGGTTCTGTAGCCTTTTCTATATATGGGGCCAGTCTGTATACCCTCCACAGTGATTGGTAGATGGAAAGTTTCCGGGAGTTTGATATTTCATTCCTCCAATCACAGACATATTCTTTGGATTCATTTTTTGTGTTATTTGGCTTTTTGTCAAATGGTGGGGTCTTGGGTGGGCTCTCTCTCAAGCTCTCTCTCTCTGTCAGTCAGGCAATGGTCAAACACAGGATCAGTATCACAGAATTCAAGGAAGCACAGAAAGGAACACACAAGGTAGAACTTATTGTAGGGCAAGGTCTGGAGTGTTCTGGCATCTTTTATAGCCCTCCTTTGGAGCCAAAAACGGACGTGATGATGTCTCGATCTACCTACGTTCATCTTCCTCAGTCTTCCTCAATCTATCTACGGTATCCATCTCAATCTACGGTATCCATCTCAATCTACGGTATCCATCTCAATCTACGGTATCCATCTCAATCTACGGTATCCATCTCAATCTACGGTATCCATCTCAATCTACGGTATCCATCTCAATCTACGGTATCCATCTCAATAAATGCAAAGTTATGAAAGGCAATTCTCTTTCTTTAAAATGATCATTTGCAAGTAGATAATTCCATCCACAATCTGACATCACTAGGTAACTATGAGGTAATACTCAGTATGTATTAACCTATACACAAAAGGACATTCTGCAGCAATAACATGATATATACATAGCACAGTATGTAGCAGAAATACAATTCTGATCATTGTATTGTAGAAATGGTCTATAATAAATATATATATGTCTTTGAAAGCGGCAGTACTGACCTTTGTGGGATTCATTTTGCCTTTGTCTCTGTAATAGATGTCACTAATACTGCACCAACAGATCACTTAATGAGTTTAGCAAATTCTGTGCCCAGACAGGAGTAGGTCTTTCTGGATTTATGCAGCTATAAATGTGAACATTGCAAAAACCTGATTGTGCAGAATGAGGTTTGTTGTGCATCGTTTTTAAGCAATGAAAAGAGGTGGATATGGTACTTAATAGGAAGTAAAATCACTGATACGGTCATGGAACTGAAGGACTGCTGCTTTATACCTGCCCCCCCCCTCTGGCAGCCAGTTCTGAAGTAGTTGGCTTGTCAGAGATGAACTATCCCAAACTCAGTAATTCAGTTTTTGCAACACAGTTGTACCATATTTACAAGGAACTTGACAATGACCACTTACCAGTCTCGACATCCTGGACATAGAAGTGCAATTCATCTGTGATCTCTGTGACAAGAACAGGCTTATAATTAGCATTCCTTTCCTTCTCTTCCACCACAGTCACTACTTCTTCCACTTGCTGCTCCTCGACCTTGGACCAGACCTGCAATAAAAAGTAGTTTCTTCATACAGTGGCACAACTAACTCACAATTTTCTAAGTAGGCACCAGCTTGATCTGCTTTTTTCTGTTGCCTTGATCTGGCATTATCCTAAGGACTCTGCTTATAACCAACCTCTATTTCAATATTCCAATTTGTCAGCATATACCCTCAGTGACATAATGCAATTTGCAGTTATCGCACATAGAAGCACACACACAGTGGTGAATGACAACTGAAAGCAAGAGAACATGGTTTGCCTTCATTTTCTGGCATAGCTAATCAGCACTATGTACTTGTTGAAATCTAATTGGTCATGTTGATGTTATGGTCCATAAGTCCAGATCTCAACATAGACGTGTCTATCAAATAAAGAATCTTGGGTACAGCCTCTCTGTCAAACTGTTCTCCATAACCTCAACCAAAAATGACAGCCCCCAGCAGGTGGAGAGGAGAAGAATGGACAGAAATGCTAATTACTCCAGAGAAGCATTAATGACTATGCACACCAGATTTCCAGTAGAGCTGCACATCCAGCTGCAGATTTATTAGAGATAAAATGGGCGCATTGTTGCTATGGATAACAGTTTGTCAGCCTGATTTTTAACTTAGCATAAAAATTGCTTTTTATGCTTGTTAAAGGGGTGGTTCACCTTCAAGTTAACTTTTAGTATATTGTAGAAGGGCCAGTTCTAAGAAACTTTTCAATTGGTCTTCAATATTAATTTTTTTTATAGTTTTTTAATGATTTGCAATTTTCTTCTGTTTCATTGCAGCCTGCAAATGGGGGTCACGGACACCATTTAAAAACAAATGCTCTGTAAGGCTACAAATGTATTGTTATTGCCACTTTTTATTACTCATTCTATTCAGTCCATCTCCTATTCATATTCCAGTCTCTTATTCAAATCAATGCAGGGTTTATAGGGTAATTTGTACCCTAGAAACCAAATTGCTGACACTGCAAACTAGAGAGCTGCTGAATAAAAAGCTAAATAACAAACCACAAACAAAAAATGAAAGCCAATTGTAAATGGTCTCGGAATATCACACTCTACATTATACTAAAAGTTAACTCAAAGGTGAACAACCCCTTTAATCCCTTATTTGTATCAATAAGCAAAGGGTCAGCAGAAAACTGAACATTTGTGTCCTTATAAAATATAAAGTTAGAGATACTGACACCTGAAATTAAACTCTTTTTTACATCTATTATAATATTGGCTTTGAAAGCTACTTCTAGCTTTGCCATAAAGTATTTGCATGATGCTTTTACATTACCTGTCTGATCCCCCATGTTCCTGTATGAGGGGGCTGCCATATTTGTGCAGCAGGAGTCTTATCATTACAAACTGTAACTAACAGGCTGAGATGGGACAGTCAGGTTGGCAAAGTCAGTGTCAGTCAGGCTTAGGAAATTCAACAAACAATTATATACAAAAACAAACCTCTCAGCAAAAAATGATCACCATGACCTATAGGTAACATGTAATGTACATTCATATGTTAAAATAATTTTTTTAGTGTCATAATCCCTTTAAGACAAACATTTGAATTGTGATATGTTACTAGGAAGATGTTCTAATTATGGCCGTATGGCAATCAAAGTAAAAGCAAGGTGGATGCAGGGCCGGCTGTACCAAGTGCGGGGCCCAATTGGAACCATTTTGGTGGGGCCCCCTAGAAGGTCACAGAGCTGGATGGGCAAATAGTGGCTGCTTTACCCTCTGTCCAAGTGACGGCTTCCAGTTGGGGATGGGGGCAGGCTGGGCAACTGGGGAATTAAGGGAATAGGAATCAGAGCTTGCACTGGAGCGGGGCCCCCATAAGTGCGGGGCCCAATTGGGCCAAATTGGTCCAATGTGCTTAAAACCGGCCCTGGGTGGATGCTCAACACCTTCAGAAAAGCCAAAGCAAGAGTTAAAGCTGAATTTCAGGATAAATGGGATTCTGTTGGAATTTCCATGTGACTCATGTGATGAGAGCCTCTGGCTTCTGTTGAGGTCATAGTCGTACATTAGAGCTGACAAGCTGTCACCTGTGCTTAGCATTTGGACACCTACAGCTGGACCGTGGATATGACAGAGGCACTGTGATCTAGAGGGCTGCTGACAGTGGGAATACCCACAGACCCTTTGCATGCCTCATATCTCATTCACAGGTCTCATCGGTTACAAAGCTATACACCGGGGCCATCCTGGCCCTTCTGCTGCTGCTACCCCTCTTCCCTCTCACTCAACTTTATGCACTGGAGGGGGTGAAGGGGGGGGTCCACAGCATCAGTGGAGGGGTCCAGGAGCCCATTGCACTCTCTGTGCTGCTAGAAGAGCCGAATTTCCGGTTTGAAAACTCAAAATGTGGCTCTTAAAGTTACAGGAGCCGCATTTTGCTGCACCTGGTAACTAGTAGGCACCCTACTATTTTGCTGCCTGAGGTGAGCACAGTGCCCCAGGCTAAACACTTACAGAAGCTCCATTTGAGGCTAGCACACATGTATGAAAAAAGTAATCAATGTTCTGCACTAGTTTTTCCCCACACCTGACAAGTCTACAACTCCCCAAATAGGAATTGTCACAAAAATTAACTAGACTACATTTAGAAAGTATTTGGTGACGTTGAAAGGAGATATAAACATCACAAATCAACTGAAATGTAACCCACGGTGTTCTTAACAAACTTATAGGACAGTAAGGGGCAGATTTATCAAATTCAGATGAATGATTCGAAATTTTATTCGAATTTTAAAAAAGATTCGAATTCTCTAATGTTTTTGAAGACCACTTCAACCATCCAATTTTGAAAATGCGATAGAATCGAATGATTAAAATAATTTGAATAAAAATCTATTTGAATATTCGACAGTTGAATAACTTGCCCTTTAAATTTTTATTTGACTGCCTAGTTCGCCAGTTTCAACCTACCAAATTGGTTTTAATTATTTTTGATCGAATAAAAAAAAATTTGATTTTATGGTAAAAATTGTTCGATTCGAACAATTTTATCGATGGAGTTGTTTCTATTTGATCGTTCAATCTATCAAATTGCGGTAAAATCCCACGAATTCGACCAATAGTAAATCTGACCCCAAGTATTCAGCCTCTTTACAGTATTAAAGAAACATTAACATCAAAAAATGTAAGTGTTTTAAAGGAATGACAATATAATCTAGTGTTATCATGTACTGGTAAAACGGGTGTGTTTGAGAAACACAACTATAGTTTATATAAACAAGCTGCTGGGTAGCCATGTGGGCAGCCATTCAGGCACAGGATACACAATAGATCACAGATACGTTCTGAAGAATCTCATTGTATACTACAGAGCTGCTGTGAAGCCTGCCATTTTTCTCCTATCT
>CM044436.1:54507992-54530788 GCA_024363595.1 Xenopus borealis | reverse complement strand
GGGGGGGTTGTATAGCATTTGTTGGGCAATTATGGTATATATTATGTAATGTGATGCAGAACATTGGTATGGATTGAATTCAAATTCAATAACAAATTAAAAAAAAAAATGAAAAGGTATGCTATATTGCATTTAATAAACACAATATTGCAAGACTAACTTAAAGGAAAATATTTTGCCATATGCAGCACAATCAGAATTCCCCTGAATGCTGAAAATGTTCTGTATTAAACTGGGGGTAACCATGGAAGGTCCCTCAGGCAATGAATCAGTTAAAGGGACGCTGTACCTCATTAGAAACATGACATTTGGACTGAAAATGTAATATGGCAGAACAGGAAAAATGCCAATTTGTGCACAATCCCTGGTTGGCTACCCACAGTCCTACAGCTGGTAAGTTCCATCCGAATGCCTTGTGAAAGCAAAGAGCAGCTGAGACAGAGCTCAATAAACTGACAACTTTCCATCTGATATATTAGTCAGATCACTATAAAGTACATTGGATTTCTGTACATTGCTGAACGCCGAGTCAGCATTAGAATATTGCTGAAAACTATAAAACCAAGCCTTGGTCTGTAGCGGGAAACTAAACAACGGTTTTGATGTTGCACCAACAGATTTAAGAATCACCTTATTTACAAATCAGTGATGGAACTATCGGGGGTGCAATTGCACCAGGGCCCGCCGGATGTTTGCACAGATGGGAATCCGGCGCCAAAATTTAGCTTAGAGGGGGGTGGGGGGGCCTGCACCTGGACCCCAGGTTCTCTAGTTATGTTATGGTTAATAAATAAAATGACTGCTTAGAGCAAGGATTTGTTGCAAAAAGAGCCAGATACAAACAGATACCAACACAGTTGACAAATGGCTTCAGACAACCAATAACCATGAGTGAAAAAAGGTTTTGTGTTATTCATATTCTCTGAAAAATGGTTAAGAATTCATAAATTCTGCCAGGGTATGTAAACTTATGAGCACAGCTGTATACACATAGTTGTGCTGAATGTTATTTGGGGCACAGAAAAGGGGTTAATATCTTTTTTTACTAGAGCCAGGGCCAGAGTTACATAGCAGGCATCCTAGGCCCACTTCCGTTCATAACCCGTCTCCTTGCCTTAACATGCACAAATTTTCATCATCAGGTTGGGAGCACTAAGCATTAGTGCACATGAAATTTAAAATAAATGATTAGCAGCCCTCAATATGGATATGGTTGGGCAGCATGCCGCCTCCTAAAATCCTGCTGCCCTAGGCCCGGGCATTGGTGGCCTTTCCACAAATCCAGGCCTGGCTAGAGCAACAGTAATACAATCAAGACAGGCCTTTAGTTGCAGCATAACAATGTGTATTAATTCCAGATACTCAGATACCTAGCGTGCTGAAGTATGCTAGTTATATAAGCTAAATAGCTGCTGGTTAATGATTTGTTTATGAGCAAAACTAAATGTCAGGTTTCCTATAAGTAACATTTTAAGGCAATGTAAAGGAGAACACAGAGTACAAGCAGTACAACTATATAGATTTGTTTCACTGGAAACACACCAAGTCTCAGGCCTGTCTCTGACCTTTATCAAATAATTGCATTTGTAGTAAACTGGTTGTCAAACAGTCTTAACAGCAAGAAGAAATACTTGTTTGCTATTTTTTGCCTGTCCTACTCATGTACTATATACAGTAAGGACGTGTATGCGTCTGTATGATTCAATCAAAACAAGAGCCCTTATAATATTATAAGACCTATGCCAAATTTATACACAGGCACGGTTTCATTTAGCTTTTAGGTATGTATTTTGTTTGTTGGCCTGCACATCCCACCAAACTGTCAAAAAGAAGTGAACGTCTCCAGAAACAAGCCTAGATAGGGTCAGATATGACCATAACATGTAGCTACCAACAGAAGATTTCACATGAAGGACATAAAACGAAATATCAACAGGAATCCATGCAAGGACAGGGAGGAGACAATTGTGATTTCTGTGTAAAATCCTAGATTAACGGTTATTATTAACCATACCATAAAGAACCACACAGAAACAAAAGCTTCCTTTTATATGGGTGAGGGTTGGTCACAGCTCTTTTATTAAACATGTTAACCAAACTTGCCATTATATTTCCAACATCCATTTCAAAATTCCAGCTACCGCCGCCGTGGTGGGCATGTAGGTAGAGCTAATATAACTGCCCTCCCATTCTGCATCTCACCAACCCTCTACGTCCAGAAATTCAATCCCCCTTTTTGGCCACCCTTCCTCCCACTCAGTGTCGGACTGGCCCACTGGGATACCAGGAAAACTCCCGGTGGGCCCAGGTGTCAGTGGGCCCTCATGCTGTTAAACATTTAGCCTATTTAATGGTCATTCCCTATTTCTATGAGAACAAAGAGGCTAAATAGATGGAATAATAGATTACAGCGTGGAAAATAGCGGTTGAGTGAGGAGAGGAAGGATAACAGTACTGAGAGTTGGCCCCTGGTCTAAGGTTTTTGGTTGGGCCCCTGGTGTCCCAGTCCGACACTGCTCCCACTCACTGGCACCCTCGCTACTCCCTTTGGCGCCCTCCATGCATCCTGCTAACAAATATCTTCCTGACAGTTAACATTTACACTGCCAAACAGTACAAAACTATTTCTTCTCTTACTTTGAAAACATATTGCATTGGATGTCATCAATAAAACGTTTCCCCTGTTGCTCATGTCTCAAACATACATGACTTTAGTTTGGGGGAAGATTTAACAGTTTTTCATTGGTATAGGGGCCATGAAGCCACTCTCTTTTAGCTGTCTAACTAAATTTTATATCAGCAAAAGTAGGGAAGAGAGTCTGGCTGTATGGGTAAGCCAGGCTAAAGCTCTGTTAAGCAACGATAAGGCCTACTTACTGTACATTCAATATTTCCAGTGGTTAACATTTCCTTTTGAATTTATACAAAAATATTAGATTAAAAGTTATCGTGTTCTGGCAGTTTCAGCATGTGCTATTGCTTTATATATTTAATCCTGAAAACAGATGTTTCTACTTTTGTTTGATCCCTGTGAATTTGCCAGAATGGGTTTGATCTGCAGGCAGAACTCGAAGCACAATGTCCAAGTCACTAATCATTCCGTAGGGCTGGGACAAGAGAGATCATTTAAGCTAATAAGGGACTCATTTGCAGGACAATATACCATGCTACTATTCCTTTATACAGCTGGAAATATAAAGCACCTAGTACCTAGCCTAATAATGACCTAAATAGTATGAGTGCTTTTTCACTCCCAAAACATTTCTTCCTTACATTATAGATAATGTTGGGTTTGATTTAATGGCGGGGGTGAAGCGGAAGAAAATAATACATCTTGCGAGAACTCTGTGTGCAAACTTATTGGCACATACTGATACCTTTTAACGGAGTGTCTGTAATTTTTCACATTTTACACCAGGGAAGAAAAATAAATAGGTTAGGAGGCCAAAACTTCTGATGAAATGAAATAGGAGAAAGAGAAAAAAAACTGACAAGATCCTGCTATGACTGCATTTTTCTCCTACTTGCCTTTGATCCTTGCAATTATACTGAAATCAGGGCAGCCTCACGCAGATAACACTAATGAATAGCTTTCCTTTCTAAGGTATAGTGGAAAAGAAAAAAACAAAACAAATTCTTTCAAATCAAATCTAGTGCAGAGCTGTCATCACACTGTTCTCTGATAAAGTCCCATGTACATATCATTTATTATCAGGTCAACATCCACTGGGACAAGTGAACCCTTTTTCAAGGTTTACAGAAGCTGATTACAAACCCAGTGCCTTGTGTCTATGTGATGGACTTTAGATCGTAAGCTTCACTGCAGAACTAGCTCATGTTAATGAAAGTGTCGTGTAAGTGTGATGGCACTATACAAACAAAGGATAATATAATAAATATCCTCAGCCTCACGGGCAGGTATCTGACAGTTTGTGTATGTTTATAACATGGCTTATACTGTACATGTTTGTTTCTGTTTGGTGAAGTGGTTGAGGTCACCTCCCACACATTCACAGTTGTAGAACATGCTGGTTCGTTATACTACAAATATACAGTACAAGAATAATATATTGCACTAGCAGTGGTGGTTGTTGTTGCAGGATTGGCTCGTATTTTATCATGCTGAACAGCACTGCAGGGTGTGATAGACTGACCTATGCAAGCAGAAATGATCTGACACACATCAGCTTTCTTACAGATTCACACATCTTGCAAAAGACTTGCAGCCACAGATTTAATTTTGTGTGCAAGTTGTTTAATTACAAATAATATTTTAGTTGGCTGCAGAGATTTCCTCTTCCTACTGACCCTGTTCTGCTGCATTAATTTGAAACTGCAGTGTGTGGGTGTTATTTATTTACAAAGTGTTCCCTTAACTTTAAAAAAATAAATAAATTGTTCTGGAATCTGTGTGGCCCTTGTCACATTATACTGTGCCCTTCACATTGCACAACCACTAATTATATATTTGCTTCAATAGAATCCTATTTTATTTTTAATTCTCTTGTTTTATCCAGAGTCTTTGATCTGAAGTACTCGTCTTTCTGCACTAATTTCACACAAGGAGGATGACTTGCCATTGCATGAATTATCACAAGTTTATATGGCGGGCAATTTATTAGTATTGCATCTTCAGCACTGTATGGTAAATGAGCACAGTGTACTATATAGTATAACTGTTGTGAATCTTGTGAGTCTTCCATCCTATGAAGAAGGCTTCCCCACTGTGACAATAATTAGGTCTCCATCATCCTAGCACTTGCTTAAGCCTATTGGCCCGTGTATGGGGCCCTCTAACAGGATTCCTCGATCGGGCAGAGTTAAAAATCCCATCGGATCACGGACCACACTTGTCCATTGATGTGGCCCCCGAGATCGACCACCCATACTCCTGCATTATTATCCAATCGTTGGGCCCTAAAGCCCACAATCGGATCAGCCTATTGCCCACCTCAATGTTGGCATCTCCGGGAGAGATATGCTCATTTGGCGACATTGCTATACTAGCTGATCTCTCTGTGTATGGCCAGATTTAATCTCATTTAGTAGTAGTATCTAAAAAAAACCTTTTGTTTGAGAGTCCACAATAGTATTAGGTTATCAAACCTTCAATAACTGTGATCCTAATTCCACTCTTTCAACTTAAGGGGATATAATACAAATTTCTTGCACATAAGAGTCTTGGCTGGACTCCCTAAGGCTGCTCATCGTACATTCGCACCCTATCGCTAGGCGACTTTTCACTCAGACAAATGGTCGTTACTCTGCAAATTCAAGTGCAAATTTTAGCCAGTTTCCTTCGCCACCTTAGACCTGGCAAATGGATAAAATAAGGCTACATCCTCCTCAATCTTATGTCAGTGACATCGTACCATATGCCGGAAAGTACATTTTTTAAAGCAGGATCACCTTCAAAAGTCCCGAGTATTAAAGGTTTTTGTGTTCATTTTTTTTAACCAATTTAAGGGGCAACTAATTTGCACCTGGCAACGTGTGGCGAAGAGGTTGTTGACCAAAATTCATCCTTGAGTGAATTTGCCCCTTTGAATTGCTTTGAACTCGAATACTCAAACTACACAACAGAACTTGTAATTGATACTAAGTGCTGAAAATATATGCTCTGTTGCATGATCACAGCAATGTTTGAAACAGGTTAGCTCTTTATCAAAGTAGCAAAGAAGTAACACGACAAACACTGCTGCGATCATTTTATAAGCAACAATAAAGGTGGTTTTATATATAATCCAGTGCTGCATTGTTGGACACCTGTTGGATAGTGCTGATGAACACAAATGGACTGCACACACCTACCACAAATATTGAAACATATGGAATGTTTGTGTGTATAGAGATAGGATATTCTGAGACTGCTTAGTATATACATATAGAAATCAAAAGCAAAGCAGCCCATCTTTGTGGCAAGTACTTGCAATTTGGTTATTGAAAAGATGGACACCTTAATAGTATCAAGTGAATATATCCCAGGAACTGAAATTTCTAATTCACCTTTAATCTTTAAACTGGTGTTTTGAATCTGAAAATATTTTGTTCTAACTGATCCTAGCAACCAAGCATGGATTTTTACTGACACACTGGAGCATGAAAAGCCTTAGAATAAATCTGATAAAACTGTAATAGCCATCTGGCTGCCGGTCAGTCAGTGATACCCAGCAACCAGATTTCAGGAGTCTGAAAGGTAAAATAATTCAACATGCAGAAAAAAAAACAACTCGTGCAATGTCTCAGAATATTAATGTCTACATCATACCAAGAAGCCATTTTAAGATGAATGTTCCTCTAATCTGTGTAGGTCTAATCTTCCCTCATGTATATTTTCCCTGTAGTCACTATTACAGCTCTCTCAAATCAACTGCTGCTTCCTGATTTATACACCTATAAAGCTTTGTCAGCTGATTGTTTCTGGAATATCCTTCCTACCTTTTTTTTTATTTCAGAAACAGCTGAGGTTTCCATGAATTCTATTTAACCAGGTTTAGCTTTCTAAGCAGGTGTTCATTTGGAATAGAATTTTCAGCTGAGCAACAGCAGCTCGGCAGAGATTAAAACCGTTGTAGATTTCTGCTTCCCTGTCAGAGATGCTGCGGCAAAGCAAAGAAGTTTAAGAAAATAGATCCAGCGGAGCAACTCGTGAACAGCTGGTTTCATCCATGTCTCAGATTCTGTGCTCGTACTGAATGAAGTATTTATTAGCTGCGCAGCATGTCAGCCAAACCTAAAACAAACATGACAAAAATTGGCATTGTCACCTACCTTGTCCTTTCTCTGTTTGGGTCCTTCTTCTGCTGCCAAGAGTGTCTTATAGTAGTTACTGCGCTCTGCTGTGAAGTGGACCTTAGACAGTGCATGCTCTACCAGAGCAACAGAGAGATTGACACCATCTACATGAAGCCATCCAATAAAGTTCCCGGCTTTATCCATTGCTTCCACTTCTACTTCCACCTGAGAAAATGAAAGGCAGATCGTTAAGAGGATTTGCTTATTTATTCTCGTTTTAAGTGGCATTCAGAAACATCCACATCTGGCATTTACATTGACAGCCTAAATAAATCATATCATAAGCACTGCCAAAATCTACGGGCACAGTTGGGTTAAACAAGAACCCTAAGGAAAGGCTGAGAGTTATGTAAATATAAACAGATCGGTTTAAATGTTCCAGTGGGGCTAGACATATCAGTAACACCCAAAATACAATAGCATAAATATAGTACTTTTGCCAAGCACATTTCATTGAATAATGTATAATAGCATTGCCATCACAAGCATATCCTACTCTGGGAATTTACACACACTAAATTGACAACTGTTTTCTAGGGAGCTGAGCCAATCAATAAGTCAGATCAGAAAGGCAAAACAAAACATAACATTGCATGAGTTATTGCCTTTGCCATAGATATAGTAGGACAATCAATCTTTCTCCTGAAAGGAAAGGCCAAAGATCCTTAGGCTCATATGGGTGCTGAGGTCAGAGGTCTTCTGTAGAGCAAAAAGCAACCGAAATATAGTTAATTTCTCTTATACTTTGCATTTAAGTATACAGGAGATTTTTATTTTTAATACCCGATTATCCCCATTTTTAGTGTTGCATGTGAGCAGGTCACTGCTATTCTCTAGGTCAGTGATCCCCAACCAGTAGCTTGCGAGCAACATGTTGCTCTCCAACCCCTTGGATATTGCTCCCAGTGGCAGGTGCTTATTTTTGAATTACTGGCTTAGAGGCAAGTTTTGGTTGCATAAAAAACCGATGTCCTGCCAAACATTCTCTCCTGTAGGCTGCCAGTCCATATAGGGGTTACCAAAAAGCCAATCAGATCTCTTATTTGACATCCACATGGACTTTTTCATGCTTGTGTTGCTTTCCAACTCTTTTTTTACATTTAAATGCGGCTCATGAGCAAAAAAGGTTGGGGACCCCTTCTCTTGGTAATGCCACATTAATACCTAACAAATGAATGTACAGGTGATCAAACTTCATAATTATTTTATGAACCCCATTGACTTTTCAAAGTAACAGAAGCAACCCTGAGACATGAAACATTGCTCTTTGGATATGTCCATTGTAGAGAAACTCATTTTCACACTGACATTTCTCTAGACTGTTAGTGTGGCTTTGGAAAGTAAGATCAATGAAAATACTTTTTCTTCTGTACTTTTAAGGGGGGAAAGGGGGAGCACCAGCAGAGGAAAACTCAGTATGTGTAACACAAGCTAGTAAGTGAAATGTCAACAAAAACCATAGCTATTATGGTCAAAGCTTATACATAAAGTATATAAAGATAGCTATATGGTATGTATGAATAAAGTTAAAATGAATAACAGCACTGATGCAAGCGAGAGGCTATAGCGAAGAAAGAAAGAGGCCAATGCTATTGGATCACACAGAGATGCATTGACTGCACTCATCTATGTTCCCATTACATGCGTTGGTAGGCAGCAAAGTCCAGACCCTGGTCTGAGTTTATGGCATATTGATTGGTCTCAAATTACTGGGTAGCTATCTTGATAGATCAGAACTATTTAGATAGATTCTGTAATTTAGGGCAGTTAAAATATAAAGGTATTCTGAAAACTGCTCCTAAAACCACTTATGTAATGTAGCTGAAATAGTCCTTGTAATATTTCTTGGCACATGAAGGAGCATAATAGGTTTCCATCACTATCCTCACATCCATCACCAGCATTAGACCTGTTAAATAGTACCCTTGCTCTCCTGTAAATCCATGTTGTTCCCTAGAAGAGGTTAACTCACTGTGTGCAACTAGAAAAGAAGCAACAGTGAGTTTGAGATCAATGCAGCAACATCTTATTGTAATTTGCTATTACTGCTGCAGTGTTTACCAACAGCTGTTAAGATAGGCCAACTACATAGAGTGACACACAAGTATACCCAGACACAGATTGGCAGGCAGATACACATCACCCATTAGCTACAGTCTGCAAGTCCTTTAACATTCAGCAATAACCCGAATATGGCTTAGGACTTGTTCTCACATCCAGTTCCTCCACAAAATATTAATTTACCTGTCAAACCAGATAACCAACTGCATCAATATACAGTATCTGACCTAATAAAAATGTATGTGTGTGAAGGTATTAGGTTCTGTGACCAATCCTAGTTGATCCCAGAGAGAGAGAGAGAGAGAGAGAGAGAGAGAGAGAGAGAGAGAGAGAGAGAGAGAGAGAGAGAGAGAGAGGAGCATGTTTGGCAGTAGATGAACCTTGCAAAAAATCATGGAAGTTAAATGAATTGTTAGCTGAAACACTGCTGTGCAAGGCATTTTTTATGGTGGCTAATTAATGGTATACCAATGAGCATGTTATACATATTACTTATGCTTAATGGCATGAGAAAGAGAATAATGCAAGAACAGGAGCAATGTGTATTAACTGAATAACTGTATTAATTCATACCAGCCTTAGATAACCTATAATTGAAAGAAAACTTAGCATACAATTACAAACAATTAAAACAATGTTTTCAGATGTATGAAGACATCTGCACAGGTAAATGCCAGAGATGCAGCACAGTTTGCAGCCACATAATTACTTTGTATGCATATACTATTACAGCTCACTAGACTGCAGGAAAACCTTACCATCACCCAGAGACCTATTAGATCTAAATGTGCTCCTTTAAAATTCTCATGAAATCAGTTGCCAGTTGATTTTCTCTCGAGATGCAGAATGATGAATTGTGTCAATTAATTGTTTACTCAAAGCAAATAGAAAAGACAAAAAGGAGCTGTAGAGAAGAACAAAACACATCTTATTGTGATAGCTCCCCTATTAATAACATTGGCATAAAATATTTTTACAAAAGGCAACCCTGTGTCTGGTTCATCATAGTATCTAGTGTTGGCAAATTAAATACAGCTAGGTCACAAAAATCTGGTATATAGAGTTGCACTGGTGTGTGAAAAAAAATTGTGTGAAATACAATTAGTGCTTAGCATGACACTATCATGCCATGGCACAATAAGGATGCCCCAAATCTGTATCTATGCAAAAATTACATATATGATTTATTGCTGACAAAAACCTTAAATGACTGGATTAGTGTTGAAAATTAAGCTAAAGGGTGCAAATATTTATTTGTGCCAAATAAAAACTAAGGTTAAGATCATGTTTAATCATGTAATTTGGGATACAGCCAAACTGACATTGGATTTGTCTGCATCCAGTGGCTGAACAACCTGGGTATATAGCTACAGTACATTACTATTATGTTATTTACATTACTGTGTGCATCCCCAATATCAATTCACTGCCTCACCTACCTAGAGAAGTGACACACTTCTGCAGCAGAACTTTGAATAACAGATTTGACTAGCTACAAAGCCTGATGTGGTCAAATGTGGATTTCATGAATATATAGATAAAACTCTGCTCATAGGCAATCATCATTTTACAGTACTTTTCCTGGAACTTGCCTATCGCTGGCTTCCTTGGTAAAGGACAAGAAAGACATGCTGAGCAGCTAAACCTTACATCTTCTGATCGTATATGGTCTGCCTGACACTAGCTGTGAATTCTGCTGCTTCAGTAAATAATCCTCTCATGAAACCTTGAAATTGAGCACTTCCCTGACACCTCTTTGAAATATGCAACTTTTGCTTCTTGCCAGACCTAAAAAAAAAATAAATAAATTACTTCATAAAATAAATTGTGGGCAGGCTAGAAATATGGCCCCCGGCTGCAGTAAATTGCCAGCGTGCAGGGCAGAAGGAGGGAGACCTTCAGATGACACGTCATATGTACAGCCTTTTAATTTGTCTTATTGTGCATTACGAAAAATGAACACAATGGAAAAAAAGAAATGAATCACCTAAGAAGTGCATTGCTTTTCCATTACACAGATGATTCACTGCTGACCTTAGGCAGTCATGTTTTGTCTGGTGCATTTTAAGATTGCAAGCTCCTGGTAAGAAGCGCCTAGTCTAACATTGCTCTCCGATGATCCTCACCCAAGACAAACATGATACAAAATGTATTAAAATGTAGCCCTAATCAGTTAGCATGCACTAGACACTACTGCGTTATGTGCGGCCTTCATCTTCTCACACTTCAAGCCGAGGCAGACAAACTTCCCATGATGCATAGCATTCAACACTTATCAAAAAGGACCCAGCCTTTATCCCTCAAAACAAATCAACACATGCCTAATGAAATTGTTCTGCCTTATTTACCAAATTAATATAAATAGCACAGTTTGTTAGGTTTTGTTTCTGCTAATTAGTAGATAATTTCCAGGAAGATGAGAAGATGCTTAAATGAGCCGGAGGGGCTGTTTGGCCCTGATTGTTATTTCTGACACCGCTCTGTGTGGGGACTGGGATAATGTAGGCCAAATAGAGAAAATAAAACATGGATGATCCATTCAATTGTGTGCGTTATTGGAAACAAAACACCAGCACTGGAAACTTTCATTTTAATTCCCAGTTTTAGAGACAAAATTAGGTTAAACAGTTTTACATTAAACTTTTGACTTCCAAAATTAAAGTGTTCGCTAGGAATTGCTTTCTAGATAAAGCAGATGTGCTGGGGTCTAATTTAGTCAAGGAACTGGAATAGCTACAAGAACATGTAATGTATTTAGAACAAAATTGACGATGAAGGGGAAGTGTATCCCCTTGTTCAACATGAGTTCAGAGAATAGGGCTTGGGCTGAAAAGACTTTTGCCAATTGTTTAAACAATGGAAAAGCTTTCTATGTTTGTTATTTCTTCAGTAAAATAGGGAAACGGATGCTAGTGCATGTGAAATAGATAATTTGAAACAGTCTCTTCCACTTTTGTTGTGATGGTTAGAAGCAGGAGTTCATTAAACAGGTGATCTGCGCAATGGGAACCTAATTATCTCGATGGTCAAACATGGAGTAGCTTAAAATTCTCCATTTGCCATGTTAAGCTAAAAAAAACAAATTAAAAAAAAAACAGAAATGATAGCTTTTTCAACAGACAAGACATACATTAAGCACAAGCTCTATGCAAATAAACCATGGATCAATACATGAACTTCTACATACAGTACAGTATGTGCCAAAGTTTTGATCATTATAGAACACTGTAGTATAAGCCCATTCGAGGATCAGCAAAAATTTCAAATTAACTTTCAAACGGCAAGGATTTCTGTCTTAGGGCAGAACTACACGGACGATTGTGGTCCGTTTTCTTCGCATCCGACGATAGGAGTCAAAACGCATGCGACAAAAACAAGGCAAGTAATAGAAAGTCGGATGGTCTCGCAAGGTTGATCCGACACGACTGTCGGATGAAGACGCGGCTTGCAGCATTTTCATCAGACAGTTGTGTCGCGTCGGATGAACCCTGCAACACCATCCGACTTTCTATTACTTGCCTTGATTTTGTCACATGACTTGTCTCGTGCGTTTTAACTCCCAACTACCCTTAAAGTGACTTCTATGGCTTAATTGGGTCTAGAACTGCCTGGCTGTAATTTTCCAGATTGAGGTCAATGTCAAGATATTTGATACAGTGTTAAGACACATCCACTGAGATCTGCAAGCATCTTGGCCAACACTTCCCTGTATGCCTTCCCCATAGAGGGATTTCTCCCATATTCTCAGTAACTGGCATAACTCATCTGACTATGTCTATGGCACATAGGGTCTCTGTAGCTCTGTGTAAAAAGGCACATTATAGAGATCATACATCATTCATATCTGTGCCTGCCCCAGTGGAGCTTATAGTACCCAGAGAAAACCCACACAGACATGGGGAGAACATACAAACCATACGGATTGCGAAAAGCGTGAATTGAACTCCAGAATTCAGAGAATCAATGAAGCAACACTAACCACTGTGCTACCATACTAGCCAAAGTCAAGAGATTATGCTGAAAATGTTCTTTAAGATAAATCACTCTTAAGGAAATATAAATGGGCTGTCCATCACCCGTTGCTTTAAGCTACAGCATGCGACACTTCTGTTACATGTATTAATAGTGCATGAAATATACAGCATGAAGCAAGGGGGATGGATCACTAATCCAGCAAGACATCACATCAATATATTAGCAAGAGGAAATTGCTAAAGTGTTATCCTGTTATTGACTTTCATATTAGATCAGTGTTAATATAATGTAATTAATAATATATCAAATTGAGAAGAGACAGCTTGTGTTAATGAAACAAATGGAGCACCTTGTTAAAATGTTATTGCCATGAGAATTTCTCATTCTTTTACAGTGCAATTATTTATACAGAGTCGGACTGGGACACCAGGGGCCCACCCAAAAACCTTACACTAGGGGCCCACCATAAAACCTTAGACCAAGGGCCCACCATAAAACCTCAGACCAGGGGGCCACTCAGTACTAATATTCTTCATCTCCTCAATCAACCTCTGTTGTCCTAGTTTGTTTTCTTTACATACTATAATCAATTATTCTATTTAGCCTCTTTGTTCTCATAGAAATAGGGAATGACCATGAAATAGGCCAAAAGTTTAGCAGCATGAGGGCCCACTGACACCTTGGCCCACCGGGAGTTTTCCTGGTATTCTGGTGGTCCGACACTGTATTTATACAAACAATACAACAAAAATATAATGTGGTGACCCACTTCAACTGGAAGCCTGAATTATCTAGTGCCCGAGGCACAGAAATAAAAGTGACTTGTACAAGGTTACAAAGGAGCAGGCACAGCAATGTTAGAGGTGCATTGCAACGCAATCTTCTACATTAAAATATTCCTTCTTCGGGAAGGTAAAGCATCTGCTAGGAGAGTGACTCATTGTTCCATGGGTGTTATCTTACTGCAGAGAAGCCACTAGTGCTTGGCAGGGCACAAGTCACTGTTCACCCATGGATTAGGGGCCTTTAGGTCCCAAATGATCACATAATTATTAGAATAGTAACACTTCTAGAAAATATGATGTAAGAAATAGGAAACTGTTTTTGAAACTTTTGTAGCTCTTTGCTTTAAACACCCAGAAAACAGCCTAAAGTTATTCCACATTTATACTAAAGGTATGTTTTTGTTGAGAGGTGTATCTTGCTGTATAAGGAAGACAAAACAGTACTCTGACCATACGTTATTTCATCCATATTGTTTTCTGCAGATATATTTGAGGTTATATAGTTTGTTGTATAGTACATAATTTGTAACCTTATCAGGTTAGACATCTGCTAGTGTGGCTTTCGCATCCCAGTTCAGAGCAAAATAAAAATCTATTTTTGCATTAAATCGCTTTCCAGGAACCAGCGGCCAGCACTGATGTAAAACGATCAAAGCTCAGTGATCCCCATACATCTTGGCAAACAGGAGCACTTTAATTATGCCTCCAGTCATTAGTGCTAAGCCCAATACAGGCCAGCAGATCATCAATATGGACCAAATTAAACCTTTAGGTTTTATGCTCCAGTGCACACTTGGCCAGCCCTACTATTGAACAGAGTACTGACTAGGCACTGAATAATACAGGAGAAAGAAAACCTTTTAAAGGACAATGAAAGTAGGATAGAAATGTTGTACATTATTGCTTTGTGCTTCTGTACCAACCCAAATAAACCACATCCCTTTAGGGTAGGGACAGACAGGGAGATTCGGGGAGATTCTGTCGCCTGGCGTTTTTAGCAGGCGACAATCTCCCCGAATTTCCTTCTCCCTGTCTGCCGGTAGTATAAGTGACAAAGCGCCAGCGCCTGTGCACACGCTGCGCGGCGATTTCCGGAATCACCCAAATACTTCAGGCGATTCCGGAAATCGCCGCGCAGCCCGAATCTCCCTGTCTGTCCCTACCCTTAGCAGTAAAGATCTGCGTCTCCAAAGATAACCCAGTACCTCCCCATCTTCTTTTCTGCTGATTCACTACACATGCTCTGTGCTGCTGTCAATTATTGAGCTTAGGGACAGACTCAAAATATACAGTACAGCTAGAATAGAAATGTCACAATATAAGGCTGATTAGTAATTACTACAGATAATTGCTACATGGCAGCACAGAAAACAGTGCGACTAGCATCCGAATTGAATATAGGAAGTAGTGTTTTGGCTATTATGTTAGATGTCCAGCCATTATGCATGTTATTTTTGCCTAACTATATTAGAAATATTACAAAGCCCATTTAACTAGCTTTTATTTTTATACTGAACAATTCCTTTAAGTACAGAGAGAAGTCTTTAAGAAGCCTTTGCAGGTATCATGCAGAATATATATGAAGTTAAAAAAATAAATCAAAATTTTTATTTCATATTTCAAGTCAGTGAAGCATTACTACAGAATAGTGATAATATAAGGCAGGCATCTATTTATAAGAATGAAATACCAAAGTATATATATAATCATAGCCTAAACACAAAGCAGTGGAGGCATCTTAGGATGGCTTACCCTGTTGCTAAATGCAGTATAAAACTTTCAAATATTACAGATTTTCTCTTAACTCCAACAGAGCTGCTAATAATATGCAGCGCTAGATAACCCTGCATATTAAAAAGAACCTGCCCCACATACTCTAGGAAAGAAGCAAGTGAATGGGCAGTCTCTGTAAATTGCTGTGAAATGTCACCATACATGTTGAGAACGGCTTGTTTGGCGATGTCGGATTGCAGGACCGCATCAACAAACAGATGCGGCTACAATCCGATGGGCTTTTAAATCCCGTCCGATCGACATGTGGACGACTATTAGCCAGATATCGATCAGGTAAGCCCGTTGGAGGGCCCCACGCACAGGCTGATAAGCTGCCAACTCAGTCTGTCGGCAGCTTTTATTGGCCCGTGTATGGCCTTAAGGTTTCTTCTACTGGCCATGCATGTGATCAACTATGGAGCTTTAATTCATATATAATCTTAGAAAAAATCCAATTTTATAAACCTTTGCTTCCAGATAAGGCCAATGTTTGGAGGTTGTACTTGAAGGGATGGAGCACCTGGAACAACTGATCAGAATGCCGACAGAACACAGAGGGAAGAGATTGTGCACAGATGAGTTGGAGAAGCTATATGTAAATATTTTTTTGTATTTAGTATAGGAGAAAAAGGATTAAATAAGGCTCATGTACACTCCATTAACCTACCATTATTTTAAAAGATGGAACTTTTGGGATTGGCGGTTAGTCACAACAGTAACAAATTAATTTTAGAGACTGACATTTAAAATCAAAAATGTACCAAAAACATTTTATTCAGCAGCCTATAGTAAAGTATTGTGAACTTCACACAGTATAGAAAGAGACCATTTTTTAATACAAGGTGAGTAATTGTAAAGCTTCTGTATATTCTTTTTGCTAAATATGCTCTTGAAAATAATTTAAAGTTATGCCTGTAGTGAGTGATACACATGAAAGGAGTTGCATGTAGCAAAAAACACATAGTATTTGAACATCAGGGATATGTAACCAAAACATTTATCTGAAGACTATGCGTTTACTAGTGTTTTCAAACTATATATGGCCAGATCAGATCTCCAAATGCAGTTTGAAATGCCTAGCAACCATGTTCATCACAAACCACACAACCAGAATACAGTCTATAGTTACACACATTTGACACATTTTATATTTTCTAAAACCATAGACCCCACAAAGCAGAGATCTTAATTTTGTGTCTCAATAAAGCAAAATGTGAGACCGTTTGTGTGTGGCATGCCTTGTGTAAGGCTGGTCCAGTGGGACACAGTACAACTGACAAGATAATAGTTATAAATTAAAAGACACAGGGCACTGGTCTGCTAATGAAATGCAGTTTTGTTCTCTCACTCATACTGGGAGATGATGGTCAGCTGAGAAGTGCACAACTCCCAGTTCTATGCAGCAAAATAGACATTTGTATCTGTTCGGTATCTTGGAGATATAGAACTCATATACTGAAGCCTCTTTGTGGTTCTTGGATTGAGGATTTGCACAAGCTTTCTTATAAACCTTTGGCTCCCAAACCTGAATTCAGTCCTCCAAGACTGGCAACATTTTCAAACAGGGCCGGAACTAGGGGTCGGCAGAGTAGGCACATGCCTAGGGCGCAAAGCTGGGGGGTGCCAGGCATGTACCTTACCTGCCTTGTACCCCTTGTCCAGATCCCTTCCTGCTAGCGGATTTGCACTTCCATGCGTTTCACTTCCGGGCCTGCGAAACGCCAGCGAAAATTCACGATTTTGCAAATTTGGCTGGAAAAGCAAAACTGGGTAGATTCGCCCATCACTACCCATATGTCATGCTAATCATTTTTTGCTGAAAAGTTTGTTTTTGTATATAATTGTTAATTTAAGTTCCTAAGCCTGACTCTCTGACACTCTTTACCAACCTGACTGTCCCATCTCAGTCTGTTAGTTACAGTTTCTAATGATAACATGCCTGCTGCACAAATATGGCAGCCCCCTCATACAGGAACATGGGGGATCAGACAGGTAATGTAAAAGCATCATGCAAATACTTTATGGCAAAGTTAGAAGTAGCTTTCAAAGCCAGTTATTATAATAGATGTAAAAAAAAAAAAGAGTTTAATTTCAGGTGTCAGTAGCTCTTTAAAGTATTCAGAACTGAAATATCTGTTAAGCTGGCCATAGATGTACAGATATAATCTTACAATTTCTTCAATCTTACTATTTTCGGATCATTTGTGGAGTGTCCAATATTTTTCGTGCCATGCCGATTGGTTTTTCAGTTGATCGGACAGGTTAGAAAATTTATGTCAGCTGTCGTTCATATCTCTGCATGTATTGCGATCTGACAATTTTCAGTGGGAGACTGTCATCAGCTTTGTCAGATATAAACCTTCGTACAATCGCCTGAACATCATCTGATCTGTTCTTTTACTACTTTATTTAAACTGAAGGTTAGTGGCATATCGGGAGATCGAGACGTCCGATCGTATTCGGATATTGCAGGTAAATCTGATTGTCTATGGCCACCTTTAAAAAATGACAATTGAATAACCAGTACCGGTTTAATACAGTTTTAATCATAGAAATGAAGGGGTCCTGTTCAGGAGCTTTTGTTAGACAAATACCTTGAGAAAGTGCAAAACAGCATGTATACTACTTTATGTTAATAGAATCAGAAAGTCTGTTAATGTGAATTTAAAAATTATAAAAAATAAACCCTTTATTTTAACCTTTTGATGTTATTCATTTGGTGATTTAAAGCTGCCATCCTCAAAGGAAATCCAGTAATGCAAATCCAAAAACGGGTTGTTCACTGTCAAACACTTTTTATAGTTTAGCTGTTTTCGGCCGGTTCACAGAAAATAAAGAATGTTTGCCTCTACTTTCTATTTGTGATAATTTTTCCAATACTGAAGTGTAAAGTTTAATTTTTCACCTTCTAAAGCAGCTCAGGGGGTGGGGAGCTGACTCTAAAGGTAGTGACACACTGGCAGATTCGGGGAGAGTCACCTGGCGACTAATCGCCTGTCCTTCTGGGTGACAATCTCCCCAAACTGCCTTTGCATGTCTTCCCTTCCTGTATAATGAAAAGTTGCCTACACTAAGCACACATGGCTCTTCGTTTAACAAAGTGGCCCGAAGTGAGGCAACTTCAGGGTGTCTTCGGAAAACAAAGCCCAGCGTGTTCTTAGCGCAGGTGACTTCATTATGGTAAGGGAAGACACACAAAGGCAGTTTGAGGAGATTGTTGCCCAGAAGAACAGGCGATTAGTCGCCAGGTGACTAAATCTCCCCAAATCTGCAAGTGTGTCACTACTCTAACTGTTCTAAGTTAATACATTTAGTTACTACATTTGTGGACTCTGCGGAGTCCTGAGTTTCATCAAAGGCAAATGTTAGAATTGATAAAGTTGTTAATATTCCACAGATAATGCGGAGAAATGTATTAACTAAATGTAGCAACTAAATGTATCAGATTGTAACAGTTCAGCAACCACTGCTATATCACTGAGCTGCCAGAATGAAACACCAGAGACAGGAACATTATACACTAAAGTTCAGTTTTGGAAAAACAAAAAATGGAAAGGTGAAATAGGTGAGCAACCCCTTAAACAAAAGTGAACATTTTGTCTGCACTAGCACAAAGCCTACATTCTCAGGCACATCTATTTTAGTGACAAGTACAGAATTTTGCCAATTCCTTAAGAGTTTCAGGTATTTTGCTCTATGGAAGATTTAAGTCTACACAACTGTTTATGGTTTCATAGAAGAAACCATTCTGCTCAAAGAAAAGTCATGCAAGTTATCACAACTGGAATAGGTCTAAAATGGAAAAACCCATTATTCCCACTGAAGCAAGCACTTGTTGATAAAATTGCTTGACAAAAACGTGGAGATGTAAAAGTGAAATGAAGCCATCATTATACAGCTGTACATTTACAGGCTACACAAAGGATCTCCCTCACATAGCCCCATTAAGATGATAGTGTACAGTAGGAAATCCCATCAGAGAGAGCAGACAGATACATCTATTTGTCTTCAAAGCTAAAGCTCTGGAATTATCTGGAGCCTGTAACAAAAGCTTATCTTGCCTGTTCTTTTAAGACTTCTCACGCCGCCAGCATGTAAGGCTTTGTGGGCTTCACTGTTGGTGATGGTTTGCCAAGATGAAAAGCACTAACTGAAGGACATTATACTACCGGCAGAAATTTGTGAAAGGAGATGAAAGCGAATTGGAAACAGAAATTTTTTCATTTTATTATTGTCACCCTCATACTGTTATCCCCTTTACACTGCACAGTTGAACTTTCCTTTGTCACGTGACCGAAGGGGCAATATATCAGTGGGATCAACGGGCAAGCCATCTTTAAAGAGACAATGCCCTTGAGTTGTTCTGCATACTGCTGTTTCTCTATCCGATTGTTATGTCATAACAATTGATCAAGACAAATTCCATAGAAAAAATCCATTCTAACCAAGCATGTGAACTTTGACTACCAGCTTTTTTCATAAATGGATAGCAGCAGTTGATGGGGATGTATGGTCAAAATTATTAATCCCCCTTTGGCTTTGAGGAGTGAATAGAAGTATTCTTTAATTTGCAAATTTTTTTCTTGCCATTTTTTAGCTTCTTGCTGCACAAACATACCCCCCCATGTACCTGATCATGCTGCAGCAGCATGCAAAACCTTCACGGCCCATGGCGGTCTCTTCTTCCAGGCCTGCCTGCCAAGTAGGCAGTTTGCAGACACCTGCTAGATGTGCCTCACTGTCACTCCCAGTGTCACTGCCTACTCGTTTTCCACTGGTAGGTGGGAGGGACTATAGCAAAGAGGCAGGCAGGCCTGGAAGAACAGACAGCCATTGGCCATGAAGGTTTTGCACGCTGCTGCAGCATGATCAGGTACGTGGGGGGGGGGTATGTTTGCGCAGCGAGCACCTAAAAAATGGCAAAAAAGAAAATTATTATAAGCAATTTGAAAAATACTTCTATTCACTCCCCAAAGCCAAAGGGGGATTAAAAATTTTTACCATACATCCCCTTTGATTTATGCAGCACCATTTTTAATTGAGGAAACTGAGCTTAGCAAAATTAGAGCTATGCCTAGGTTATAAAGTGGGTTTTAAAATGTATAAAGCTGTGTATAATAACTGCTCATTTATTTGCAACAGCATTTATCTATACCAATGTTGAATTACACCACAGGACATTTTTTCCCACATATCTACATATAGGCTGCCAGGTTTGCGACTTATCTCTCATTACCATTACAGCAGCATCAGTAGCCACCAAATGAAGGTTGTGGTATTATTGGTGAAGCAGATAGGGCATGCCTCAGTGCTGCCCCAGTTTATAAATATATTAATGGAAGAAAGAAAAGAATGGTTACATTTTGTGCTCTCATAGCTTTACGGTCTATTGAATCTGATTTTATATTATCCCTTAAGTACTCAAAATATTTTCAAATGTTCCCTTAACATTACAAGGCAAAGCATTGCGTGTAGTGTCCCCTGACCTGCTTGACCATGGAGTGCAAGGATAACATTTCTCAAGAGGACAGATGTCTAATGACACACTTGCCTACATTATATCAAATTGCTTTGATACAATTATCCATTATTTGCTCAGAAGCACTGTAATGTCACTGGAAAGCCAGTAAAATATGCTGTAGGATAATTAGCAGATCGCTGTAACATTCTATTAACCAAACAAAATGGAATTCCTGTTTTACTCAACTAGCAAATAATTGAGTGTTTCCATTGAGGAAGGACTTTCTCTCACCAAGGATGCAGATTAAATTAATAAACTAGCTGGGACTATAGCATGAAGACTGCCAGTGATCATGAGGGTTCTGACATTCTCAGAAGGAGGTAATGATAAGCCTATGACCTCAGCATGTGATATCAGTTTATAGGTTTAATGTTTACACTAGAAACATCACCACTTAGATTATAAGCTCTGTGGGGGCAGGGACCATATTCATCTTATGCATTAGCACATGGCACTATTTCTGTATAATTATTGCTACATATGCTTCCCTATTTATATGTTTCTGTATTGTAAAAAATGCAAAGCGCTGTATATACTAGTAGTGCTATATAAAGTTATACATACAATAAAATCACATTGCAATCCCCCAATGGAAAATATTTGACTGTTGCTAAAAATAAGGGTCATCTTTTTTAACTTTAGAATTTCTCTTTTTTCATGAATCTGTAACAGTTTGTGGTTTTCTTATATTTCTTTAGAACTATAAAATTTAAGATTTACGTGAATAGAACCCCACAAAAACTAATACAAAAATCACCAATTTGTTTAGGTCAATGGGAGCTCCTCTGATCCTATACAACTTTCTAATTTATATTAATTGTAATTGTCTGAAAAACCTTTTAGAGGTTTTCATATTTTTTATCAGATTGTTCAGCTTTTTTCATGTTTCTTCAGTTCAAATTGTTTAAAGGGGTTGTTTACAATACTAGAAGCAAATGGATCAGCATAGGAGGGTGAACGCTACAGGGCAAGACTTGGCTGTTTTTCTACACCTAAAAGACAAGGGACACTTTTGAAGACAGCAATGTCTTAGGATAAAGAAGACCGCTGGTTTGAAAGAGGTGTGAAAGAGGCAATTCATGTTAAGGTAGAGAAATCATCCCTGAACAGAGGAGGGGGCCTTCGACACCACCTTTCTGCTACATACAATGCTGTTCTAACATCTGTACCCCAGTGGTTTCAGAACACTTCACACACATCCATTCATGCAACTCTCACAAGTAACACCTGTGTCTAGGAGTTGCATGACACATTGGTTATCCTATCACTTAACTACACAATCAATGCCACTGTGAATTTCAGATGTCACCTCTCTGAAGAGTGCCGCTGTGATTGGATTGTTGGAAGAGTCTATATGCCTAGAACTCCACTACACCAGTCAGTTGAACTGAAGAAGCTGCTCGGATGAGCAGTGAAACGTCTTCATTAAAATTTCTCAGCAAGTCCAGTTGTTTTGAGTTACTTGTGTTAGATATACCATGACCTTGATGAATGAGAATCTTCATAGTGATAAAAAAAAAAATCTGTTTGCTCTTGAGAAATGGATTTCATTGGAGCATTCTGCTGCAGCAGCACTATTAACTGATGCATTTTGAAAAAAATAAAAATTTTCCCGTGATAGTATCCCTTTAAGTATCTTCGGATACGGAACCCGTTAGCACTGACTGGCTCTTGGAGTGCGTGTCCATTTTCTGCCATTCATTGTTACAATACATTATCAATTATCAATATTAAACATGGTGACATTAGCTGCACCAGTCTATATTTACCATGCAATGAAACCATTCAACCATACCAAAAATGCTGCACAGATCTGCCCCTAAGGTCACGTTTCTGGCTTTAACAAACTAGTGCAACCTATTGGCCTTAGATCATATATATTTGTA
>CM044436.1:54492841-54507941 GCA_024363595.1 Xenopus borealis | reverse complement strand
AAATCTCATTTTATCTTGTTTTTAGTTGTTTACACAGTACCATTGATAGGAGGTTGTGGGCCTATGCTTATTGTCAGGACTGTGTTTCACAAGGGAACTCATGGACCCAAAGAAAGACCCTAAGGCTCTTCAGGACTACAGACCGCATTCGTTGAGCAATTTATATTTAAGCCATCATGCGGGTCCCTAATACAAGCACAGTTAAGTTTAAAGAACAATATGTGCCTTTTATTTTAGTCCCTACTGGGTACAAAGGCCTTTCTACTATGGTCTCACTGTGAAAGAAAAGATTATTGTAAAACATGCGTCATATCAAGGTATATATTGAAGTGTTATAGTATATTTTTTTCCAGGGTAGATGAATTTTTATGGCACTGCAGGAATTGGATTTGTTTACCGAAACGCTGAGGATTTGGTTGCTTCAATAATTCATTTTTTCTGTAACTTTCCGAAGTATACTAAACATTTACAAATGAATTAAATCCAAAAGGAATGTGATGCTTCCAGTGTGGATTCTTGATAACTTTGTTAGGATCCAATACAAGGTACTGATCATTACAGAGAAAAAAATTATTCAAATTTTTAATTTGCTAAAAATTTAATTCAAAGAGGGATTTTCAGTACCTGCTCTTTCTGGTTATCAGATTTCCAGATAGGAGTATACTCAATGCAATACATTAAGGGCCCCTTAATCAAGCCATTAAACTATTAAACAAAGTCTTCAGTAGACCTCCCACTATTATAATTCCATTACAATCAACTTACAGAGATTCATATGAGGTCAGTCAGAAGTGGCTTTAATAAACGCTGGCACAGTCACTCAGTTTTCTTGCAGCTTGAGCAGAGATATTATAAAGCTAGTAAATAGGGTTATTTAGTTATAGTAGCCCAAGATATGCATCAGTAGAGTCTCTGGTCATTAGAGAATATTGGGTAGGTAAATATATTAGCCAAAGCTCATCAGACATTTCTGATCATTGGGATTTACCCTTGTCGCTTGAAAGGGCTCAGTGGTAATTAAAGGGCCATTAATACAGGTAAAAGATTTATTACTCTGAAATTAGTCATTCAGAAAGCTCATAAATACAGCAATGTTATTTCCCACAGTGTCCTATTAAAGCATACAATTGCCATTCTCTTTAATTTGTTCTTGTTAACCAAGTTAACAAACCCATGTTTATGGCAAAACAATCAGCAGAGATTCTTTTTAAACATTTATTGCAGCCTTAAGGAAGATACTTGCAAAGCAATGGTTCAGGGTTTAAGTGGTGGTTGGCAAGAGTTTTAGGACAGGTTTTTAGAGTTATCCAGGTAGTTATCCAGGTGAGCAAAAAGGATTCACACATCATTTACCCCACTGAATGTCTGCTGGGTGGTGTATTTTCTGTGAGAGGGAGCTTTTCTATCAGCAATGTACAGTATCAACGGAACAGAATCCAGCACCGAGTCCGTATAAAAAGACCAATAAAAGTTTTCATCATTGCTTTTTATATAGAGCTGGCAATTTGTAGTGTTTTGCAGCCCACAGATCAGTCTTTGCCCCAGTGGAAAGTACTCTTCACTTTTCTTTACTCCATGAGTGCAGTCATTACGAATAATGTGAGTACTAGTGAGCAGCTGGCATGATATGATGTCCTCAAAGGGTTGGTTCACTTTCAAGTAATCTTTTAGCATTTTATAGAATAGCCAATTTTGAGCAATGGTTTTCATTATTTTATATGTCCCTTCTTCCTGGCTCTTGCCCAACTTTCAAACGGCGGTCACTAATCCCTTCTAAAACAAATACTCTGTAGGGCTACACATTTATGGTTATTGTTAGTTTTTATTGGTTGTTTTTCTATTCAGGCCCTCTCCTATTTAGATTCCAGTCTCTTTTTAAAATGTAATGGTTAAAATTAAATTCATGGTTACTAGGATAATTTAGACCCCCAGCAACCACATAGCCGACACTGCAAACTGGAGAGCTTTCATAATAAAAAATAAAACCCAATTGCAAATTTGTCTCAGAATATCACTCTCTATATCGTACTAAAATTTAACTTCAAGGTGAAAACCCCCTTTAATAGTGGTCCGATATTTCAACCACTAGTTAGACATCTAGACTATGATGCAGTCAATTCACCCAAATGAATAAAGGTTCAAAAACAAATGTTAAAAAAAAAAGCCAACCTTGAAACTCACTAAATAACATTACTTAACAGAAAAATATACAGAGCTTTAGTTTTTGCAAGTACAAGTATGGGACCTGTTATTTAGAATGCTCGAGACCTGGGGATTTCTGGATAATGGTTCTTTCCAAAAATTGGATCTTCATAATTTTAAAAAATTTGGATTATTTGACTACAATGGAGTCTATGGGAAACAACCATTCCATAATCCGAGGCTTTCTGGATAGTGGGTTTCCGGATAATTGATTCCATACATGTATTGCTGGAAAATAAAATAATTTCAGTAATAAATATATGGAAGACATGGCATTATGTATGTAACATGCTGGATAGCTACTTTTTTTTCTTATCCATGTTTTATGGCTTAACACCCACATGGCATACACAATTTCAATATAATTATACAAAACACATCAGATGCCAGTGTTTCCTAAACAACTGACTGTAATATAAAGAGTTGAATACTCATCTTTTCTTAGAAATAAAGATCATGTCCCTGAACCACAGCTAACAGGTAAAACATTACAAATAAAAAGCAGAAAATCTTGCCTTTGAATCTCTAACACTGGCTAAACTTGTGCAAGGACTCAAACGTTGAGCTGAACCTTGCTTCCAATTACGCCCTTGGCAGATGAACATGCGTGTATTGTTGTATGAAAGCTGTATTTTAATATCGACTTGCTGCAGTAGCTATGCAAAGTGCCAGTATCCTGTACAAGGAACCAACTTCTGCAGATATCTGTTTGATGAATATTAATTACTGTCCTGAAGCAGGACATGGTTTCAATAGGTGCCAGGGACTAGAATGGATAAATGTATAAGTGAAAGACAGCCAGTTACTAAGAGATGTTCCATCGCATAGTACAAAAAATGACAGGAAAAACACTGTGGTCTGTAGTGCTCAGAAGCACCTAAGACAGGTTATTTAGTAGCACAATCTAGCCACACCGTGTCCCAGCAGAGGTTGGGAGTGATTATTCAAGTACATGCATCTGGAATTACATTATTGGATGAACCTAACCAATACATATTCTCTCATCAGAGGATGAACCACAACAGGTTTATTCACTAAGCATCTAAATATGTATACAATTGCTGAACCCCCATAACCTTTAACTGCTAGGTTAAAGGGGTTGTTCACCTTTGAGTTAACTTTTAGTATAATGTAGAGAGTGATTCCGAGAAATTTGCAATTGGTTTTCATTTTTTTATTGTTTGTGGTTTTATAGTTATTTAGCTTTTTATTCAGCAGTTCTTTAGTTTGCAGTGTCAGCAATTTGGTTTCTAGGGTACAAATGACCCTAGCAACCCTGCATTTATTTGAATAAGAGTCTGGAATATGAATAGGAGAGGGACTGAATAGAATGATAAGTAATTAAAAGTGGCAATAACAATACATTTGTAGCCTTACAGAGCATTTGTTTTTAGATGGTGTAAGTGACCCCCATAACTTGAAGGTGAACCACCCCTTTAAACGTAAATTTAATTGGTGGGTTTGGGGTATATATCTGGTATACCTGTGGGTTGTTTGTCCAGCCTATGGTTAAGCGCTTACTGGCACTATATGCGTAAGGCTACATCTACTTGTGCCCTAATTAAAGTGCTCAGTTCATTTACAAGCCTGTATGTGGGATCTGTGAGTCCCTGCAATTTTCTCCTTTGGTTGGATACCTCCACCTTGAGCTGTAGTTCTGGGGCATGAGCACCCAGGCCCCACATATTACTGGTGAGATAATCTTTCTAGGTTTTTTCATTGGGACCTTCTCTAGAAGTGTGAGTGTGAGATGTGATCCAATATCTCACACATTTTATTTGTGCATTCCCTCTAAAATATGTGGCCAGAAAACCAATTTCTCAAAATTTACATTTTGAAAATAGATGTGAACAATCGTTATGAATGCAAATGTCAATAAGGTTTTTCCATTAAGTAGAGACTGTGTTGAATGAATATCCGAGTGACAACCCTCTTCCCCTGACTCACTTTTCATTTTTACACATCTGGAAGATAGATATGGCACATAACTCCTCTGTATTCCACAATAGAAAGCTATTTTTCTTATTTGGAAAAATACGTTTGTTCAATTGCACATTTAATAAAATCTTGAGATCTTTAGGGGAAGGCACACAGAGTTTCAGGGAGATTTAGTCGCCTGGCAACTAATCGCCTCTTCTTGGGACGACTAATCTCACGAGGAAACTTCGGGAAAACTAAAACTCTCCGTGTGCCATCCTGCCGGCAATTTAGATTGAAGCCGGTGGGAGGGCTTATTGGGCAGATGAGTTGCCTGAAGAAGAGGTGATTAGTCGCCGTACAACTAAATCTACCCTGAAAACACTTAATGCGTCTCTGCCCTTATGGGCTGCAGGGATTAAATTGGACAGATTATTCAGATCACCACCAGACCCACATGAGAAAGCAATTTGAATTTATCTGACTTTCCTGCAGCATAAAATGGTTTGTATCCCAATATCTGCATATGAAAAAATTAATTAGAGCTGTACATCTAGTGAAAGCATTTAGCATCAGAAGAGCATGCTGAGCAACAAGGCACTAACTGCCTGTGTGTAGTAGTGTTTACTTACAAATTACATCTCTGTGACTGTTATATTTTACATACATAAGCTCATTTCTATAGGACTCGGATTAGATGAAAAAACATCGGAATCGAGCAGTTGTATTATGCAATTAGCAAACAGTCTTTTCCTCGTCAAACAAATCCAGTTATATGATGTTACCTAATCCAGTATAGTTTAGCGCACATTAATGTATTATCTATAAAAGTATATCATACAGAAAAGTTGTGCTGACTTGCTCTAGAAATCCAGAAGATTAGCGGCCCTAAAACAGGTCACTGCACATGCTCAGTGTGCTCTGGGCTGCAGTTGAGAGGCTAAGCTTAAAGGAAATCTATACCCCAAAAATGAATTTTTGAGCAACAGATAGTTTATATCAAATCAAGTGACATATTAAAGAATCTTACCTACCTGGTATATATATTTAAGTAAATATTGCCCTTTTACATCTCTTGCCTTGAACCACCATTTCATGATGGTCTGTGTGCTGCCTCAGAGATCACCTGACCAGAAATATTTCAACTCTAACTGTAACAGGAAGAAGTGTTGAAGCAAAAGACACAACTCTGTCTGTTAATTGGCTCGTGCGACCTAACTTTATAGTTTGTTTGGTATGTTTGTGTGCACCGTTGGATCCTAGGATCCCAGGAGGCTGTCATTTTTTAAAATGGCAATTTTCTATTAATGATTACCCAATGGCACATGCTACTAAAAAAGTGTTATTATGAAAATGGTTTATTTACATGAAGCAGGGTTTTACATATGAGTTTGTTCATGCAATATCTGTTTATAGAGACCTACATTGTTCGGGGGGGTATAGTTTTCCTTTAAGGGTCATTGAAACATCCACTGAAAGCAAGGTTACATCTCTCATTGTAGAAATAATTAATATATTAAGCTCTGTAACATCAGCGGACAGAATGCACTGGTTTCTAGGATGCTATGTAAGGTGAATGACTTACTAATGACACTTGTATTACATATACACTTTATATTTTGAGCCTATGCTCATGCTCTGCATCTGCAGAAGATGCTATTGAAAACTACTGGGAGCATATTTGGAGGCAAATACAAGTAGGATTGCCACCTTTTCTTGGAAAAATGCCAGCCTTTCTATATTTTTTTTGCTTTTTGCCTATAAAGAACATTGGGATCAAGCTTCATTTTTACCAGCAGGCCGGTAAAATACCAGGCAGGTGGCAACCATAAATACAAGAGGCCCTTCTGCACACATTATCAATATGTTTAAAGGAGAATTCAACTGCTCCAGCGCTAAGCCCCCCCCTGTAGGCCCCCTTCCTCCACCACCCCGGCTTACCTCTCCCCGGGGCATATGCTCCTAAATCGCTACTTACCCCTCCATACAGGTCCCCTCCAGCCAGGTTCCCGGGCGCCATCTTCTCCAGCGACGTCTTCTTCCTTCGACGCTCTGTGGCGCATGTGCAGTACAACGCATTTGCCGGCTTGTACTACTGCGCAAGTGCGGAAAGTTCACGAAGTAACCTCCTCCCGCCCGGGAACCTGGCTGGAGGGGACCTGCACAGAGGGGTAAGTAGCGACTTAGGGACATTTGCCCCGGGGGAGAGGTAGGCGGGGGGGGGAAGGAAGGAGGGAGCCTATGGGGGGTGGGGGTTAGCAAGGGAGGGGTTGAATTCCCCTTTAAGACACAGACCTTTTCTGCTTTAAAGCATTTAAAGAATTTTCAAGTAATGAAAATATACTATG
Organism: Xenopus borealis; assembly: GCA_024363595.1. NCBI lineage: Eukaryota > Metazoa > Chordata > Amphibia > Anura > Pipidae > Xenopus > Xenopus borealis. The sequence continues at coordinate 54,501,474 of CM044436.1, read as the reverse complement.
CTGTTGTGCTGCACTGGTACGAATGGTGTGCTTGCTTCAATAACACAACTATAGTTTATATAAACAAGCTGATGTGTAGCCATGGGGGCAGCCATTCAAAGGTGAAAAAGGAGAAAAGGCACAGGATACACAGCAGATAGATCAGTTCTGAAGTATACAATGGCAGAACACGGCAACAGTACATTATATTTTCATTCCATTGAAACATTTTGATTATACAGTTCCTTTAAGCTAACAAAAAATGCTCTCCCCCTTTAACCACAGGGATTTTTTTTACATTGGCAGAAAAATATTTGTGGATAAAACACCAATTAAAGATTTGTGGCGAAAAATGCATTTGAGCAGAAACATGCAAATGTGTTCGTTACAACACACAGCTGCAGCGCAGGGTGGAAAAATACGTCTATTGTTTGGGCTGAGGGGGCCTTGGGATGGTACATAATCTCAAAACATATGGCAAAGTACACTGCCTAATATGTGCTGAGCTTTAGAGCACATTCATATATCAACATTTTAGTTCAAATTATATATATAAGTGCAGTCTAATCACAAACCTTGCCAGTATCAGACACAAGAATGTAAGTGGCAACCTTATAATAAACAGAGTCTATGGCAACCCACCCAGGCCCCTTGTCCTTGCATTTAAGTTTTCTGCTGTCAGCAGTTAATCAGTTTTCTACCTAAAAAGGGCCATGTTAGCTGTGCTAAAGATTAATCAGAGCCTTCCAGCGAAGATAGCACAGGAGCAGCAAATGACCCAAATCTGTTACGGAGCTAAAGTAATGAGGATAGAAGGAAAACGTAGAAATGATCTGGCAAGCCCACAATTATACACTGGAGTCTTATGAAAAGAATTGAGTGTTCAGCACTAGAAATTCTGTCCTCAGACAGAGGGTGATTGTTTTGTGTAATTGGAGAGGCTAAGAGGTGGAAATATGTGGAATTACCAACTGTTGCATGCAGGCTGCATGCAAAGCTAATTATGTAAGCGATGATGAATAGGAGATGGTACCCGATTTTAATGTGGGTTAAAAAGGATTGTTGCCCAGAAAAACAGTATAATATAAGTAGCCAATCAGCCGATTGGCTGTTCAGTAACAATGCAAAGAGCAGAGTGTGTTGCTAGCTCTCATGTACGCCTGGGAATGTACCCAAATTCTAAATATAATTAGCATCCTGATTCTTCAGCTGATGGGAAAAAAACCCTGCATGCAGTATATTAAACTGTAGTACATTTGCTAATCAAAATAAGCAACCAGTGACACGGTTTTCACTTACATTATTATATTGGGCTGAAAATGCTCTTAGTGAGTACTGCTCAGGACTCTCTTGGGAGTATCTGGTTGCAGCAGCCACGTAGGGAGTCTATGCATTTGCATAATGAGAAGCACCCCAGCTCACACTTTATGCTCATGCCTGTGATGTAGGCTACACAAGTGAGCCTTATACATTTATCTTTTTTCTCTATTAATAACATTGAGATCAACCATCATTTTTTACAGGGCAGGGCAGTAAAATACCAGCTAGGTGGCCATCCTATGTGTAGACTTCCAAACATGGCTGCGTGTGCAGGCAGCATAGCTCTTGCTATAACATTTTCTGCCCAAAATAGTATAATTTGGTGAAAATAAAGAGTTGAAGGTTTAATTTTGCACCTGTGAAGTACAACCCCCATGTTAGGTCATTCTACACTTCACTATTTATCAGGGCTATGTGTAGCAAGCAATCAAGTGCAGATAAAGATGCAAGGAACACTGGCACATTGTCTCTGGCAGGAGAGTGAGCAAATTCCTACTTTCCTGAATTTGCTATTAACATACTTACACTAACCAGCTCAACGGGGACAATCATGCAAAATCCAGATCTGCTAATCCTCTAATCTGGACTAAACCCAAAGCTCTAATGGATTTGCAAAAGAGAAAAAAAATCCTTTTAGGAGCAATGTCTGAGATTCTATGGAAGAATGGGCTGTAAAGCATGAGCAATAGAGAGGAAAAGCCAGGCCATTTCTGACTGTCATCGTTAAAAAATTGTGTGTCATTCAAGGCCTCTCCTGACAGTTTAAAGCAGTGACAGATGTGACATTTTATTGTATGTACAGTTAAAAGATAAAATCTGGCAAGAAAACAAACTCGCTCACAAGTATAGTTGGTGTGCATTGTGTGCTTTTGGCATAAGGGTGAGATTAACAACCTTTAGGAGTAATAAAATTTACCAGCAGCTCGACTTTTATTATTTACTGAAGCATAGTAATGAATTGGCGAATTTACGAAAGCCCTCTGGCTTTGTTAAATGTTTGTCGGAATGGGATAGAGCAGTCACATTCAGTTCTTGAAATTCTGATTTTAGAATAGTGTAATAAAAAGAACTCACCCTGGTGGTCTTCCCCCTGTGCGCCGGTTCCTTAAAGCGCACTAGTGGGGGGAAGGGTGTGAAATCATTCCAACAGCAGTAAAGAATGACTGAAGTTTACCACAATTGAGGGCACCTTGTTAAGGGACAGGTATAGCCCCATATTAGACTTCAAAATTAAATATAAAACTATATATTTTTTAAAAACAGTGCAGAATTCTGCTAAAGTAGCACTTAATGGAGGCATTGTAAAATAATTCCTTTAAGGGTGGTGGCACATGTGAATATTCAGGAAATTAAGAATCCCAGTGACAACTCTACTGCAGACAACTAGTTTTTCCAATATGCTTTCCCGCCAGCAAGAATATGAAACGATGGTGGGATGGCATACGGATCAGTTTGGGTTTTTTTTCTGTAGTCGCCCAAAGTTTCCTTGTGAGAGAAGAGGAGATTTGTCAGTGGGTGACTAATCTCCCAGTCTGCCAACCACCATAAGCCTTCTCCAGCAGAGTAAGTGAATATTGCAATAACAGGATAAAGTTTACTTTTGAACCTGTGGAATTTGTATTGTTTGCATGTTGCCTTGACAAAGACCCCCATCTTTTTAAGAGTCAAAATACACCGGGCTCTAATCTTTAATTTAACAATATATGCTATTCAGATTGAAAGCTGTGCACTGTAGCCTAAGATATTTTTGTCAGTTCTGTCTCAATTTCACAGGCTAAGTATGGTTTTTCACAAAAGCATATCAGCATGCCTTCTGTATTGTATATTTACTTCTGCTGTTTATTAAAGGGCAATGATATGGAAAGGAAGATGTACAAGCCAATACTGAAACGTGTGGAGAGCAGAGGGGCATTCCAGTTGCAAGCTGCCATGTTTTTAGGAAATGTGAAATAAACTCCTCCATGATCTCACCTAATCTGGGACATAATGAGCTTAAGACCAAGGAACTGGAAATCACTTTCTCATGATTACACTCAAGATTAATGATAGACAACTGTAACCATTTGTGTATATATCATTTTGGAAAAGGTTTCCCCCAAAAGTTTGGGCAATGCCTTTTGGCTTCTCTTATAAATGTACTTTTTGTATAATTTGCCATATGGTTTAATAAAGGACACCCTATTTTATTGTAATTAGACTTAGAATGGAGATTGAATGCATGTTAAGTCAGCTTTTATTTCGAAGGTCCTGGGGACTAAGAAGAAAGAAGAAGTTATACTTAGTCTATTAATATGCATTAATGTGTTGATGACCTCAGAACATGCCATAGAATATTACCATAGATAAATAAAAACAATTGCCAATGATATTCTGTATCCATCTTATAAACGTTCTGCAGTCCTTAACACCTAGATCACAATGACCCTTATGGTAAATGGGATGTTTAAGTCACTGCTGTTTTCTGGTCCACCTGTCGTGGCTCCTGAGGTAAACCACTGACAAGGGTACTTTCTGATACACACAGAAGGGAGGCAAGATTCACTACTGCAGTCTTATATTATACAGTATCTTTAACATAGAACTATCTACTATTGCCTATCAAGACAGATTAAAGGAAAACTATACCCCCCAAACAATGTAGGTCTCTATAAACAGATACTGCATAAAACAACTCATATGTAAAACCTTGCTTCATGTAAATAAACCATTTCCATAATAATATACTTTTATAGTAGCCTGTGCCATTGGGTAATCATAAATAGAAAATAGCCATTTTAAAAAATAAGGACAGCCTCCTGGGATCCTAGGATCCAACGGTGCACACAAACATAACAAAAAAACTATAAAGTTAGGTCACACGAGCCAATTAACAGACAGAGTTGTGTCTTTTGCTTCAACACTTCTTCCCTTTATAGTTAGTGTTTGAATATTTCTGGTCAGGTGATCTCTGAGGCAACACACAGACCATCATGAGATGGTGGTTCAAGGCAAGAGATGTAAAAGGGCAATATTTACTTAAATATGTATTCCAGTTTGATAAGATTATTTAATATGTCACTTGATTTGATATAAACTATCTGTTGCTCAAAAATTCATTTTCGGGGTATAGTTTTCCTTTAACTAGCAAATATCCACGTGCCCTGGCCCCTGAACATGGGAGGAGAAAAAAAATTAATTAAATAAAGGTAAAATACATTGGTATTACAGGACTAGAACATATGATTACATAAAGTAAAGGGTTCTTTAGGATAAAATTAACCTTGCTATGGTGCAGACAATTTAAAACAAAGCCTTTTTTCTTCTTGGGATGTTTCTCTTTTCTTTGAAGAATAAAGAAGATATCCTTCTGCACTGCCTATCAAATGTTGAAATAGGTCTTTGGGACTTTCCATATGGACAGCATTTTAATGTACACTCAAGCTTGCACACTGAATACTTGCAGTTTTTATAAATATGTCACCAACCTCTGCACAGGTCCTGTAACCATAGGAGCAATAAGGAGAATATTTGTACAATAGACTGTAAAGTTACTGCAGTTAATCATCTGCTAATGGTTTGTAAATTATAATTCATGCTTCCATGATCAGAAGTAATTTTATTCAGCCTCAGGTCCTCATGTTATATCATGACATTGTAGCAATAAAGTGCCATTGAAAGGAAAGTTCATAGCTTGTGTGGTACACATAAAATAAACAATCCATCAGAAACGATTTGCTGTAAAGTGTGAATTCCCCTGACAGATTACAGTCTCACAAAATAATTATTTTAAAGGCATGTTATAAACGCTGCAAATGAATAGCTTCTATGTGAGGTCAAGGTGACCAGCGGCAACACTTATAACGAAGAATGCTGGTTGTATGTCCTTGAGGTTCAGTGTGCCGAGGCCAGCTCTATTGTGCTTATCTGGGGAATAAATTTATCTAGTAAATATTAGTCTTCCTTTAGTTTTGTACCAGCAGGTTAGGGCCTCAGGGTACAAAGTAATGGAAGATCCTAACATAGGTCATAGAATGCAGTGTGGAAATGCATCAATTTACTGTTCAGAAGGCATTACTGATAAGAGACCCTATACCTAGAGACAAGGTGAACACCAGCCACAAATAAATCCCCTCCATAGGCTAGCAATGTAAAAGGTAATATGGTTTAGTCTCTGCTCCCTTTGTGAAATTACAACTTTTACTAAAATGTGGTCACAAATTAATAGGTCTAGTCTTTGAAACTTGAGACAAATTAAAACAGAAGATGTACCCTTTACCTTATATCCTCTCTGCTTTCTCAGTCCATGCACAAGGATTCTTAGCAGTGGGGCACTCCGTAAAAGGAGACCATGTTGTGACGTCTGGGATTCATTTTGGCAGTGTGTTAAGACTAAATGACTGAATTACTAATTGTCTGTACACATGATAAATGTCAAAACATAAGCATAAAGCCCAAGTGACAAATACATAATTCATAGCCCAAACCGACTACAATGGAAAACTAGACAGATCTAGTCAGGCACTACTATGTTACTTCCCTCACCTACACTATTTAACATAGATGTCAGGAAGAATTAGAAATAATTGCAAAAGTGTATTGGAAGAAAAAGAGTTAAACTGGCTACACTAAATTGCATACTGCAGTCATTGCTTAGTATGAACCTATTGCTTTAACTATCCCATTTTACTGTATATGCAAGTGGTGTCCATTCTGTCCCATGAAAAGGCAGTTTGTCAAAAAAAAAAAAAAACAGGCAGTGAGAAAATGTAGCAAAGTGACAAGGCAATAAAGGAAAATAACGAATAATGTAATATTGCATCATAATAGATTCCACTGAGTCTGTAGTGCAAGGTGAAAAAAGGCTGTACTGGAAGCTTGATACACTGAACATAGAAACGGATACAAAAAATGGCAAACAGAAGGCCCAAGGTAATCGAGAAAGACTGCTGTCCCCTTGAACCCAGGTGAAATTTTGGGAGTTGCAGATTGTTAAGAGCTAAATGATTGCAGTTTGGTAATACCTTATGTAGTCTGAAAATATCTAGCAATTGCGGCATAATAAAGTATAATTTTTGCATGTTTTCCAACCAAGGCAGATGGCCCATCTGCTTTTTTTCTGTTCATCCATAAAAGCCCAAGCCCTGTACACAAATGAGAATCCCTGGTTACGATCTAGTTTAAATTGTAATTTACTGTTCCCCATAACCTGGCTGAACCATGTCAATGCTGTCTCTGTATGGAAGAATTAATGCTGATCTTTGGGAAAGCATTCATATAGCAGTGATTTCATTGTTGCTCCCACCATATGTTGCTGAATGAGCCTGGAACCTCAGAACACACTATTACTAAATAGCTTTTAACACCTTTTCATTTCCTAAACATGCCTCCAGCATTGTACGTATTATGATTGCCTTGTTTCCATGTTAGAACTTAATATGGCTGCTGCTAGCTCCAGTTAAAGTAATATGAATGCAGCGAACATGAGCAGAGCATGCTGGATTATGAGCTTGCATCTTCTGCAGTACCATGGAACAACATGGGTTAATGATGGACCTTTCAATTCCTCAGTTTGTGTCAGGGTAGATCCTACACAAAGGATATAGTTGCATGGTTACATTCAGATGATAATTTCCTTTTTGATTTTTTTAACACCATAAAATTGAGTTGTTATTTCCTGGTGATTGAATTTAATAGAGAACCTGGGGACATCCTTGATTTTGCTGAATCACAGCGGCAATCCGGGGCTCCAAATCCCAGAAACACAAGGGTAATGAGACTTGTATATTAGTGTTATTTTAATAGCCACAAATTAGCCGATATGAAAAACGTTGATTTAACACCCAAGCTTTAAAATCTTGAATGTCTCTTGATGCATGACACACAGAATCCGGCTCTAACAACCTGGCACTTTAATGCCAGTAAATTTTCATACTTCATTTACAATGGTTAAAATATGTTCAATAATCGTAATTCATTGAATCTTTTACCCCTGTGCATAAATTCTCAACAGGCTGGAAGAAACAAAATAATAAAAAAAATCTGATTTAAACAGCCAGTCAGAAAACACATATTTGCAAATATTTGATTGGTTGCCATGGGCAACTACTCCAGAAATCTCTCCAGATATTTATCTCCAGTGTTAGTAAACATGCCCCTATAGGTCTTAGATGGCTCAAGCAAAATAACTGTACAAATATATTACTGGCCAATGGGGGTTCTGCTCTAGGTCAAAGAGGAGCATCTTAGCAAACAAAAAATGGCTCCCATTAATACATAAAAATTACACAAATACTGCACTGTTTCATAACATGCTCTGCACTTCAAGAGCAAAGCAGTCATGAAAACGAATGGCTATATTTTTTTTCTTGCAATTTGTGACTGTTTGTTGCCAATATTGAGAAGTGTATCTTGTCTACATATTTAACATGCAATAAGAAACTACTTTGCTCAGTTACTGAAATCACTATATGTTACTTTTTAAAATATTCTTACTTACAAACTATGGGACAGATTATCCAGAATACTTGGGACCTGGTGTTTTCCGGATAATGTATATATTTCTGTAATTTGGATGTTCATAACTTAAGTATACAAGACATTAAAAGGAACACTAACATTTTTTAATATAATGAAAACAGAGACAAATCTTTAAAATCGCTAGGAAATTACTTACCGATTCTCTGCATGCTCTCCTCTTCTGAGATGGCGATATGGTGACGATCCAGTGTGCGGTGTTCAATTGAGCGCTGCACGTTGGATTGTCACCTTTTCACCATCTCAGAAGAGAAGAGCATGCAGAGAATCGGTAAGTTATTTCTTATTGAAAACTTAGCAATTTTAAAGATTTAGCTCCTTTTTCGATTATTTTCGTTAAAAAAAAATATATATATTTTTATTTAAAAATAAATTGTTAGTGTTCCATTAAATAAACTCAAAAGTCTGGTTCTGCTTCCAATAGAGATTAATCATATTTTAGTTTGGATCAAGTACAAGGTTTTTTTTTATTTTATTACAGAGGAATGGGAAGAATTTCTAAAATGTGGATTATTTGGATAAGATGAAGTCTACGGAAGATGGCCTTTCTGTAATTTGGATTTTTCTGGATAATGGCTTTCCAGATAACAGATCCTATACCTTCACATATCTCTTACGGTTATTTACAGCACAAGTTCAGCATCAAGGCAGACCAAGTCAGTGCCAGTCACAGCAATAAGTGCACTTTTTATTTTCTCTCTCGAGCCAAGTCGAATTTTAGCTATACAGAGTCTTTACTGGACCTACTAAAGTGGCACAGGAAGAAAGACATTGTATGTATATATATATATATATATATATATATATATATATATATATAT
>CM044436.1:54474552-54492611 GCA_024363595.1 Xenopus borealis | reverse complement strand
TTACTTTAAAGAAGCATTTAGCCAGGAAATGCCAACTTGCCCCTCTTAAGCTCATGGGAACTACAGCTCAACAATTCCTAGTAGCTCATCCAATCCGCCTGTGATTTACTAGTCATTCTGGGAGTTCTAGTTCACAACAATAGAAGGGTTAGCAGTTAGACAGCCTGGACTTCACTAAATTCCCTGTAAACTGAACGCCTTTTGTAAGAAATATTTCTTACTTGTAGTAGCTTGTGTGAATACATTCCTTAACAAAAGTTTCAAAAGTGGAATACATGGCTGCACAAATATCTGAACTGACTGCCAAAGATCACTTGTGCTTCACTGAGCTGTAATGCAGCACTATTTGGTCTGTGCACCAAATGTATCAAATAATTACTTAAGGCAGAGCAAGGAAATTGCTTTGATGATAAATATCTGCAAATAGCATTCCAATGGGATCCCAGCACCTGCCATGCTGTACTATTGTTTGCCTCAACTCTGTACCCAGCAGGAAAACAAGAAACATACCTGTTTGGTGGAGTTCAAGTACTGCAGTGTACATTCCTTGAGCCATCTCTAGAATCGGAGTCAGTTAAGCAGCTGAATGATAGCGCCACTGTTTCATTCTCTAAATTAATCTGACACCAGCGAATGGAATACAGGCATTTCCTTACAGGCACACATAGGGGGAGACAGCAATATACAAAAGCATACAGCTCATAAAAGCTTACTGCAAAGCAACGAGCCACTCTGATTTAGCAGGCTGGTATGATATGAAGGTGCAGCGCAAGTGGTCGCATCATTGATCTTAAGCCCCCACTTTTTTTCTGCATGAGAAAATGCCATCAACTCACTTTTGCTGCAAGTGAAGGATTAAACATTAGGCGTGAAGAGAGTTACGAGATGGTGCTCTAATGTTGCCAATCATTTGCTGCTCTCCTCTTGAAACAACTCTCTTCTACTTTCACCACCAGCACCACTTCTGCATCTCAGAGCTGCTTCCGATTTCTGCGCACAACTTGGGGGCGTGAGTGCAGAGAACGGATAGACTCGTAGTAGGGCTGAAGTCAGGAAGAGGATGAAAAAGGGGTGCAAATTACCCCTGCTGTCAAAGGGAAGCAAAGTCAGCAATTGGCGTTGATGACGCTGCGCTGGCAGAAGAAGAGCCAATCACATCTTTCCTGCCCCTGGCAGCTGAAATCTCATTTCTGCATTTTTCCCAGCGCAGGCTAAGTCAAGGATGGAACGCAGAAAGAAGGCAAAAATGCACAGCACTCGATAAGCATCGTTAACTGAATTCATTGAAAGGGAACCAGAAAAAGAATCGCTCTCTCCAAGCTGTGGACTCTTAAAACTCACTGCAGCCTGTTCTGCATTCATAACTCCTTTGCCAGATATAAAGAGAGAAACGATAAAGGGGGAAGGGAATGTGAAACAGCCAATACAACTTAGCTGGAAGCTTTGAGCATTAACCCCTAGAGGGAAAGAAAAGGAGGGGCAGGAGGGGGCTGTGTGAATACATAGGAGCACTGCATCACGCTAATGTTCAGCTCAGAACAGTATGCGTCAGCAGTACATCCACGTTCTGACTGAAGGACGAAAGGATGAGAGAGCAGCCTGGCTGGTTGGCTGCAGCTTACAACACCAAGCAAAAAGGGAGAGAGGAGGACCATTAAGAGAGGAAGATGCTACGGGGCTCTGATATCGCTCCCTCAGCTGCTGCCTGTTCTGCTGCTGCTAAATACACCAGACGAGACATTAAAAGCAACACTAGGAGAAACCCACAACTCACTACCTCACAAGAAAAGGCTCTACAATGGGACTTCCATGAGGCAGGAGATGAACGGCTGTAAGAGACTGTCCTTCTGCAGATCAATCTCATATCAAAGGGCTCAGCACTAAGGTGTGTGTATCTGTGTGTGTGTGGTTTCACCTCCAGTGTAGTATCTACAAGATCTCCATTCACTCCTTGGAGATATTGACGGATTATTGCTAAGTGTGCAAGAGGAGGTAGGCTGCAGCAGCTGCATCCATAGCTTGGAAAGCAAAGCCAGCTATAAAGAGAGAGAGAAAGAATCCAGCACAGAGAGAGAGAGAGATGCCTGCAATGTGCTTTCTCTTTGTACAAATCTGAATTCTGCAGACAGTCGAGATCGCAGAGATACCCAAATAAAATTGGCAAACTGCATGGAAAGCGCAAGATACATTCAAGGAGTATAAGGAACATTCAAATAATCTGTCATCCACTTCTACGAAACCTGTATAGATTTTCCATCTCCCTTCAGAAATGGATATTCTTCCGGCTTCTGCCAGGAACAGCAGTGGAATCCAAGGGCAAATATTTCTACTGAAAAAGGCACTAGCCCCAGGGGAGCAACAGAATGATGCACCTGCATAGCCAAATGGGCCTCACCCCATCTTTATATATACCTTAATTTTGTTTTTCATTTTTGAATTTGGGTTTACTAAAAGGAGCCATTTTGTCTTTCAAGAACCCCCCTCACATATCCCCCTCCCACAAAGCCCCAGTAGCTTTCTTCCCTATACTAATTAAAACTAAGGAATCCATGGAAGGACTATTCCATAAGCTTGCTGTTGCACTTTATGAGAGATACTGGCTTAAGGATTTTGTTATAAAATTTCTTTCCATAAATACTTTATACGGGGTTTTATTTAAATTCATGCATTTTAATTCTCTAGTCACATACTTAAAGAAAAATCACATTTTCTTCAGTTCTTACTCTAATATTTCCCCCTTACACTCACACGTTTAGATGGAAAAGGGAATTTGCAACCTCCTGAAGCCTGGGTAGGGCCCAAGTTCCCGTTTCCATGCCAAATCCCAGACGATGGTGAATTATGAACGTGCCACATCATGAATCTCTTGTGGCTGGTAACTGTGCACCATACCTGGAAGGCTGTCCTATTCTCTGCAATCTACCTCATGGTGCATATGTGGATCTCCTGCGCAGCATACTCTGGGCCTCAAAGTTGCCCATCTGTCTGTTCCTGCAGTAACCAATTCAGCAAGGTCGTGTGCACACGTCGTGGCCTCTCTGAAGTACCCCAAGGTATACCATCAAACACACGGTCCCTCAATCTTATGGAGAACAACATACAGATGATTCAGGCTGACACATTCCGTCACCTTCATCATTTGGAAGTGCTACAACTTGGCAGGAACTCTATACGTCAGATAGAGGTTGGAGCTTTTAATGGTTTGGCCAGCCTTAACACTCTGGAATTGTTTGACAACTGGTTGACTGTAATTCCCAGTGGGGCATTTGAGTATCTTTCCAAATTGAGAGAATTATGGCTCAGGAATAATCCAATTGAAAGTATTCCATCTTATGCCTTCAATCGGGTACCATCCTTGATGCGCCTGGACCTTGGGGAGTTAAAAAAACTGGAGTATATTTCTGAGGGGGCTTTTGAAGGATTGTATAATCTGAAGTACCTTAATCTTGGGATGTGTAATATCAGAGACATGCCAAACCTTACACCACTGGTGGGACTAGAGGAACTAGAAATTTCTGGGAACAATTTTCCTGAAATAAAACCGGCATCTTTTCATGGTTTGAGATCACTAAAAAAATTGTGGATTATGAACTCGCAGATCAACACCATAGAGCGTAATGCTTTTGATGATTTGACATCCTTGGTTGAATTGAATTTGGCTCACAACAATGTGACCTCTCTGCCACATGACCTTTTTACCCCTCTAAAATATTTAGTGGAATTACACTTGCACCATAATCCATGGGACTGCGACTGTGATGTTCTTTGGCTTTCCTGGTGGCTGAGAGAGTATATTCCCACCAATTCCACATGCTGTGGTCGTTGCCATTCCCCGCTGCACATGAGGGGGAAGTTTGTGGTGGAGGTGGACCATTCAATGTTTCAGTGCTCAGCCCCTTTTATAATGGATGCTCCTAGGGATTTAAACATCTCTGAAGGGAGAATGGCGGAGCTCAAGTGTAGAACTTCTGCAATGTCCTCTGTTAGGTGGCTATTGCCTAATGGAACTGTGTTGACCCACGCTTCCAATCACCCACGAATCACTATTCTAAACGATGGGACGTTAAACTTCTCACAGGTTCTGCTCACAGACACTGGCGTGTACACATGCATGGTAACAAATGTGGCGGGAAACTCTAATGCTTCAGCTTTTCTCAACGTCAGCACGGCAGAGCTTAACACTTCCAACTATAGTTTCTTCACAACCGTCACTGTGGAGACAACCGAGGTGGCTCCTGAAGACATCTCTGTAATATTTAAGCCGGTGCCAACCACGTCTACAGGGTACCAGCCTGCATATACAACTACCACCACTTTACTAATTCAGACCACTAAAATGCCTAAGCAGGTGCCAGTACCAACTTTAGATGCTGGAGACAAAATGCAAACTAGCCTTGACGAGGTGATGAAGACCACCAAAATCATCATTGGTTGCTTTGTGGCAGTCACACTGTTAGCAGCCGCTATGCTTATTGTGTTCTACAAGCTTCGCAAGCGGCACCAGCAAAGGAGCACTGTGGCCGCTGCGCGGACTGTTGAGATAATCCAAGTGGATGAGGATATCCCTAGTGGGAGTCCCACAGGAGTATCAGGTGAGGGGGCAGTTGTGCTGCCCACCATTCACAATCATATGAACTACAACAGCTACAAGCCAGCACACCATGGGGCCCATTGGACGGCTAACAGTATCGGTAATTCTCAACACTCCACAATTACTACCATATCTGAACCTTATATAATTCAGACCCACACAAAAGAGAAGGTACAGGAAACTCAAATATGACTTTTTTTCAAATTATAATGCAATAGAATGCACAAAAAGACAGTAACTTTTGTACAGAAAGACTTTTTGTTTTCTTGTAAATGCTTATATATTAAAATTATGGGCTGATGACAGAAAAAGATTATATTAAAAATTAAAACTATTTTCTAACTTGTAAGTTCTATTTAAGCGATGGGATTATGGAGAGTATAGAAAGAAAAAATCAATGATTATGTGCCATAATGAATATAAAATGCATTGGTTATGTTTAATCAGAAAGCAAAACACACCGAATAGAAGTTCATGAGTGCAATCTGCTGTTTTTCAAAAGACGCTGTTAGTGTTAGTGTAACCGCAGAACCCCAGTTTCTAAGGAAAATTCTTTTGTTAAGAGTCCCAGATCAATATTTGCAGGTTTATCTTATAAAAAAATAAAATAAAAAAAAAGCACCACAAATTTGTACTGTGCCAAATGTTAAAATTAAGTACATGCAATAAAGGATTCTTTTTTGGAGACTTGAAGAGGAAAAACATTTGTGATAAGATTTTTATTGTAGCATTCCTACACTTACCCTAGTTGTGGTAGTTCAATACAACCTGATTGCTGGCTAGAGAAAGCTGTATAGCAAATTACAGATATACAGATGTATGCCAAAGATAGAATGAAGGAATAGCAGAGAGGGTGTTGCAAAGGAGCTGGCGCATCTTTCCACTCTGCACCAAACTCCTGCAGATCTAATTAACCTTGTGTGTTCCAGACGAGTTTACAGGAATATCAATGAAAACAAAGTCTTATGGCAGTAATATTGACAGTGCAGAATTTATGTTTAAATCCAAATCACTGTTTGTAACCCTTTCATTATGATAACACACTAAGTGCAATGCATTGAATAGTTCTGGTGTTGAAGGTATGAAATGTAGCAGATTTTCTTGCATACAAATACTTACACAGTAAAGCAAATGGAGATTTTTTTCTAGTTTGGCTATTGTAACAATAAACTAGGCAATAGATCTGTTCTGTTAACAAGTAAGGTGGATACAGCTCTCTGAAAATGGACTGTTTATCGTTTGTCAAAAAAGAAAAGGTTTCCGAGAAAACATAATTAACGCACATTGTTGGCCAGTGGGCAGCTGCCTGTGTCTGCAATATCAACTTCATAACTAATAAGTGTTATAAATAAGTGAGTCTGTTGCCATCATGGGCATGTGATATATGGGCAGAAGGCCCCCGGACTGTAGGTTAAAGTACAATTTGAACTTAAGCATTTTGTGTGCTTTAATGCAGATACTGTAAATCCCTCCAGCTGACTTAAGATCTAAGCTCATATTTTGTTTCATGGCACATATGTAAATGATCCCTCAAGGAATTTTGTTCAAGGAATAAATCATCCATAATAGAAAAAGTAAGGGCATGACAGTAAGGTGTTCTTTTTACCCTTGCAAAACATACAAATATCATTACATGCATATCTAGGAACAATGTTAAGGTCTGACATAAGTTAAAAGTTGTCAAGCATTTATAATTCAAACCAAGGATTGATTTACAAAAAAAAAACACCCCTACATGCTCTATAGGTAAAGGAGTCATTTAAAAATTCTCTGGCATTGAGATTACATAAAAAGAGGGAAGAAATGAATATCCAACATAGCTTCCATCTATTAGAAGTGCCTGCAAAGTGACAATAGATGTGTTTACAGACAGATGTTCCAAGCATTTCTAATGTTTCATAAAGCTGCAGTAAACTGAGGAAAGTACATTGCAGAGAGGTTCATGGTCTCCTTGAAACAACAGGGTTTGTGAACAAGGTCATTCAGAATTCTCCAAAAGCAAAGACACTTCTGTCAGAGATGCTTATCTTACAGCCCTTCAAGCTGTTGCTGAACTAGAACATCCATAAGGGCACTGCTGCTCTGAATAGCTATTGGGTATCACACTGGATGTCCAGAGTTATTCCTTTATGCACGAAAAACCATTTAACCCCTCAAACTGCATCATAGGTTTGTAAGCCAGTATTGTTCACATTTACTTCAGTTAATGAGACTTAATAATGTACATTACATGGTTAATGATTGTGTTGATTTGTTCATATAGAAAGGTGGCCTAAGGTTCTACTGCATGCGTTCATTCCCAATATGATGTACATTTTGTTTGTTAAATGTATAGGATTGTGGGAGTAATTACAACAGTATATTGTGGCTGGTGGCCTCTGATCTGCAGTTTTCGTTCCTTTGCAATTGCTTTATTACTTTAGCTGTAGAATACAAAGGACTTTTTTTTCCGGTGAAAAGGGTGTTAACAAGGGTGAGCTTTTAATGTGAAATATTGTACAAAGCGTTAGAAACAAATTGGAACAATATCTTTTTATTTATTTATTTATTTTAAATGGAAGCAAAGAAAAGAAGCCCTTGTGAAATCACAACTAAAAACTGGAGCACAGAATAATATGAATGATATGAACTATATGAATAATGTACAGCTATCAGAAAATGTATATATATATAAAATGAATATTCATGGCTTGTAACACAAAATAACCATGGGGATGCCAGGGTTATAAAGTAGAAGGCAGCAAACCTGCACAGCAGTTTATGGATTTTAATTTCTCTCTCGCATTTGGACCATCATCGGGAGACGAAGGTTCAATAACGCCTGCTGCTGCATTTCACATGAAGTGCCAAGAGCAGTTACTTGTGTAAATATTTTCTGACAAACAACCATTTTTACTGTTGTACAATCTGATACAGCTGCAATATAATAATCTCCAAGCACAAAAGCATGAAAGTAGTATGGTCACACACACACACAAAGTATTTGGAATGCATATACCCTTTCATAGATAATATTCAATGAAACACTCACTTAGGCAATGCCATATTGAGTCTTACTCCTATAGATTACTCTTAAAATCATTCTGCCATTGATAATTCAATGACAATCATCTAAAGCTAAATCTCTGATCAAATTGCTCTATTTGTAGGTTTTCTACTTAGTAATAATTTATTTATTGCAAAGGATTAGAACTACAATAATAAATTCAGTTGAACAGGTAAAAAAGATATATATATATATATATATATACACACACACACACACACAAACGCAGGTCATAATAAGATATATTAACTTAAAGGAGAACTGAGCCCTAAAAATTAATATGGGTAAAAATAATTTATAAAATTAATTTATTGCACCAGCCTACCGTTTCAGCTTGTCAATAGCAGCAATGATCTGGGACTTCAAACTTGTCACAGGAGGTCACCATCTTGGAAAGTGTGTGTGTGACACTGTTGAGAAGCTAAGCTTAGGGGTCATCACAAATTATCCAGCAGAAGCTGAGGTTTGTCTGCAATATAAGCTGATGCTACAGGAGTGCTGCCATGTAGCAATTATCTGTATTAATTACTAATCAGTCTTAAACTGTGACATTTCTATTCTATGTGTACTGTATATTGTGAGTGGGTCCCTAAGCTCAGTAAGTGACAGCAGCACAGAGCATGTGAATCAGTGAATCAGCAGAAGAAAAGATGGGGAGCTACTGGGGCATTTTTGGAGACACAGATCTTTACTGCTTAAGGGCTGTGGTTGCCATGGGCTGGCACAGAAAGCAGAAAACATAATGAATAACATTTCTAACTACTTTTTAAGTTAGGCTTTAGTTCTCCTTTAAAATATTATAAAAATTATAATAGTAGACTCTACCACAGGCCTAAAATGACCTCACCACATAAACTAGGCCATTAGAAGCTTGGTTACTTTTCCAATGAGCCATATTAGACCCTTACTTCTGGATTTAATGTATACTGTATGCTGTCTAGATTTATTTGTAATGTTCCTATGCAAAAAATGGCTTTAATGCCATTTGCCTTGTGCATTAAGTTCACTTACGGATAATCACGTGACTTACACCTGCACACTTCCTGTGGCAAGGTCCCAATTGTACTACTATGTAATATGGAGGGGACAGAACAAGCTAATACAAAGAAAGCAAAGCTGCAGCACCCTAAAGTTCAGTGTATACAGCTATGAAACATTGTTTTCGTTTGGTTGTGGGCAGCAGAGAGGGCTGGAACACACATACCTCCCAACATTTTGGACACCTATTTTTTGTGGCCACAACAAACATTTAAACATTAAATGAACCCAGTATGCTTGGTTTGCCTCCAATCCAGGATTTGCTTTGGGATTCGGCATTCTTCAGCCGGATTTGGACCAGGACAAATCTTTGTGTCTGGCCAAACCAAATTCTAATTTGCATATGTGAATTAGGGGTGTGGAGAAAAATCACATGACTTTTCATCACAAAACAAGGAAGTCAAAAAATGTTCATGCTTTCCTTTCTCAGCCCTAATTTGCTTATGCAAATTTGGTGTCTGATTTGGGATTCGGCCAAATCCCAAATAGTTTATTTGGTGCATCCCTAATAAGGATTAATTATGTTTTGGTTAGAATCAATGTACTATTACTACTAGGGTTGCCACCTGTCCAGATTTCACCCAGACGAGGTTTTCAGAAGGGCGGTTTTCAAACAGGTAGGATCTGCCATGATTGACATGGCAATCAGCTATAGACCCGTCTTTTAAATCTGAATTAAAATTGAGTCTACAGGAGATGGCATTTAATAATTGAGCTTTCTGGAAACTGGTTTCCCAGATGGATTCTATATCTGTATTAACATCATTTAATGAACAATGTTGTATAAGATTGTTTAACTGCCACAGCTATACCTTCTTATCTTTCAGTCTCATGCTGAAGGCTACAAACTGGCTCTAGCAGCTTCCAATTACCTAAATAGTAAATAGCTGAAACCTTTGGCACAGGCACCATGGTCAAAGCACCTGTATTGGCTTTCAAATCAATGGAAGCCATAAGAGGGATTTCATGGTCATTTTCCCCAAGACAAAATGTGGTGGACTGAAGTGCAACATGTTTCATCATTGTCAAATCAGCCACCGGCATTTTCAAGCAGCAGTGTTGTGAATGTTAACAAGTCACTCAAAGGCCATTTTATTCTACTTCTACTTACTTCTACTGAGAATACATCTAGAATCGCTTTGATAAAGTGAGAAAAGGCTTCATGTTTGTCAGAAGAGAAAGTGAAAGGGCTCAAAAAGTGACAAGCTTTTCAGCAGTAAAAAACGACTCAAACATGCTATAAACAACATTATACATTGTTTTCAGGGAAAAGGAAGGAATACCCATTTCCCATCATGGTATTTACAGGCTTCTGACATAGTTCCATAAAATATTATATGGGTAGTTTAAAGCACTGGTGTTGTGTAGTTGCATGATCTTTTGATGGCAAGACAGACCTTGTAGGTTTAACTAAACTGTATCTGCAGGTTGAATAGGTGCATTTTGGTGACAGGCAATGTTTGAATTGAATGCTTGGGCAGTTTTAGCTGCTGCTGCTGTTGTACTACAATCTTTAGCATTCAAGTGTAAACTAATAAAGTTGAAGAAAAGTGAGATATTATAGCATGTATTGAGCATACCTTCCAACATTTTGGAAAAAAAAAGAGGGACAAAAACGTTGACAAGTTACTGTGCTTAGCCACGTAATTTTCTTGTCCATTTCCATTTTGCGGCCACACCCACTAATTACCATGTTCATTTTACAAAATTAGACAATTTTGCTAATGAAGGTCAATTGCCCTTTAAGTTGTAAGTCTAACTTTTTCAAAGGGACCTCATGATGTTACAATTACTTATTACTTATATGCTTACCTCAAAATTACAAAAGTATCTCATCTTCTGCTGTGGCTGTTCTGGGATCTCTGCCAAAAGTCAATCAAGTTAGAAACGGTCTCTTTTTCTGGCAATTCAGTGCAAAAAAAAACAGGAATTTCCAATACAAATGAGGGACTGCAGGTTGAACCCTCAAAAGAGGGACTGTCCCTATAAAAACAGGACAGTTGGGAAGTATGTATTGAGCGTGAGAAAAGGGAAAAAAAAAAATTGTTTTGTTTTGCAGTTATTGGTGACATATGTCTTTAAAATGCAAACAGACAAACCGATTGTAGCTTGTATGAAATAAGAAGATCATGTTGCATTCCAGCACAAAATGTACTTTAGATGCTAAAATTTGCATTCCATTGGTGGGAAGCAGGGTGGCTTATCACTGCTACCTTACAGCACTGGTCTATGTTTGAATGTTAGCCAGGGCATTACTACGAGTTTCTATGTTCTAGCTTTGATGGATTTCCTCTAAGTACACTGGTTTACTCATGAACTGGTTTACTAATGAACACATGCAGGAAGGTTAATTGGCTCCTGTTAAATTATATACCTTATATTGTGTCTGTGTGCGCTTCTGAGAAGGACTTTAGATTGTAAGCTCCACAGGAAGAGGGACTGATGTGAATGATTCATAAAGCGCTTCAGAACATTTGCTATTAATTCGTAGTTAGTATGTATTTTCATAGACAACCAGTGGTCAATTGTAGTTACTTAATAGACAACAGACATTTATAACATTATACCAAAGAAATAATATCCATACATGGATACATTGGTCAGCCAATAAGGCATTCGGCTGCCATAGTTACACTTTTTTGAAGATGATCTTGTGATCCATTGGGACCCATATGAGAACACACAAATTGCATCTGAGGGTTGCCTAGTAATCCCAAAGCATACTCATACACTCATTTTGCCTGACTGCTCATTTTCCTTAGGTCCTTAGTCAGGGTACAAAAAGGTACCGGACAATCCAAATTGTTGATCCAACACAATAGCCTCAAATTTATCACTGACCTTGACCTAAGGAAATTAACCCTGTATTGAGCACCCTATGGGGGAGATTCATCAAAGAGTGACGTTCCGCCACTAGAGGGAAATTCCACAGCTCTCAGTTCATTTCTATGGGATTTTGAAAGGCGTATCTATCAAAGGGTGAAATTTCACTTCACACATTAATAGGCCTTTCAAAATCCCATAGAAATGAATGGAGAGCTGCGGAATTTCCCTCTAGTGGCGGAACTTCACTCTTTGATGAATCTACCCCTATATGTCAAAGTCTAAGGACACAAGCTTGCTGGACATAAACAAATAAGTATGGTTCCAGAGACACCATTAGGTCAAAACAATTTAAATCTCTCTTGCTCAGTTGCATGGTTAGTGTCCTGCCCAATAGCTAAACCCCTAGAGAGACCTACTTAGGGTAAGTAGACTTGAATGAACTAGGCCAATAAGTTTAGGTTGTATACTGAATTGTGAGTTTGTCAAAACACATGAAGAATCAGTATATCAGAAGACATTTTCATATTGTAGTTTAATTTATGTTGCTTTGTTTTCTGGTGCATTAGTTTTCTTCCTCAAATAATTTCCCAAGCACAATACTGTGGTATGAATATGTATGCAGATCAACAGCTTTTAATGTGTGGTGACACAGTATGTACAGGGTTTCTAGACCTGAATATCTCAGCAGTAAGACAGCATTTGTGTTGTATCTGGTTTCTTTCATGGTTTTAGTTGTTTAATATCCGCATAAAATCAGTTCATTTCCCACTGAAGGCATTAAGTTGCACTAGCAATAGTGACATTCATGAAAAGGTTAATGATTTAGATCGCATTGACAAGAACAGCTTAAATAATACATAAAAGCAGGCTTGGAAATGTTTGTAAGTGTTGCATGAGGAGGCTTGGGGCTTGTTACACAGGCTTGTGGTTTGACGCAGTCCTGTGGTTTCATGCTGCATTCTAAATTAACCTTCTCCTGCCTTGGAGCTCAGAAGTAGGCTTCTTTCAGGACAGAACAAAATAACTCCCAAAAACACAACTTCAATATTGCAGACATGGATTATTGAGAAAAGTCCAAGGTTTTTAAAGTCACAGTAAATTGCATCAAATGTTGGGTTATTATTTGAAGAAGAAATAGCTTTCCTTTATGTATGTCACAAAACTGAAGTTAGAAGTAGTCTGTGAAAGACTAGACCTAACAAATGCATTTTAACTCCATTCTATGGCAGTGGCACTAGAGGCAGCCACAGTGTAAGATCTATTTATGACATTCAAGTGTAATTCTTTTGTAGAACAACGAGTCACTTATGTGTGATATAAAAATATAAAACATAGAAGATGGATCCGACCATTCAAACCATCTTGTTTTGTTGTCTTATATACGGTTTGTAACTATTAAGCATCTATAATCTAGAATACGGACGTTCATTGGCCAGTACCCTCCCTTTTATTCAGGCAAATTTTCATAATTGGGACTGAAGCAATGTGGATTGGTGCACCAGAAATGTAAATAATTTTATCTCCTGGGCATCCTCAGTGTTTGTGAACCAATGTGGGTGTGGTTGGGCAGCATGCCAGCCCCTAAAATCCTGCTACCTTAGGCCTTGGTGGCCCCTTTCCACAAATTCGGGCCCAGGCCAAGCTAGGGGAATGGGTAGGACATCTGGATTACTTTGCCACCAATATGGATTTGTGCTATCTTAGTTAAAGTACAAGTTATTTTCTTTTTATTACAGATACAAAGCAAAAATAGCTTAAAGTGATACGAACACCAGAAATGTTTTCAAAATATTAATCTACATTAAAAGATATCTATAGGTCAATCATTTTTTCCAGATCGATCTGCTTTTATAAGTAATTGTCACCAGAAGTTCCTAAAACCTGACAGTTTTGCCAGCCTGACTGTCCCTTCTCGACCTGTCGGTTACAATTTCTAATGCTAACGGACTCCTGCTGCAGAAATATGGCAGCCCCCTCATAGAGGAACATGGGGCAGTGACCAGGACCAAGGTTGGGAGAGCAGCAGTGCAGGGAGCAAGTTTGGGCCAGCAAGAATCAGGGCCCACAGGTTTTTTTTCCAACCAACCCAGTCTGACTGATGTTATAAGTGAATTCTATTGTTCATGTACTTAACTTATAAAATACAAGCAAGGGATGCTTTCTTTTGCCTCATCATTTTTAACATTCAGTATGTGCAGTGTTTTCCAGATTGCAAACAGTTAATAGCAGAAGTCATGTTGGGTTTGTTCATGTTTTGACAGATACTTACGCTACCTTAGTTAACACTAACTCCAAGGTTTTCCCTATATAAAAGTTAAATATGAAGAACTAATTATTTTTAACACCTAACTTCTCCAGTTCTAAAAAGAATACATTTTGATTGAGAACATCTATATAAATAGCACATACTTTTTGATAGCTGAGGCACAGAGCCGCTCTGACAATGTTAAGGACAGATGCCCACATAATCTATGGTCATGCCAATCATAGCTTAGAAACAAAGAGCCAATAAAGCGTTGTGTAGCAGGAGAGCAATAACAAAACAATTACAGATGAAAGAGTTAAATAGGATTTGTCTTTTGAGAGGAATCCAGTATCTTATAAGCTGAATATTATTTGCCAGACAGTTGACTTAGTATATCAATTTGTGTTACACAGCGCAATGCTTAGACAGCTGAAATATAAGGATGTACCGAGTAATAACAGAAACAAAGATTCACCTGCAATTGCATCATCTAGTAACAAGGCTTAGTGCCAACAGTCTTATCCCTGAGCCTTGGAGGTATTTTTACATTTACCCTGCAAACCTATTCTAGAATCTATAGTATATCAACAGTACCAATGCAAGTTTTTCATCACTCTAAGATATGGCTAAAATCACTGCAGGGCAAAGATGGAATTTCATTCAGGGCAATTCATAAATGAAAGTAACAGGTTACCAGACCACCAACACCATGGCAACTGTCTGTGAAAGGAAGAGGTCAGGCATTTCATAGGGCATCAGCAGACAAGGAAGTGAAGATAAACGGCAGCAAATCTTCAGGTTCTGTTGTCATTTGAGAATGATCAAAACTACAGGAAGGTGCACATACCGTGAATGTGTGTGGCCCCTTAAATGCTCTATGCCTGTTTGGCATGTGGGCAAATTGAACAATAAGATACATAGCGAGCCCATGAAAGTCAGTCTTTAAGCCCCTTTTTAGAATTCTACCAAAGATTGGCTCTCAGAATGTGTACACTTGTTCCACCCAACTTCACAACTAAACTGCTTAAGTCAGACCTACATCTCTGTGCTTCTGTTTATTTCCTATGAAGATCGTTTGGACAAAAGCAGGGTCAGACCAAACAGGCAGATGCAGTAAGTTTTAATGGTGCATACAATGCCCAAGACACACGGTTGCAACAGGTCACAATGGGTGAGCCAAGAACATCAATTAAGCATGCTTTACCTGAACAACAGACAATGCTGTATATCTGTTGTGAATTGCTGAAATCAGCCAGTTAGATCAGGTTAAATCTGTCAGCAACTCACAGAATGTGTGGGTTAACAGCCTGAGCTCTGTTGAGGAGCTCTATTTCTGTATGAAAAATGTACCCATGAAAGATTTTTTACTTGCAGTTATGGATTTTTTTCTAAGGCATAGGCTGACCTTAGCACAATTTGAAATGTAAGCCTGCGGGCCAATACAAAGATTGTGCAATATGGTGATCCACACAATGACTCAAATAGGCAGATGAGAGGGAAAGAGATGAGGAGATGCAGCTCCATCATCTACCTGCAAAGAAGGGGCAGTATTTCTTTCCCAATAATCTCCGTATGCCACAAGCAACAATAAAGGTTTGCACTTTATCTGCACGATTTTAATTCTTTTATATATGGGAGGAATTTCTGGGTATTTTCTTGACAATTCTGTACTGTATATGGCAAAATATGGCAGAAGCCTGGAGCACAAACATATGTATCGATCTGTGACACTTATGCCCTGTAATTTTATAGGCTGAAATATAATTCATGACAATGAAAAACCACTAGTAAACAGAGTGAACTGAAGTACAATACATTTTCCCTAGACTTGTTTAGTCTAGTGAACCGTATACAGTTTTCAGCCATAAATATGATTGAAATTAGAGTCTCTAAGACCAAGGAAAGACGAAAAAATTGTGAAAAAACTTTCATCTTTTTCAAGATGTTTTTTCAGACTTGCAATCAAAAACTTGGAGAAAATCACATTTTAAGTTTTGGCAGAAAACGATCTGAATTCTGATTTGCAGAACACATGTTTTGATTATGTTCAGGGGTGAGGAGTTTCCAGGAGTAGTTGCCACCAGTAACCTGTAGGCACTGTACCAGAGGCAATTTTCTCAATTTGCCTTATTACAGGTGCTCCTAGTTATGTTACACAGATTAGTAACGGCTACTAACAACATAATTTTCTAGCCAGTAGCAGCTCTACCTTTGTGCCAAAGGCCACATGGATTGGCATAAAATTCCCAAAGAATTGGTGAATACCTGCATTGCTCAAACATGCAGTAACTTTAAAACACAACAATTCACATAATGCAGTTTTACTCGTCAGGAAGCTCCAAACTGTTTTCTAAAGCAATGAACAGCTAGCATTCTCAACATTTATAATAGTTGAACAAAGATTACATTTTGGACAGGTTAAGAAGGGAGCACTATGCATCTCCCTACAAAGAGGATGCTGCAAGATTTTTATCAAAATGTAGCCTTTATGCAACAAGATAAAACTGCAAATGCAAAGAGCAACACTGCATTTAACAGCCGAAGGCCTGCATGTATGACATCACTGACAGGTTCTAGGCAATAAATGTTCAATTCCTATCTGACATCATATGAAGAAATACATAAAGCACACACTGTTAGACAGGTGACTATTGTTCAGAAATCCCATGGGTTATATTTGTATATATGCTTTCAACAGGAGAATTGTATCCAACTCTCTATCCCTGTGTGTCATGGTATCTATAGATCAGAAACCAGAGGCATTGAAAAGGTCAGGAACAAAGTTAAAGAAGGAGCATACCTAGAGATAACTGCATGAAAAAGGGGTTTAAAAAAACCCATCAATTTTCTAAATGCCACAAGCGATTCTGATAAAATCAATTTCCCTTGTTACTATCAATGTGCAGCTCAGCCCTATTTCTTTGATCATATTGGCATATGGTAAGAAGAGCTACATGTTAAAGCTAATGGGGGGAAAAAACAAAACTTGCAATAAAAGATCATTCTTTCTATTTATATTTATAGTATTGAGAGTTTTTATTGCAAAACAGGATGCATTTATGCAACTCTATAAATGCATCATGTTTTGAAATAAACATTTTTTTTTTTAATGTTTTTATTTTCTTTAATAAACAGTAAACTATTCATTTACATCTCCCATTTCTGAGGCTCATTAAAGTGTGGTAATAAATAACTGTACATCCAAGAACACATTTTCTCTGTATATTTGCAAATATACAAGTGGGAGCTGTTATACTATTCTGTTCCTTAATACTGGCATAGTGCAAAAACAACACCTTCGAGAATTCCATAGCGGAGATAAACGTTATTTTTAAATAAATTCACAAAAGCAATTTTACAAATTGCCAAACGGCAAATTGAAGTACAGATATGGGACCCGTTATCCAGAAACCCCCAAATTACAGAAAGACTGTCAGTCTCCCATAAACTCCATTATAATTAAATTATCCACATTTTAAATAGTTATTTAATTTTTCTCTGTAGTAATTAAACTTGCACGTGATCCAACCTAAGATAAGATTCTTACTGGAAGCAAAACCAGCTTATTGGATTTATTTAATGATAACAAGATTCTCTAGTAGACTTAAGGTATGAAGATCCCAATTAAGGAAAGATCCTATGTAGACCAAGTGCATAGGCATCTTTGAATAGCAAATAAGATCATAAATATAAGAATGAATTTGATGCTTCTTGCTTAGGAAATGCTGTGCCAGAGATTTGCTAAATAGTTAGAAATGGTTCTTACTTTTCAGAAAGGAACCCTAATTCCACTTCAACACAATGCAATATAAAGATATTGTTGTGCAATTCATTTAAATAAACTGTTGTTATTAAGAACATTAGATGTGCAAATGGTGGGGATAGGACTGACAAATGACTATGAACATGACATGGGCAGAGACAAATACCTGCCTTTCCCCAAACTGGCCTAGAAATCTTTTTTGGCCACAGCTTTATTGCACCAAACATTTAACAATAGAGAACATTACAATAACGATTTATATAAACAACATTGTAAATATACAAAAATGTAAAAATACAAACAGTTATGTACCATCAACTTATACTCACTGCAAGGCCCCTGGCAATGGACCCAATTAGGTGCCTGTAATCGTACCAGCCGCTTGTGCCTTCCATCATGATGGGTACGCTGGATTGCCTACTACCACCAATACAACATACCCTCCCAGAGACCAACGCTCTTAGAGAGGAACACCACAAACTAAGTTCCATTAACCAACTTGGGACTTGGTAAAAAAAACCTCCAGCTTCTCAGGGACCCGCCGTCCAGG
>CM044436.1:54447864-54460290 GCA_024363595.1 Xenopus borealis | reverse complement strand
TTTTTTTTTTTTTTTTTTACACAGCATAATACATATATACTCCTGTCTCTAGCACTGTTGTGCATTTGTGATGATTGAATTTATAGTTGAAGATCTTGTATTGAAGTAGAGGTTGATCTCCATTAATTTGTTTTCAGAAATGTTTTTCCCCTGGTTTCAGAGTGCTAAATCCAGCACTGAATCTAATCTAGCAGTCAAATAAAGGTTGTCTGAAAAAAATAAAATTGATTAAATAGCTTTTCACAAATTTAAAATGTAGGGCAGCTGAGCTCTGCATATTGCTATTACACGGAAAATGAAAAGATGAAAGTTCTAAAATCTCCCCCACCACCCTCAAGTTTCTAGCAACTAACCCATATGTAAAGAGACAAAACTCCTACAGAATCACACTGCAGATTTCTAGGATTCCCAACCATTCAGGTTTGTTCTGAGCCCTGAAAGTTGACAGCTTCTTATCATTAGTTCATTTTATTCAGTATTTTAAGGCTTTTAAAGTGCAGATAAATCCCCAACATTCAGATTGTTCTCTGCAGGCTCAGCACTAATATTTTACCTTGACAAAAAAGGTAAGTCAAGGCATGCTGTCAATGATAATAGATTTGCCATGAATGCACAATATCTAGAGCCCATAAATGCACTGTTATAATCTGTCTTTTCATGGACATTCCTTCTCCACAAAATATCTCTATCCGTCTACAGGCTTTTCTATGTTGTGCAATGGTCTGTTAGGCTGATAATGTTAAGAGTATCCTAGCCTTCAAAATTCTTTCCCATTAAATGACAACAGAAAACTAGGAACATTTGTGTCCATTGTACAATGGCTTCAAAATCACTCAGCTGGAGCACTGGACTCATGAAGAAACCTTCTCAATTAAAAGATTAGATTCACAACAGGTTGTGATACTTTCAAGCTGACCTATATAATACAGGCTCATGCTGTCAAATGGCGGTGACTTTTCAAGGATGCTGACAATTTTGTTATTTAAGATGTTTGCTTTCTAGGATTCTTTGGCCTAAAGCCTTAAGGCTACACACGTTATCTTTATGACTTCAAATCCATGTGACATTTGGGGTTAAGTTTAAGGAAAAGCTTGAACAGAATTTATGAAAATATTAAGAACTGAAAACTATTTTGCTAAACATCTATGGAGGTATTCTAGTGCAGCTTGCAGTTTTATTTAGGATCATGACACGGCACATTTAACCCATGACAGCAGTATTTCATTGACCTGGCATGGTCCAGTGTGAGTTTGAAGAATGCAGAAGATTTCCCAAGCAATCGCTGCTTGACAGCAAAAGTTTTTTTTGTTTTATATGGTTAAGCAAATGGTTCTGCCAATTGTTTACAGCTAGTGAAACATTTCCTGGAGATTAGTAAACATATTTATAAAGATGTTCATGCCATAAATATTTGGCTGAATCTTTTGCAAAGGATCCAAAATAGTGTATTCGGTGCATCGCTACACTATATAGTGCTCAAGACATTATAATTACATGCCCCTACACTGCTTAGGAAGAACTGTCCCTAACAAAAGAGCAGGAGATAATGTATCAGGGCAGCAGCTAGAATGAAAAGGCATCAACACTGGGGAAGGGCTTTCATTTTGTACTCCTGTTCTGTATATTACCTTAGGAACGCACATGGAAATCAGCAAGTTAGACATATTGTAGCAACTATTTGATCACTTGATAGGCAGGCCTTTCAATGAGTGCAGCAGCCCAAGTATTATACGATTAAGTAAGCTGAATGCAGAAAACCTAAAACTGTTTTGATCATAAAAGGCCATACCCTTTTTAACATAGGAAAATTTGGCTGTTCTTAGAAGACATGCTTTCAAAGGATAACCACCACCACAAAATAAACCAAAGGGGGGAAAAAAGTTGAATCAAATCAAGGATTCTAATTCAACTTCAGGTGAACCCCAGTATTTAAAGAGAACGTTGATCTGTTTTAAAACAGATTACATTGTACCTTCCAGAAAACAACATTTCCTATGGTTTCATGTCTGGCTCTACAAAAAAAAAATAGCAATTCGTATTTTCACAAATTCTGGCAAATAAGGATTTTAAGACTGGGTAGTGGGTGAACCTACTGTATTTTGGCAGGTAAAGGCATGTGACCTGAAAGTAGACCAGGACTTTTCTTATAACCAAATATGGCATGATGAATGGGTTGCCTCGGACAATCATTTTCCTCCCTGTCACTTTAATCAATAAGGGAAAAGGTGAATTGCTATTGATTCGCAGAACACCTTGCAAGAGAACTACACAAATTACTGAATACTCTCAGCTGCAAACATGGTTGTGTTATGGAAAGGGTTATTTCTACATATCCCAGCTGAATTTCAGAAATGTAAAGGGGCAAGAATTTGAGAATATAGCGTTTGCTGAAACAGATTGTTACAAGAAGGTATTTCTGGAGTAATATACAATATTTACTTGAAACAGTGCATTGGTGATATGGTTGGCATAAATTTCTGCAGGCTATATTGGCCAGTGCATTTAACAGTGAATGATGAATTGAATGAAAACCATCGCCGACACTGAAGTTAATTAAAAAAAAAAAAAAGTATAACAAAAGAGCAGGTTATTCAGCAGCTAAGAAAAACTTGCATATACATGATAAAAGGAAAACCAATAGGGAACACATTTAAGTTGCAAGACCAAACCATACTAAATATGTGATAGTTTGCCAGGTTTTATTTTTTAATGCTATAAAAAATGTACTTTGCTTAATGTTTACATTTGTGTAGTAAAATATTTTTAAAAAGTCAACATCTACTTTTCAGGCTTTGCAAAAGTAGCTTAAAATTAGTTTGTAAAGGGGATATTGTAGTTTTGCTAATGCTTGGTTGCTCCCCCAAATCGACACGTTGCGGCAGGAATTAAGGCTAACAGACTCTGCTTTAGTTATACGAGTGCTTCACGCAGCCATTTCATTTGCTGTAAATGCATGCTCATTAATACCTCGTTTGGTTTTGAAGCTGTGCACAGCCAGAAGGCTTTTACTAATAAATATGGTTAGAGTATGTTATGAACAGCAGGGCACAAAGCCACATAGCACAAGGCAGGCTCTACATGTGAATCTTCCTCATGGCAAAATCCAATATAATGTGAATGCATATGCAGGATTTTATACATCGTCAACTATTCCTAAGAATTTCATGCCAGCCATAGTTTAACAACAACAGTGCATCAGCAGTATTATTTTTTTTTCTAACACACTTACACATTTCCTGCTGATGAACGGTCTGTCTTAGAACAGTAATAAGCAAGAGAACTTACTGCTTTAGCCAAGAAACATCTCTACGTACAATTAGTCTGGAGCCATGAAGTTTAAAAAAAAAAAAAAACACAGTTCTACACTAACAAGCTGATCAAGCTCTACTGCAATCACAGCATCTTTGATCGGTCAAAAAGGAAAGAGCCAATTGATGACCAGACTCACTCACTGAATGAAATTCATTGGCTCCCCCAGAGGTACACAACCTCAAAATTCCCCATAGCAATCTGACTGATCATCCTGTGCGTGGACTGCACACTATTACTGTTTATTGCATAACATGACTGCACACATGTAATGTTCAGGATGAAATGCAATGGGACATGTTTAGTGTTCCTGTGCATATAGAAATTGTTACATAGCAAAGACAATGCAGAATTTAAGCAGATATAATGGAGAAATGTATGTTTGGCACCCCAACAAAAAGAAGCAGCCTATAACTAGTTTTCAAAACATGACAGTGATGTATATGAATGTTAAAATCCTAAATTGTCTGGCTAAACAAAATGGGCACATTTATGATTTATGCACATCTTTGATTTGTACGGTCTTCACAAGAAGATTACCCTGATTTGGTCTCAAATGACAAAGGGTTGTGTCAACTTTTTGTTAAAAGTGAAACCTCCGCTATATCTTCACAAATCAGACCTTGGAAGACTTCTAGCTAAAACAATATACTGTTTACCTGTTGATTGGTGTGATCAAAGCCTATTTAATCAATACATTTCAAAATTAGCTTTATGAAATATTGCAGACCTTTCCTTTTACGAAGATGCAATAAACCATTTCATCATGGAAAGTCCACAAAAAATAAAATCCTATTTTTACTATCTCATGAAAAAGAAGTCTCCAATATTCTTCAATTAAAAATGTGTACAATTTTTATAAGAAGCCTGACTGTATGCAGTGAAATTCTCCCTTCATTTACATCTGTGGATAGGAATCGTCAGACAGTCCCTAACTGCTGTGCAGGGAAACAAACTTATATACCCCCACCTTTCTTCCAAGCCTTTCAGCTTTGTTTCCCTGTAGAGCAGGTGGTGACAGTGTAGAGATTTACATGCCCTTTAAGGTTTCCAAATATAGCTGCAGGGACAAAGATCATGGATTAAACAATACAAAAACTATAACATCCTCAGACTACATGACAACACAGGACCCAGTGCAGTCTGGAAGATATTATTTGACTTGTGCTGTTTTGGTAATTTAGGATGATCCCTAAGCTTAACCCAGACCACACCAAGCATGTGCACAGTCTTAAGGTGGCCATAGACGCACAGATAATATCGTACAAGTAGAATTCTATTGTTTCTACCCGTTTATCTGACGATTCAGCTCTACATGTGTGTGTTGAAACAAACGATCTTTCTTGGAAAGATCTTTTCCGAGAAAGATCGTAATTGTTACGTCTATGGCGAGCTTTAGTCTTGCAGAGATGTACAACAAAGTTACAAGATGACAGCCCCTTGTGGTCAACTTTGAAAGCATCATTGACTTCAAAGTCATTTGCTTGATTAAGCTCGTGGTTCAGTAAATTCATTTTCATGTTTAGTATACAAAATACAACATTTCTAACCTTATTCTATTTTAGACTTTCCTTGTCCTTTAAATCTGTACTGGACTTCTATATGAAATGCATAACAACCATTATACCTAAACAAAGAAAAGAGGCACAGCTGCAAAATTGGTGAGCAGGTGTACAATGGTCTCATTTAGTTTATTGTCCCATTTCTAATCTATGGTTACACAGCAGAGATGAGAGCTGGTATTATCTGCAACTCAAAGGAAACTCTCGATTACTGACAATAATAGATTAGCAAAGAGGAAAAAAACACTGAAATTTCTTTCTTCCTGAAACAGCCAAACCTTAAGAGATTCATCAGATTAAGAGACTTCCTTGTAGAGAATAAATGCACACGTGAAAAAGAAATAAATAAAATGTGGTTAACAAACAGAGGTGTGGGGTATGGTTTTAGTCTTTTGCGAGGGATAGCATAGGATTGGACAGTTGTATATTCTAGAAGAAAATTTAAAAACAAACAAGAGCATGAAAATATAGCATTGTATGTTCAATACAAAAATAAAGCTAGTCCTATTCATGTATGGAAACATTTTCAGATATACAATATTCTTTCATGTGTCCTTCCCTTCTGTACTCCGTTAGGAATTGCACACAATATATTTTAAGGTTAAAGACTTTGAGGCCACCACTTGTGCATTTAACACAATGAAGTCCTGCAAATAGTGAGAACCAGGAGCAAGCTGCATATATTCAATTAAGGTAACAGGATATGGGCTGTTTGATTATTAGTGAAGTAGCACATGAGTGACTTCTGCCCTGCCAGTATGTACAATGTTTATATCTAGGGAAAAAGAACACTAGCTTTTCTTGTTGTAGATTTGAAGAGGAGCAGGAATACAGTCTTTGGCCATTTAATCTCTTCTGATCCCAAATTACTTAGACTCCCTTTTTTAATGTTCAGGTTTGTCTCATATAAGGTTTTAGGGCTTAGAACAAAAAGGTCCAGTGGGTTTGCAGAATACAACCGATGTGGAATGTCAGAAGGAAATTTTACCCACAAGAGAAGCCATAACATATTTTGCTGCCAATATCCGAGCATAAAGGATCATAAGGCAGTGATGTAGAAAGGGAATAACTTCTAAAGCACAATATATTTATGCATTCTTAGTGGCAACAGAACCTTGGTTCAGTTGTGGATTAAAAAATAGCTTTGAAGTTGGAAGCTGGTCAGGGTCCAAATAGATGTCAGGCATCATTGGAAAACCAGCTGCAGAGATTTATAGCCTAAATGTTTATTCACCAGTGGGGTGAATAAACATACACGCTCCTAGAGCTTGCAGTTGTGCTGCTGTTAAATGTATTACCTCTACTTCAAGGCTCTGCAACAAAATTGTTCATGAACCTTTCATTTTTGACAGCTGTGTGTCAAGGCATGGAGACATTTAAAGGTTTATTGCAAACAATTATTTCAATTAATTCCCAAAGACAATATAGTTTAGAAGATATGACTAATTATGTAAATTTTTACAACTTTTAAAAGCAGGCTGTCCTGTATGCCAAAGCATAATCATCAATTACAATATAGATTTGCATGCAACAGGCATCTTACCTCTCTTTGTAGCACCAACTCCTTGGTAAATAACATTGCCTCTTCACTGAATGGCTCACCTTCTTGTACTCCACTAGGTATGTTCCTTGAACCTCTTGGACACTCAATGCCTGCAGAATAACAAAGCCCATCAGTGAACAGAAGCTCCTACTCTCGACTCACTATGCTATGTATGTGTGCATAACAAACAAAGGGGCAGTATAGCAATTTGTTCAACATGTGTGCAATTAATCAGGGCTTTAGGGTTGTTATTTTTTTGAGCCAAGCAGAGCAAACCAAGAAATTAAAGCTGATCCATGTTTGGTAGATAAAAATTATGTTCAGCAATCACTGAACTTGTTGAACAAGGTTGTATACAGCCTCTTTAAACCTCAGTTAAAGGGGGCCTATCACCCAGATATAAAAAGCTGTATAATTAAAAATCCTTTGCAAATTAAACAGGAAACCAAATTTTTTATTAACACATTCATACTGGTTATAGATTTAAATTCTCATCTCTCAATCATATACCGCCTGCTCCACCTCTATGGAGGCATAGAGGCAGGGCAGACAATTACTTTCACATTCCATTTTGCACTTCTAGAGATCACTGAACTCTTCACATTCCCTGTCCTTCCCCACTGTCTATAAATGTGTAGCCAGTGCATTGGCATTGGGGCTATCATTCTGTTGCATAAACAAGATTTTGGGATGATGCAAAGTTTGGCATTTTAACAGTGTTTATAAAATAGCACTCTCCTATGTGTTTGAATTGTGAATTCCAAAGTGAGGGAAACGAGATAAATCAATTTGGTAGTATGAATAAAGTTTATCTCCCTTAATAAACTCAATAGAAAGACTTGGAATTATAAGGGCAGACACAGATGGGAAGATTTGGGGAGACTTGGTCGCCCAGCAACAAATCGCCTCCTCTTCTTGGGGAGACTTGCTTCCTTGTGGGGCGACTTCGGAAAACTAAGCGCTTCGGGAAGGCTTCTCGAGCGGGCGATGTCGCCGGGCGACTAATCTCATTGAATCGGCACGTGTCCCAGCCCTAAGGTTGATAGGTCCTTTAAGCTCTCTCACTGGAGAGATCAAATAAGACAATGACACACACTATAAAAATCCACAAATGGAAAGAAAGAGTGGCTCTTAAGAAAAATCTAAGGATTCGGTTCGGGATTTGGCCTTTTTCAGCAGGATTCGGCTGAATCATTCTGCCTGGCCGAACCCGATGCAAATTAGGGCCTGGCAGGGAAATCGTGTGACTTTTTGGCACAAAACAAGTAAAAAAGGTTTTCCCCTTCCCACCCATAATTTGCATATGCAAATTAGGGTTCGGATTCGGTTCGGTATTCGGCAGAATCTTTCGGGAAGGATTCTGGGGGTTTGGCCGAATCCAAAATAGTGGATTCGGTGCATCCCTATCTGAAATACAGTAGCACAGAACTTTTAATTAATTGAAAAGTTGAAAAATTGAAAACTACAAATTATTTAAAAAGTGAAATTCAGTCCTTTCTAGTAAACTCCAGACCCTTGTAATGATCTACTTACTAGTGGAATTTAACGGATATTGCATAGCTTGTGGTGTATCCAACCCCCCATTTTGAACCCCAGAACACCATGGGCTAGTTAGTCTACAATGTCATCATAGCTGCCAGTTGTCACTCACTCCCATTTATTTTTTGCTTTGTTTCTAAATTTTAGTACTCCTCAGATCAAACCATGAACCTCCCCATGCTGAGAAAACCCATGCTTCTGTAGGCATCTATTATTTTCTAGAATAGTTAAACATATATATTTTTGTATTTATTTATTTATTTTTTAACCAAGGAGATAATGTGCCCAAGGGGCAGGCTGGCTGGGAACCAGGCCTCCCTGTTACAATAGCACAAAAAAGCATTGGTTTCTGCCTGCTCTATTAGCTGCACTAAGTGCAATCATGAGAGATACAAGACATTAGCAAGTTATTAAACAATTTCAATTAGTTTTTCTAAGAGCATCTGAAATGAAAGCCACCGATTTCTGTTTTAGCCTTTAGAGAACATAACGAATAATTTAAAGGTCAGAGAGGCGGTGTAAACATAAGTGGGGTTTATTTGCCACATGTATGTATTGTGTTTCTAGTGCACATTGATAGACCATAGCTCTGCAGAAAAAATTTCTAAAAACAATCATGCATATTTGAAAAAAACAAGAAACTAAAGCGTTTTTCAGTGTGGGGCTCTTGAGTTGTAATACCACCAGGGCTAGAAAAGATCAGTGGATTCAAAAAGACCACCACAAGACTAACCTGCTCAATGGCTTTAGGCAGTTTTTCTGGGGGGTGTCCACATTACGGAAAACAAAAAGTTACCACTGCCTGAACCATAATGCTCAGAACTCTACACACTAATAGGTGAAATATAAATTACCACCTACTACAGAACAGGCAAGCTCATTGGTATTTACAACTTGTGTTTAAATCAAAGTAACATTTCGCTTGTTTGCCATTAGCAGTGTTAAATTATCACTTTTAATTATATCTGTTAAGCCTACAGCATATTGACTTCTTTACTTATGTTACTCACTGGGCAGATTATTTTTTTCTTAAAGCCCGACCAAAAGGTACATCATTAAAACATTGGTTCCCCAGGTGCAAACAAAACATAGCATTGGTTAAAAAACAAGATTCCTCTTTCTCTGCCCTTTCAGGATGATCTGCATGTTGTTGCTTACATATGGGCAATTGCTTATTCTAAAAAATTATGACAAAAAAAGTTTCTGTTTCAACCAGTTTAGGGCTGATGGTTCATACAGTTTGCTTTGAGCAATTTATGGAGGGAAAATACAATTTGTTCAAAACCAATTGTGCAGGCCTGAACATAGCCTATAGAAACAATTTTTATCTTTTTTTTCCCCTGAAAAAAGGGAAGCTAAATAATCCCATTTATTTCTGTTTCATACTATATTTAAACATTTTGTTTACAGTGATTATTACCATATACTGTAGGAGCCATTACTGAATCTTTAAAGAGATTCTTTAAAGAGATTCGAACCTGCGGCCTCCTGGGTCATAAAAATATATACTTTCAGCTTGGCCCAAGGGCCTAATGTGGTTATATCAGCACCTCTCTTTAGATGGCAGAAAACAGGCTAAATTAAAGCAGAGG
Organism: Xenopus borealis; assembly: GCA_024363595.1. Classification (NCBI taxonomy): domain Eukaryota; kingdom Metazoa; phylum Chordata; class Amphibia; order Anura; family Pipidae; genus Xenopus; species Xenopus borealis. Next base: position 54,450,745 of record CM044436.1, on the reverse strand, counting down.
TGTTGCCAACTACCCAAGTTCAACTCATTTCTTTTCAGCACTAAATTAGCAGCCACATTTGGTTCATGTTCATTATTACTCAGAAGGGTGATTTTTTGTTCTCTATACCCAGAATGAAATGATCATTATATACTAATAGACAACACATGGAAAGGCAAAGAGGTCTTTCAGTTCCATCCCTTCGTAACCTTGGGGGCACCCAATAGAGGTAACAATACACAGAATTCTGAGTCATGCTGGTTATTAAAATGCTCTTACAAAAACCTTAAACACAACACAGTGAACTGCGGCTTGCTAACGAATGTCTATAGAAAAATTATATCAGCTTTAGTCCATTGTTATAATAAGGTGCTCTGGAGCTTACTATGTTCCAACTAAAGCAAGCAATATCCTGGATGCTTAGTAATAGTTCAGATCTATACTAATTGTAAATCATAATCTAGTAAGTCACTTGGATTTGCTGTATTTATTTCTCAATTGATGGAATGGTCGGATGACTAGCAAAACATTTTTGAGGAGAAAAAAAAAATATAGCAAGCCCATTTATTTGACTTATAACTGGAGGAACAGCCATCAGATTATATCAAACACCACACTTTAGGCACATAAGATATCTGCTTCTTCTGTTGTGCACTAGAGACAGATTCTGTAGACACTGTCCCTTTGCAGACCAACATTTAGTCACTTTGCTTACAACATGGTCACACATAGGATATCATGCATTCTTCACCTCTGGTATAATTCCACATAGCAAAGAAAATATTTACCCTTTAATCTAACAAGCCCTTTGGATGGATGCATGTATTGAATATATTTGCCCCCCAGGATGGGTGGGTCAGGCCCTGAACCTTGAGAGCTACCTACCTTTACCCCCTTCACAAGCAATTGATGTGGGAGATTTAGCTTGTTTAAAGAGTCATTTCAACACTTAAGCATCATCGGTGGCTCTCCGTTCAATACTAATGACAAAATATCACATCACTTTATTGGAGAATAGCCAACCCCACTGTGAAAATTGCCTTAACAAATAAATCACTACTTTCCAGACTGTGATATTGAATATACCAGGGATACTGTTAAACACCCTGATAACCAAAGGGGTCACTGTCACTCTATTGTTAGATCATTCTACTTGTGCTTTTGCTGAACGCCTGTAATAAATACATGACCTTGGTCAGAAGAGGACAGTACAAACTTTACTTTTTCTAAAACGCATGTGGAGCTAAGATATGCAGTAAGTAGGGAATGCCACCAGCGTAAACTCAATCCTACTAATTTGGCTGACTAAGGGTTGAAGTAAATATAATAAAAGGCTTTTCCTGGCCATCAATAGCAGAGCAAGTCATATGAAGTTGTCATCCAGCCAAGAAGCTCTGGGCATCAGTAGAGACAATTTGTTGACTTGCTTCTTCAAAATCATGCAATGAGCAGCAGGTTTGGTAACAAGGGGGGGGGGGATACTCTGCTTTATTACTTAATAGGCTCAGTGAGAGATAGCAGTTATACGAGATTGGATGCAATGTCACCTTACTGAGACACACAGCAGGAAGCTGCCCAAATATTTCATAATAAATTAAAGGTTCTGTTTCTAGAACCACCTTCACTGGGAATTTCTGATGTTATTAGCACCTTTCACTGGGAATTGAAACATTAATTACAGAATTAAGTCAATCTGTTTCAATTAGATATAAATACCGATGCAGGCCATAGAGGCAGATGGACAGCGCTGATGGAACATGCTATTTTCAATGTATATATTCCCAATACAAAATCATTAAAAATTATAAATTATTCTTTGAATTGATCACATATAATCAGTGCTTAGTGATGCCACATGTAGGGGCGAATGCACCACCACCTACCTGCTGCATTTTTGTGCTAGAGAACCAGTCAATCAAAACTGATACCTCAGGGTTTTATGACCTTAACTCAGCTTGAGATTTCATACCTTTAAATTGATATACAAGAACTGTATAAAGTATTTTTGTAATAATTTCAGAAAAGGAACATATACAGAACACTATGTTGCTATCTTGCTCAGTGTTTCAAAGGCATAGAATGTTACATGTGCAAACCAAAGCCCAAGTCACCAATTTCCCCCCATGATTGTGGAGAAATATGGAGTTGTCCTTGGTTCATGAGACTGGCTAGATGAGAGGCTATGTATAGAAATTTTGTGGTGCATCATACAAACAAAAACCAAAAGGACTGGACAAACGTGATATCTGAAGGTCTCACCTGCTCAGTCACCCATGTAATATACAGTAGCTAGAATTGGATTAGAATTTACCTATCCAACTAAAATGTAACAAAAAATGTATGCAAATGATGTATTGATAAAAGGAAAAAGTCCTGATTCAGAATATTTAGTTACAATGTGATGAAATGAACAAGCCATTACACCTAGTATCAAAATAAGGGTGTTTAATGGAAACCATCTGACTTCAAAGGTCCCAGAACTAGGCAAGTGTTAGGGAATTCAGTTTTCTTCTATAGAAATCATTGTATAACAGTGACCATCATAAAACAGCAGAAACAAATCCCTATTCTGAAGCTTTTTAAAAAAATATGGTAAAATGGAAATACCTCTCCCCCAACAGCCTTGCAGAATAATTTAGGCATTAAATGTCTGAGCTTCTGACACCAGAATTTTGCAGTAAAAAACAAGCTACTATTGGCTAAAAGACAAGAGAATTGTCTGCAGGCATCTGTATCTCAACTGCTACCATGGAAAAAGAGGCCACTATCTGAAATCTGGTTGGTAGGCCTGAAATAAAAGACTGGTACAAAGAAAGAAAGCAGTGAATAATAATCTGAGAAACACACACGCAAAGCACACAGACCAATATTCAAACATACGTACACACACACACACACACAC
>CM044436.1:54411830-54436869 GCA_024363595.1 Xenopus borealis | reverse complement strand
CATCTGTACAAGGGTGGGCGGCACAGAAAAGGCAGCAAGAAGCCCTGAAACACCCCTGGTTAAGTACGCTTGTCAGGACAAATTACCTAATTTTAACCAAATTCACAGATTACCATTATATTTAGAAAATAAAGTTTGCTTTTTTTACTTTATGGTCCACTTTTCCTGCATTAGTTATAATTTGGAAGCAAGTTTTTATTTAACCCCAATTACACAGGTCACGTATCCCCTCCCCAATCATGACAACGACATAAGGGACATGTGTGGGGGTCTGTGCACTCTAGTGTCTTTAAACAATATATCTGCAATTGCTATGAATACAGCAAAGGGGTTTTATATAAATACGAAGCATGATGCAGAACAGGGCACTTGGGGCATTTTATAGCATGTACTCAGCAACAGCCTGGGTACTTGCAAAGAAAGAAAAGAAACTAGTACTCCCCAATGTTTACAAGATTCAATATGAATTTGATAATGCAGGTCACCCTTGGTGAATACTCAAGGCATTTTTCACTCTAATTTCCAAGGGGAAAGTGTAGGAGACCAAAAGGGTATTGGTATCAATGCCAAGGGGGTATTTGTGTCAGCTGATTAATTAAATTAAGTTTTCCTATCCCCAAATAACTCCTCAAAAAAAAAAAAGTTAAATTGATTATTGTAAATGTAACTTTTTTTCTGCTTAGAAACCCAACACGATACAGCGGTACGGACACCAGAAATTAAACCTTTTTTAATATCATAATGCATGCTATAATTTTGACAAAAGTATTTGTACAATGCTTTTAGATTACATGATCTGATCCTCCATGTTGCTCTGTGTGAGGGTTGCAGGTCCGGACTGGGATTCACAAGAGGCTATGGCACTCCAAATACACAAAGGCCCAAGCAGCCCCCCACTAGAAAAATAAATAGCATCTATGGCATCCTGCAACAGCCCCACTGGCATTTGCCAGAACCCACAGTCTGGGTCGGGTTGCCATATTTGTGCAGCAGTAGTGCATTAGCATTAGAAACTCCGACAGGCTGAGAAGGGCCAATCAGGTTGGCAAAACAGTCATGTTTAGGAACTTCAACTAATAACTGCATACAAAAACAGACCCCGGAGCAAAAGATCGACAAAATGACCTATAGGTAACTTTTGATGCACGGTTGTGTTCAGAATAATAGCAATCAGACATCACAAAAACATGACTTTTTTGGTCGAAATTATATTTCTACATAATTCACTAGTAGGTGTAGGAGAGTAATAGAAAACCAACAGACCCAACCTCATGACATGAATACTGCCGATTCTGTGGAATTGAATCATTAACAGACTTGTTCCAAATAATAGCTTGTTCCAAATAATAGCTTGTTCCAAATAATAGCAGTGTTCAAAATAAAAGCGTGTTCCAAATAATAGCAGTGTTGAAGTCAATTCGAGAGGTCATTCATTCTGTGAAAAAACAGGTGTCATTTATGACCTTGATCTAAAGAAGGAAAGCAACAAACGTGCATGCTGGTTAGTGTGTATATTTCTGAAAAATGTTGTCAAATTGGTCGTTCCAGACATTGTTCAGAAGAGCAGCATACTTTGATTAAAAATTTGATTGGAGGGGGAAAACAAAAAGAAGTGCAGAAATTGATGCACAACTCAGTTAAAATGATCTGTGAAACTTACACATGGGCCTCAAAGCACACATTCAGTTCATGAAAGCATGTATTTTCAGCATTGACCAATGTACTAAAAACAACAATACATGTGGAGAGCAATGCATTGCAAAAAAAATGTGTAAATCTGCAGTATCATTAAGAGCACGGTTAGGTTAACTTAACATCCATGCATAAAATACTTAAGGGCGTTTACACTGTACTATATGATATTTTTGTGAAGTCATTTTGCATACACAAAAAGGGAGCTTTCACCATGATCGAGTCATACCTGCAGGAGTGTGTACAGGAATGGCTCCTAATACAGAAGAGTGGGAGGGTAAAATTCACAAGCTCATCAAGGTCAAAGATGCAGAGCGAAGTGTCACAAGATATTTAGAACTGTCCCCCTGAGATCTGTTTTTCAACCTGGACATAAAGCTGTGATTTTGCCCTGCTTTATTTGCAGAGGTTATTAAGCAGGGCTAGGCAGGAAAAAACCCTGCAGCCCTACTGTCTGCCAATGTGCAGCCAAGGACATTCATGATCGCAGAAATTTTCCCAAGTGGCAAGATCTATTTTCTGTTACTCAGGTCACCTCTGCACCATCATTTGTATATATTAGTTCTATACAACATTCAAAAATGTTTGTGCTAGACTTATGTATGAATATAACCTTTAAAGCAGCATTTCAGCTTTTGCTCATCTACTGCTCCCAGCATCCTTAGACTAGACTCTGGTAAGTAATTTAATAGTATTCTAGTTCCCCCGACCTAGATTCAAGATAATCGACAATTACAACAAAGGTGCATCTATAAGTATCATTCTTAACCACAGATATTTTAAAATACTACTATTGTTGGTGTGTTCACTGGAAAAGTAGCCCTCTGTGATAAAAAAACCACACAATGCAGATTGTGATTATAAATATCCTAATCTGAATGGAAGCCCTCAAAGGCACTGTTAGGATCCACTTATCAACATTGAACGTAGTCCGTTAATTAAGGTGGCCATAGAAGTAACAATTATGATCTTTCTTGGAAAAGATCTTTCGTTTCAACACACGCGTAGAGCTGAATTGTCAGATATACAGGTAGAAACAATTCTACCTGTATCTGACGATTTAGCACCAACAATGGCCGATGTTAAGGGTGGCTTCAAAGGCATCCGATCAAAGTTTTTCGTCCAGCCCGATCAACCAGCCGACTGATATCAAACTTCTGACGATAATGGTCGGCTCATTTCGCCCAATACATGAACTAAATATAGTATGAAAATGTGTTTTGTACTATATTATCTGTGTGTCTATGGCCACCTTTAGCTGCCCCGTCTACCAGTTTGTTCAAATCACAATATAAGGATGCCACTTTCTGAATGAAATCAGCCTTTAGGTTTTTCTTTGGTCTTTGGCAAACAAATACACTGTAGACGTGTTGTAGTTCTATAGATCCTAAAAGCAATGTCTGTCCCCTTTATTAAATATTTTCTTCATTCTGGTAGATTAAAATGGTTCTCAACACTTTTACATTTAATCCTTAAAGGAAAATGTTACCCCCAAAATGAATACTTAAGCAACAGACAGTTTATATCAAATTAAGTGGCATATTAAAGAATATTACCAAACTGGAATACATATTTAAATAAATAGTAATTTTACATCTCTTGCCTTGTGACCAGAAATACAACTCTACTTCAACAGGAGGAAGAAGCGTGGAAGCAAGAGACAGAACTGTCTTTTAATTGGCTCATGTGACCTAACATATGGTTTGTTTGGCTTGTTTGTGTGCACCGCGAATCATACGATCCCAGGGGGAAGCTTTTTTTTTTTTCAAATGGCAATTTTCTATTTATGATTATCCAATGGCACATACTATTAAAAAAGTATATTGTAATGAAAATGGTTTATTTACATGAAGCAGGGTTTTACACGAGCTGTTTTATGCAATATCTTTTTATATAGACCTACATTGTTCAGGGGATATAGGTTTCCTTTAAGAAAATACTGAGAATAGTAATGATATAGGTTTTGAAGGACAGCCACTCCTGGCCTATGCTCTTAGTAGAAAATCTCCTGTCCTAATTGACCTACTGAAGTCATTTTTATGATGCAGTTTTTTTTCATTTTCGCAACAAACATTAAGTGACATAACACTATAGTCATATTACCCAGGGACCTGTTAAAGGAAAACTATATCCCCCAAACAATGTAGGTCTCTATAAAAAGATATTGCCTAAAACAACTCATATGTAAAACCCTGCTTCATGTAAATAAACCATTTTCATAATAATACACTTTTTTTAGTAGCATGTGCCATTGGGTAATCATAAATAGAAAATAGCCATTTTAAAAAATAAGGACAGCCTCCTGGGATCCTAGGATCCAACGGTGCACACAAACATACCAAACAAACTATAAAGTTAGGTCACATGAGCCAATTAACAGACAGAGTTCTGTCTTTTCCTTCAACACTTCTTCCTGTTACAGTTGAAATATTTCTGGTCAGGTGATCTCTGAGGCAGCACACAGACCATCATGAAATGGTGGTTCAAGGCAAGAGATGTAAAAGGGCAATATTTGCTTAAATATATATACCAGGTAGGTTAGATTCTTTAATATGTCACTTGATTTCATATAAACTATCTGTTGCTCAAAAATTCATTTTCGGGGTATAGTTTTCCTTTAATAAATGGTTGCATGCTGTCAAGAAGGTAAGAAGGTTACTCTAGTATACTGCTCAATGGGGTTTGTGCAGCAAGGAGGCAGGATTAATATTTGCAATTTAAGAAAGTGTGGGATTGACACATCGCAACTGTCCCATTTATAGAGGGATAGTCCCTCGACAGATCAACCCAAAGTCCAACACTAAAAATCGTGAGTTTTCTACAAAAAGTGACACCTAGATTTAGAAGTAAAAATTCAAATAATTTATTAGGACATACAAACAACTGCCTAACGTGTTTCATACCTACTGGGGCACTTACTCAGAGGTGTGCTCACTTAGCCTATGAGTAAGTGCCCCAAGTAGGCACAAAATGCGTTAGGTGTTTGTTTTATTTCCTAATAAATTATTTGAATTTTTACTTATAAATCTAGTTGTCACTTTTTCAAGAAAATTCACAATTTTTTTGGTTTTGGACTCGCACCTGTGGACTGGGGTGAACTGTGAGTATTTTCTCCTCTATACTAATCATCTTGGATACTTTGTAATTTATGAATTTATAATGGTACTTTTATTAGCATTTGTACACCAATTTGTTCTACATTTTTGACATAAAGCTCAACCTGAAGTCCCTCATTTGTACTGGTCCCATTTTTTTCTGCACTGAACAGCCAGAAAAAGAAATAAAGTTTCTAACTAAATTGGCTTTTGGCAGAGAGTCCTGAACAGTCACAGCAGCAGATAAGATATTTTTGTTACAATTTCTAGATAAGCAAATAAGTAATTGTAACAATATGAGAGAACAGGTCCCTTGGGAAAAGTTAGACTCCCAGCTTAAAGGGCAATTCACCTTCATTAGCAAAACTAATAACTGGAAAAAAAAACACATGTTCAAACTTTCATAACCTGCCAAATTTTGTAAAATGAACATGGTAATTAGGGGGTGTGACCACAAACTGTCAAAAAGGTCTCCATGCTAAGCGCTGCAACTTTTTAGTCCCAAAATGTTGGGAGGTGGATGTGGATTTAACCTAATGAACCTGTATTTATCTTTCTTACAAAATCACATGACTGTGTCTGCGAAATTAATTCTGAAGAGAGTTTTGGAAAGATGTTTTGTTATTGTTATGATTCATTGGGCCCCTTCATCCAAAATAAATTAAGACATTACGTTTTACATTTCTTCTCAGGGATTTAAGGCTTTCAAATAGCCATCGCATTTCCCTTTAATCAATAACAAAAGGGATTGTCATGAAGAAGATGAAGGGATGGGTGACACTGAAAAGGTTAGAATTTCAACAATTGTACTTCCATGTACAAATACATGCCAAATGCCAGTGTGTGCCTTACTGCAGAGGCTGTACTTTAATTTGTAAAAGGCTTCAATAAAATATTACTAACATGCTAGAACAAACAAGGCTGTAATGTACTCGCATCTCACTTCTTACATTTTTAAATCACACAATTGCAATAATATTCTGTATTTGTGTAGGTGGGGGCTAAAACAAGGGGACGTTCATTTTTACATAAAGAATGTATTAAATGACTGCTCAATCTAAAGAGAAATATAACTGTTTAAAGGAAATTATCCACAGCTCCCTTACAAACAATAAGGGGCAGATTTATTAAGGGTCAAATTGAAAGATTTTAAAAAAAAATTCAAGATTTATCATACTGCGGCCATTTAAGAATTTGAATTTGACTATTCACCACTTAAAACCTGCCGAATTACTGTATAAGTCAATGGGAGGGTTCCAGTAACCAATTTGGAGATGTTTATAGGCTCTGACTTTGAGTTTGGTCGAATTTTAATCCGATTTTGGCGTATTCAATTTTTTTAATAAATGACACCCAATCGAATTACGAGTGAAATCAAATTCTTGTGAGTTAAAAAGAAAAAAGTCACATGGATTCCAAATTCGACCCTTGATAAATGTGCCTCTAAATGTAAATGTTAGTACAACTTAGATTTTTCGCCTAATATTCCCATATTTGGCTGTAATTTTTCCACAAAACAGCATCTAATCCTTTCCTCTAGGTGTGCTGTGGCATTTGTTGTCCGTGCCTCATTTGTTCATAACGAGAAGGAATATTATGTGTATAGAATGTTTGCTTTCATCCTATTAAAGGGAAAGAACATGAAAGAAACTATATGTGGCTTTCATTAGATTTGTGCATATGCTTTCCAAAGAAATATTTCAGCAGTATTAATGGAAATCACTTTGATCTACACACAGTAAGTGAGAGTTCAGTGATTTCACATCATATTTGTGTGAATTTATTAGAAAATGGAATGACAATTTAACAAGTGATTAATAAAGACACAATAGCGTGAAAGAAAAAATGGATCATGAAAGGAAAACCAGGAGGGCACTTGTTACACACTAACACAGCCTGGTATAGGGAAACCCACGCATATAGTATACAATGCACATGAGAGGTTATTATTGTTAATAAGGCTCAATGTATGTGTAAGAAGCAAAGCCAAAACCTTTAGCAAAGAAAAGGACCAGGAAGCTCCCATGCTGCCTTACACATCTGCTGAGGTACTACTTGAATTACACACAAAGATTCATATGCGAAGTGCAGTGCTAAGCTAATGAACAAACAATTGGGTTCCTGGGACAAGCAGGCATCAGGTCAAGAGTTAAAAAAAACACTGATCCTGTAAATAAAGTAATGCTTGTCAACCATACTGAGGTTGATTATTATTGTTATTATTATTACATTATGCACTTAATAGAAATGGACGTTGCCAGAGTGGACAATTCGTTGTAACATCTATAACTGTTTAGGAGGACATGCCAATCTCCCACTTTCCCCAATATGTAAAACAATAATAGAAGTAGCACAGAATAGCCCATTAAGCAAGTTAACTACTCAAAGTGAATTTATTTTTGTATTTATTGCTATTCCTTGCTACTTCTACTATTGTTTCCAGTACAATCTGTACCTTTAGCAGAGGTATAAACAAGGAAGACTACAACTAATTATTTAAACCACAAGTTCATAGTAACAGTCCTACTCGTTTCTAGTTTCACTAATATGTGTTAGGCAAGGTGAGGCACACAAAGTAGTTTCTGCTGGCAATTACTGTAAATTGTATGAGCTTTTCTAAAACCAAACTTTTGCTTAAATGACTAGGAGAAGTTTTATGCGAGTTATATGAATATGCAGCGTATTCATTCAAAGTTTTTAGCGAATATTTTCATACCACAGAAGGGGGGAGTATATATTCAATCCTGATAAATATAGTTATTGAATAAGCATAAGCACAAGAGCATGGCATACATTGAAACCATAACCATTATGTAGCAATTAAAAAAAAAATGATAATGTGATTTTTCCTTCCTCTGCAAGAAACAAATTGACCAACAGTATGTGGGAAAACCAGGGGGTTAACCACAAATGCTTTTCTGTACTAATTGTTGATTGGCCAGAGTACCAAGTTAGTGATTGCTATGAAATGTTTTGGAATGACGCGATTCACTGATTAACTCGTATTGACTTACTTGCTGCATTTAGGGAGCTTTTATTGCAGTCCTGGGACGTTCTGCACAATTTATAAACGTGCAGAAAAAAAATGCAAGTAATAGAATATTCTTTTATAATGAACATTAATAGGAAACAATAGTGTAAATCTTGTTATTGTGAATTACTTTTATCCCCAAAATCTGTTCCATTTTGTACTACAGGTATGGGATCCGTGACCTGGAAAGTTATGAATTACTGAAAAGGCATCTCCCATAGACTCCATTATAATCAAATAATCCAATTTTTTTTTTTAAATGATTTCCCTTTTCTCTGTAATAATAAAACAGTAGCTTGTACTTGATCCAAACTAAGATATAATTAATCCTTATTAGAAGCAAAGCTATTGGGTTTATTTCATGTTTACACAATTTTCTATTAGACAAGGTATGAAGATCCAAATTATGGAAAGACCCATTTTCTGGAAAGCCCTAGGTCCCAAGCATTCTGAATAATAGGTCACAACTGTACTTATTTCAGACATGATCTTGTTTAGTATGAAAAAAATTCTCATATTTGTAGGTCCTATCCTTTCAACAATTTATAGGTGACAATTGGATTTTTTTTATTTAATGTAACTTTCCCTCTGAATACAACTGCTGATCTGTATTGCCTGGTATTAACTTCAGCTTGCAAGCAACCCCCCACCCTCACCCAAGCACACAACTTCAGCTACTCCTGTAGATTATTCTACCGTTTAGATGCTACTTATAGTCTGATTCCAACTGAGACACTCTAGTGCTGAATATATTTGTACACACAATAAGTAAAGCAATTCTTTTGCTAGAATGTAAAATTCTCCATGGACTGCCTGCTTGCTAAGTCCCATGACACAGCCGTAGGAATAACCAGTATTGCCGAGAGCGGCATTGCCACCTTATATTCCGTTTCATTATCATGCACACTGAAAAATATAAATTCATTTTGCTTGGAGGTGCAGAGTGCAAACAAGCTTGTTTTCAAATGGAGAATTTGAGAAAAATTTCATTAAGCTTTCCTTTTTATGCAAGAATGGGAAGCAGACAGGCACTGCCTCCTGATATTAAAATACAGGCATTACAGATATGCAAAGGGAACTGTGCTTCTTAGGAATGGATGCTTTAGGAAGTGGTCTGTTACAAACTACACTAAGAATAGAAGACACCATAACCCTGAAAAAAAGTAACCTAAATTCTAGTATTGTAATCATGTACTTCAGACTGCAAGTACTGACATGTAAATGAGACGGAAAAGCAGACTGTTCACATAAAGTGGTGTAAAAGAAGTGGAATAGAATTTCTTAGCAAAGCCTCCAATTAAACGTCCTAAAAAGGCAATGTGCTTTTTATTCTCAGTGCCTGCAATCCTGTGTTCAGCATCAATTTAGAAAAAAGTGCTGGCAGCTAGGATAGGTGTTTGTACACAGAAACCTTCCCTTAGGGACCTCACACATGGACGTTTTTAACCTGCGCTCCCATGTTCTATTTTGCTGCTAGGGTTGCCACCTTTCCCTGTGGCTCAAGCCGGAGAGGGGCGGGCCCGTGACGTCGGTGGGCTGACCCGTGACGTCACAGGGCGGAGCTATGACGCCGCGATCGCCCGATCGCGGCGTCAATCAAGCTAATCCCACCTGGTTTTCCTTATTTGGAAAACCGGGCAGGAAGCATTGACCCGGGCAGCCCTTCAAAATACCGGGCTGTCCGGGTCAAAACCGGACAGGTGGCAACCCTATTCGCTGCATTCAGCCGCAGGGAAGCGCAGGTATATACACACTAGGGATGCACCAAATCCACTATTTTGGATTTGGTCGAACTGCCGAATCCTTCATGAAAGATCCGTCCAAATACTGAACCGAATCCTAATTTGCATATGCAAATTAGGGGTGTGAAGGTGAACATTTTTTACGTCCTTATTTTGTGATAAAAAGTAACACGATTTGCCTCGCCACCCCTAATTTACATATGCAGATTCGGATAGGCCAGGGAGAAGGATTCGGCCGAATACTGGATTTGGTGCATCACTAAGACAATTCTTTTCAATTTGGCTGTACTCACACAAATGCATGTAGGCGCCGAACGCAGGTTGAGACGCAACATGCTGAATTTTTCCCGTGTTTGACACCTACATGCGTTCGTGTGAGTACAGCCCCAATGAAAAGAATTCAGTGTTTCTATACCTGCCCTCCCCCGCAGCTGAACGCAGCAAAACGGAACGCAGGGGAGTGCAGGTTAAAACGCCCGTGTGTAAGGGCCCTTTAAAGGGGTGGTTCACCTTTATATTAACATTTAATATGTTTTACAATGGCCAATTCTAAGTGACTTTTCAATTGGTCTTTATTTTGTATAGTTTTTTAAATTATTTGCCTTCTGACTTTCCAGCTTTCAAATGTGGGTTACTGAGCCCACCTACAAATCAAATGCTCTGTATGGCTACACCTTTATTGTTATTGCAACTTTTTATTATTATCTTTCTACACAGGCCCTCTCCAGTCTCTTATTCAAATCAGTGAATGGTTGCTAGGGTAATTTGGACCCTAGCAACCAGACAGCTGAAACTGCAAACTGGATAACAGCTGAATAAGTAAAAAACCACAAATAAAAAATGAAAACCTATTGCAAATTGCCTCTGAATATCACTATATCATCCAAAAAATTTACCCAAAATAAGCCCTTTAACAAATTTCCTTTGCCATTGGATATAGACATGTATGCATATTACATGCAACACAGTATTGGTGGTCAAACAACTGATTAGTCAATTGCTAGGGATGTTTGGGAGGTATTCTTCAGCCTTACCAGAAACCTTTCAGCAATGTTTACAACTTTACCAATTTATATTTTAAATGTCATATAAAGATATAATTGCTTCAAAGTTAAACAAAAAACAACCTTATATACAATCTGCATATGCTTATAAAGTTACTAAATAAAAGAACTTTATTCTATTAAAATCAGCCTTATCACAATGCTTGGCTTAGATTAAATAAGACCTGCTAAGCCATGTGCAACGCAAACGTCTCCTCTAAAACAGCAAACAAACTGTTGATGGTAAACCGCAAATCTCTTTGTTGAGCAAAAGACAGATATACCCCCGGTCATTATTGCATCAGTTTCTGTAGAATCAATCTATGATTCATAAATAAATGCTCTTAGAAAGTTTCATAATGCAGCAAATTTCATGGAAGAGAACAGTTAACAGCACACATGATGCTAAAAACAAATCCTCTCGGGTAATGATTGCAAATTGGTATTGTTAGTTCATTCTCAAAATGTTAATGTAGTCAGTGGATGAAATCATATGGTGCTACTGGATATCTGTAGACTGATGTAGAAATGGGAAGATGCTTATATTCAGAATAGGCACGATCATATTGTTGGTACTAAATGCATTAAAAAGGAAGTACCAATGACATGATGCTCTGACATCTGCCTAAACCTGAGGGGGGGGGGAAATGAGTAAAGTATTCAGTGAGGCTAGAAGATTATACAACTCTGCCAGTGATAATATGGCTGTGGCACCAGATGTGTGCACTCGATAAAGTGATCTTAGATGTGCTAATCCTTAGATTGGATATCTGCTTTAAAGCACTAAACCTTTAATTGAATGCAGAAGGTCCCAATCAGAATGCCACATAATCAGCCTTTCAATGAACTGTATGACATCAGAAAAGGAAAGCATGAACTGCACAAGGCACAATCCAACACTTGAGGTCTTAAGGTGGCCATAGACGCACAAATAATATCGTATGAAACGAATTTTCGTACGATATTTGGTACGTGTATGGTGGGAAATGAGCCGACCGATATCGTCAGAGGATTAAGATATCGGTCGGCTGGTTGATCGGACTGGACAGAAAATTTTTATCGGATGCCTTTGAAAGCTCCCTGAACATCGGCCATTGTTAGTGCTGAATCATCAGATACAAGTAGAATTCTATTGTTTCTACCTGTATATTTGACGATTCAGCTCTACACGTGTGTGTTGAAACGAACGATCTTTCTTGGAAAGATCTTTTCCGAGAAAGATCGTAATTGTTAAGTCTATGGCCAGCTTTACATCTGCAGCAATATTGGTTAGGACTTGGCCCTCAGAGAGTTAAATAACTAGCAACTACAAACCAGGAAAGATGGGATGTGATAAAAGGAACTAAAATACAACAGAAGCTTAGATTGAGATGTCAGTGCAAAGTTACCCTCAAGAGGCCTGAAAAACCTGGCTGGGTTATAAGCAGTGATGCAGAGACTGAATCCCTGTTTCCCATCCCTGTGTCCTTATAACAAAAATGAAATGCGGCCAACATCAGTGCAAACAAGTGTACACTTTATTACAACTAGGTGCCAAGGGAATTTCAAACACTGAATCTGTGGTATAAGAAAAGTAAATTCTTAAGTCCAAGAATCTAGTTCTCAGTGTGGGATAGAAAAACCAATCATATTTAAAGAATTTATTGGCCAAAGAGAATGCTATGTTCTTATATTAATCTTAGTCGTTTGATAAAGAAAGAAAAAGTTATTACACGGCCCTCATATCGTTTATGTTCAGATATCACCACAATACCAACAGAGCCAGCAGCCTAAGCTCTTTCACATTCACTGCACGCAAGCTTGTGTTTATGGATAACTAGGATTCTGGACTGACAGGGGCACAGGATTAAAATTAAAGGCCGTGCATGATAGGAGATTGGTATAATTATATTATGACCAATACTACTTTGTGGTATCTGTTGCTTGCTACAAGATGTGTTTCTAACAGGATATTGTGAAACACCACAAGGCCCTCTAGAATCCAAACATATCCCAACAAACAAGGGGATAGAGATTATATAGCTTGCTTCACCTATCACACAAACACAAAAATATTGTTCAGTGCTGTGACCCATTTGTATTGCAGTATCACAAGGGTGACCGTAAGGATATAAAAAGTAAAAAAATAAAATTACCCAATAGACTATTTTGGTTTTAAAAAATGGTATGCAAATAATGCATTTCCACACTAGCTTTGGTTTATTCAGGTCAAAATAAAGGTAAGGGGCAGATTTACTAAATTCATGTGAATAGATCGAAGTTCGATCGAATTCCGATTTAATCGGATGTTCGAATATGCAAATTTGCCCACTTCGATAATCGAATACCGAAAATTCGACTGCCTACTTCGCCAGATTGAACCTACCGAATTGCAATAGAAGCCTATGGGAAGCCACCCATAGGCTTTTTTTTCTATCACCTGCTCGAATACCATTTGTATGATCGAACTCCTCGATCGTTCGAATCATACGATTTTTTTGTGAAATCGAAGGATCGGTATTCGATCGTACGATTTTATCGAGGGATCGAATATCGAGGTAAAAATAGTCTGAAACTATTCGATAAGCATTCGATAGTCAAATGCTTATCGAATTTCGAGCGAATTTGAGGGCTTTTAGCCCTCAAATTGGTGAATAATAGTAAATTTGCCCCTTAATGTTCTTCAGTCAAGAATGCGACTAGAACAGAGGACATTGTATGGCATAGTATGACTGCTGCGGGTGATTATTAAAGCAATCACACCATGTACAATATATGGCTGCTGTCTTACGAATTAAGAGTTGTTTACATTACTTTCTCTCTCTATTTTGTCTCTGATACTATAAATCTTTTTATCCTGTCAAGTGCTACCTGTTGTGTTTTTTTTTCTTCAAAAAAGTAGCAGAAAACAAGGCATATGGTGAAAACCATATGTTCTCTAAATTTGTTTTTAAGAAATGGAGCTCTGGTTTGCTCACAAGATTATATCTCAAGTGGCAGGAATTTGGTCTCTTGAGCAGAGTGTAGCATAATGGGTAAGAAGGCAATCCTTACTTTGACTTTGATAACCTACTTGCTTTCTAAAAAGCCTCTGAAATTATAGTGAGGGAAATATTAAGAAACATCCGAGAAAAAGATGAAAAGGGAACTGCAGCTTTCACTGAGATTTATTTTGATTATACTAAGCACCAGCAGAATATTGTAACCAAGCACATCAAACAGCTATAAAGCCCAAAATTTTTTAAAAGTACATTTGGGGATTCTTGCACTTTCATTTTATATTACCATGAGGTTTTTAAAGAAACAAGTTCTGTGTAAAAATAAAAACTGGATAAATAGATAGGCTGTGCAAAATAAAAAATGTTTCTAATATAGTTAAGCAAAAATGTAATGCATAAAGGCTGGAGTGAGTGGATGTCTAACAACAGAACACTACTTCCTGTTTTTCAGCTCGGTGACTTGAAGGGGGGCCACATGGGACATGAGTTTGCAATTGATCCTCAGCTTTCAGCTCAGATTCAAAAGCAACAGTTATGGCCCATGTAACTGATTGGTTACTGCTTACATCAGGGTAACCAGTCAGTGGAAACCAAGAGAGCTGAAAAGCAAGTAGTGTTCTGGCTATTACGTTAGACATCCAGTAACTCTAGCCTTTATACATGACATTTTTGCCTAACAAACTATATTAAACATTTTTTATTTTGCACAGTCTATTAACCCAGTATTTATTTTTATTCTGAACGGTTCCTTCAGACTATTTACCCATTTTGTATACTGAAGAATTTGTTTAAACCCTTTTGCCCTCGGCTCAGTTTAATGCGGTGACAAAAATCTGAATCTTGAAGCCAGCACCACACAAAATTATTTACTCCCTTGGGTGTATGCCCCTAAATTTACTCTGCATGGGTAATAAATAGCCAATTAAAGGTCAGATACTATATGTGCAACATTTAATTTGAAGAAATATGTAAAAAGTCAATCAAACTAGCTTTAAAAAAGGGGTGGTATTGACCAGACTAGATATTTCCAAGCCACTCAATGTATAGCATTTCCAAACAGAAAAACAAAAAATAACATTTCTAAATATAAAACAAAAAACAAGAACAAAGTAATCCGTATATACTGGGCAGCTCTTAAGCAACCTTAGGGGCTGCCACAGAAGCAGAAAATTAGAGTCACGTTCCCTCTAATTCTTCCTTGGCTATGTGCTCAAAAAATCTTTTTTGAGCATATTTTAAACTTGTGTGCACATTTAAAAAAACAAAAAAAAAAAAACCTGTGTGCACAGTTCAGAATAAATGCATAACTATGTTTCCACACAATTATTTGTTCCCACCACAATTGTGCGCTAACCTCAAAATTTGTTCACAGTAGCTTTTGAGCAACATGTACCCCCGGCCCCCTTGGATGTTGCTCCCAGTGGCCTCAAAGCAGGTGCTTATTTTTGAATTCCAGGCAGGTTTTAGTTGCATAAAACCAGGTGCACTGACAATCAACAAAGAGGCTACTAAATGGCCAGTCACAGCACTTATTTGGCACCATAAGAACATGATTGTGTTGCTCACCAACTCCTTTCACTTCTGAATGTTGCTCATGGGTTCAAAAGGTTGGGTATCCCTGGCTTAGAAGGTACATTACCTGTCATATAAGCTCATACTACAGGGCTGATAAGTATATTCTGATACAATTGGCACAGTTTGCTGAGCTGCCATGAAATATGGAAGTCGTTGCTCAAGCCCACCACTGGACAACACATGCGCATAGGCTCCATAACCAAATGTTCACTGTTCATGTGCACATTGAATTTGAAAAGAGAAGCTGCAAAACTCAAGGGAATGATGAATGGGGACAGGAATCCAAATGAGGAGCTGTCCATACACCAAGTCATTACTGAACCATGTAATATGGCAATATCAAAGAGCCCTGGTATATAAAGGTTTAAACATGGTGAGAAAGATCTATTACCTTCACTAAATTTGTATTCAAATGTAACCGTGAAATGCAAAAATATATATGACCTGGCTAATGAAACATGGAGGGTAGACAAAACAAATTCATGTTAAAATGAGAACTACCCCCCCCCCCCCCCCGAGTACCAAAAGAGAGGCAGCTTAGGGCGGCTTTTGGTATGGGGTAGGTTTACCTCTCCTTTAAAACACAAAATTTTGAGAAATTATAAACTGAAAGAAATCTCATTGTGGTATGCTATTTTTAAGCAATACATGAACTGTACCTATATGTGGCTTCTTAAACATGTACCTACTTGCTAAATGTATTGCAGATGTGATTCTCCTAAGGTAAAAAAAAAAAAAAAAATGTTTTTGTAATATAATGTTAGCAATGTTTTTACACAATGCATTTAGGTGTTACCATTTCATTGTATTCTGCGAGTCATTTATTTCAGTTTTACTTTGTAATCCATCATAAGCAACATCTACCTGGTGGTGGGCAGCAAAACAAGTAGAATTATAATTTTAATTGATGTTACATGAGAACTCTGCTATTTAACAGCTGTTCAGTGGTGTTAAATGGGAGCTGCAGCCCACAGCTTGGCAGAGCTTGCGTACAACTGAAAAAAATGTATACATTTGTGTTCGCGTGAGAATCACAAGTGTTCGCGTGAGAATCACAAGTGTTCGCGTGAGAATCACAAGTGTTCGCGTGTGTTTGTTTGTGGTACACAGTGTCCTGGAAAATGCATCAGAATCTGAGAACCCTTGGGGCTGAATACTTGGGAGCTATTGCTGGACATCCTCACAGACAGATCGCATCCTACAAGTCAAACGTAAATGTACATGTCTAAAAAATAACGGATATTAAAATCTGATCTGTACACTAGGAGAGATTTGCTATCTGAACTGCAATGACATGATAGGCACAAGAAAACGCTGTTAATGCATTAGCATCTGACAAGATAAAGTCAGCTTTTTGTTTTTCACTAGAATATGCGGACTATCATCTACAGATGCATACATATATACACACATTTTTACACACGTATATGTGATTCAACACATGGAAAGTGGGACAGGAAGTGGGTGGGAGGATGGAGGATCAGAGTGCGCTGGGTCCCTCTGAAGATTTTTTTTGCACTGGGGCCCAGTGCACTCTAGTTACTGCACTGTTGTGTGGCACTTATATAAAATAATTAAGTTGTCTGAAGTAATGCAATCCCTTTAACTGGTAAAGTCTTTCTGTTCATTAAGCTTCCATGGTTATATTTGCCAGAATGAGCTCTCCAGACCTTAGCTTCTGCTGCGTGTTTTGCAGATAAACAGATGCAGTATGCAAGCTTCTAAAGCTTTGCTGGAGAAAAAGGTAGGGGGAAAACTGGCAAAGTTAATCAACTACAATCCAGACCAGTCAAGGAGCAATGCAAGTTGGCAGCAGGGATGCTATTTTGAGAGCTGGTAGTGCCAAGACAAGCAACAGCCAAGCCATCATGTTGGGTAGGGCCAGCAATCTTGGGATCCAAAAGACGCTGGCAACAATAAATACTAGTGAGCTGTAAGCTGGTACACAGAGTACCCATACTAGTATCTATGCAAGTGAAATCCTGCTGGAATCAATAACTCCTTTGAGCCTCTGTACGGACTGATAGATTATACCCCTAGGATGCTAAAGATAGATTTATCTTCTCCATTCTACAGGGGGATGTATGAGAACCAATAATCAATATGCAGTCCACAGGGATGGTAATATTAAATATCACTCAGACTTTTTTTTAAAGCCATGGCTAGCAATTAATCAATTATCCAATTACTACTAACAAGTCTCTAGGTAATGCAGTTGTGTAGAACAATGCCAATATTAGCAAGTAAACCAGCACTTCATTACAGCAAAACTTCACATTTATCAAAAACCTGCATCTCCAATGATTGCTTTAATAGCCCAAAATACTACTAATAAAGTAAGAATTCAAAGTATAATAAAATAGAAAAATAATTGTGCAGGGTATTTTTTTTGGCCATCAGCATAGAAATGTGGTCTGGTCCAACAGTATTGCTTGAGAAAGTTAAGTGTGCACTCTATCAATAATAACCAACATTTTGTAAAGGAGGTTTGCAAACTTTTTGAAAATCATAGGGAGAAGTAATTTAAACTCAACAAGGGATTTCATTTCATAGGAGAGAGGATGAGACAAACAAGCAAGCCTGTGGATTTAATTCCAGTAACATTTGTAATTTGAATCAGTAACAGGTTAATACCAAGGCTGCCAAGGCATAGATACAAAGTAGTGCATTTCTTTTGAGGAGGTTTTTTTACCATATAGGCACCAAAGAGTTGTCCCTTAAAGGAACAGTAACACCAAAAAATGATGCAGGACAACAGAACATTATATTATATTTATTTATATTTTATATATTGTATATTTAAGGGGTTTTTAATGAAGGGTTTAGTTCTCCTTTAAAGGAATTGTTCAGTGTAAAAAATAAAAACTGGGTATATAGATAAAAAATGTTTCTAATGGTTAGTTAGCCAAAAAACTAATGTATAAAGGCTGGAGTGACTGGATGACCGGCAGTAACCAATTGAGGGCAGGCCACATGGGTTATAACGGTTTGCAAGTGATCCTTAGCATGCTGGTTAGATTCAAAAGCAAACTCACTGAATGTCCCATGCCGTCCCCCTTCACGTAACTGACAGAGTTAGAGAGCTGAAAAGAAGGTATTAGAGGTATGGATATTATATTAGACATCCAGTCACTCCAGCCTTTAAAGGGGTGGTTCACCTTCAAGTTAACTTTTAGTATATTGTAGAAGGGCAAATTCTAAGAAACTTTTCAATTGGTCTTCATTCTTTATTTTTCATAGTTTTTTAATGATTTGCAATTTTCTTCTGTTTCTTTGCAGCTTTCAAATGGGGGTCACTGACACCATCTAAAAACAAATGCTCTGTAAGGCTATAAATGTATTGTTATTGCCACTTTTTATTACTTATTCTATTCAGTCCAACTCCTATTCATATTCCAGTCTCTTATTCAAATCAATGCAGGGTTACTTGGATAATTTGTACCCTAGAAACCAAATTGCTGACACTGCAAACTAGAGAGCTGCTGAATAAAAAGCTAAATAACAAAAAACACAAACAATAAAAAATGAAAACCAATTGCAAATTGTCTCAGAATATCACTCTCTACATTATACTAAAAGTTAACTCAAAGGTGAACAACCCTTTTAAAGATTATATTTTTGGCTAACTATATTAGAAACATTTATTTGCATAGTCTACCTATTTACCCAGTTTTTATTTTTATACTGAACTGTTCCTTTAAAGGAGATTTCAACCCTGCGGCAATAAAACCCCTTCCCCCCCCTCCCATAGGCCCGTCCTACCTCACCCCGGGCTATTGCCCCTAACATGTAAATTACCCCAAAGCACAGGTCACCTACTGGAAGGTTTATGGGCGATATCTTCTGTCACATCGTCTTCTTCATTGTCCAGACAGTGTTTGTGCCGCATGTGCAGTAGGACGCATTTGCCAGTTGGTACTGCTGCACATGCACCCGAAGTTCACAAAGTTGAATCGGAAAACTTCGGGCGCAAGCTCAGCAGTAGCGTTAAATGCGTCCTAAAATACCGTCCAGGTGGTAACCCTACACACAACAGTCTTCCATTCTTCCATACCCCCTCGAAGACTAAAATACATAGACATTGTAAGTCTGCATCTTCTAGACAACTACAACCAGCAACTAAACAAAAAATTAAACCAGTAAGAAAAAGTAAGCTGGCCATATCGAAATTCCCATATGATCTGGCAAGAAAGAAAGATTCAGCTGAAAGATTATAATTAAAAAGGCACAAAACTGTTTAGAGATTAAATATCTAAACACAGTGACATTTTCTTTGACAACTCCATTTTTTTTCTGGAGAGTATTAGAAATTCAAAGGCTGAGTATTCTGTTGAACAAGATGTTCTTCTCCTGTGCTTTTATTTATAATATGTTATATTTTGATTGCACTGATATCATCTGATTGCAAATTACCCAAGTCAGCCATTACATAAAAATGATTCTAAGAGGGGCAGGCAAAGAGATGCTTTGGAAAATATTTTTGTGTGTTAAGAGATACAGCACAACATACTTCAAAAATAACCTTGAAGGAGTCTGAATGAATTAGGAACAAAGAATTCACCACATATTTTATCATATAAAATAAACATCTCATAGCAGAAAAGTAAAAAAAAAACAAACCTAAAATCAATTAACTGTTACAATGCCACTTCCCAATAAATCCTATAGCTAGTGATCTTAAATAGATATGCTGGGACAAAAGGACAACATCACATAGATCTCAGAGGGAAGAAAGGAGTGCTGCAGCAAATTTGCATAAAAGCTTATCCACTGTAACAACAGAGATAAAGATAAAAAGTGCAAAGCATGGTAACTCTGACCCAAACATTATTACTGGAAATAAGAATATGAGCTAGGACAGGCAGATGATTACAGGCCTCTGTGGTGTTTATACAAATGGCCTGCAGGTGTCACTGTGCATGCACAGGACTTTCTGTACAGCTTGAAAGTGAAAGTAAGATTTACTGCTGTTATGTAATGGCTGCATGAACCTGCTAATAAAGCATTGTTATACTCTCCTCATCCTCAGCTACCAAACAACAAGTGGCAACAAGGATGTCTTTTCTACCCCTGCAGCAGCCTGCACCTTTTCTACCAAACCCTGGTGAGCCTACCATACCTTTTACTGCTTGGATCCGTATATTTGATGATTACATTATTGCTGCTGACCAAGGGGAGGTTTCTGCAGCTAGAAAGCGTGCTTTACTTATTCACTGCCTGGAGGCAGAGGGACAGCGTATATTCCATACATTACCATTACCTGATAATACTTGAAAGTCAAAGTAAGACTTACTGCTGTTATGTAATGGCTGCATGAACCTGCTAATAAAGCATTGTTATACCCTCCTCATCCTCGGCTACCAAACACAACAGCCTCAACAAGTACATTTTCTTTTGGTCATGAAAAAAAACACAGTTTGAGGGGGTTCACTCAGAAATCCTCTCTGGTGGGCGCTCACAGGCAGAGGCCATGCCTTTCAGTGTATTGATAAAATGGAAGGGAACCTGAAAATGTCTACTGTGCTACTGGGGTAAGTGAAGTACCTTACGGGCTTTAATATTTTGCTCTACAATAAAGTTGTTACTGCTTAAGAACCATTGGTGCCAAAGATTATTGTGAAGTATTATAAACAAAGGTCTCCAAGCTGTACTATATCAGCAAATCGGTTTGCTCAGCTTATTTTAAGAAGATGATTTGTTGCATAGGCTGAAATAAAGTAAATTAATTGGATATAGTTACTTAGATTGCATCATTTAATATGAAAAATGAAATTAACTTTGAGAGAACATTTGCATTATACTTCATGAGTAAGAGCAATCACAGCAGGAAATAATTCTCTATCATCTATAACAGCCAAAAATACCATCAATTGCCCATGAAGTGCACACAAGTAGATAACCACCATGCTAAATTGACTATTTACGCATTTTAAATAAGTTTTTTTTGGCGAATACTGTATGCCACAGTTTTCTGTTTAACAGCTTTTTAGTTCTTGATAAATTAAGCAGAACAAGTTTAAGGTTCCCAGGGCCGAATTTATATGGCGGGCACCCCTAGGCCCACTGCCGTTTGTCGCCCCTGTCCTCCACTTTTTTGTGCCAATTTTCATTATCAGGACCAGAGCAGTGGGTATTGGTGCATGGGAAATTACAAAAAGAATTGTATCTCCTGCACATCCCCAGTGTTTTTTAGCCAAATGTGGGTGTGGTTGGGCAGCATGCGCCCCCCTTAAATCTTGCTGCCCTAGGCCCGGGCCTAGGTGGACTTTCCACAAACCCGGCCTGAAGGTTCCTCAATATTCTGGAAAAATTCAATCTTCCACTGCTCATAGCAAGTTCTCTGGAACTTCAGCCTCCTTATTCCAAGAAGCCGATCAATTTTATGGTTTGTTTTCAATCAATGCTGGATAAAGCTTTGTTAGAATATTAAATAAATCTGCATTATGATAATGTGTATACAGGTATGAGATGTATTATGCAGAATGCTCAGGACCTGGGGCTTTCCAGATAACCGGTCTTTCCATAATTTCACACCTTAAGAATACTAGAAAATCATAAAGATTAAATAAACCCAATAAACTGGTTTTTACTTCCAATAAGTTTTAATTATATCTTTGGATCAAGTACAATGTACTGTTATTATTACAGAGAAAAAAATAATTTTGAAAAGAACTGGATTATTCGATTATAATGTATTGTAGTCTAATTCTGAACTGTCTGGATAATGTGTTTCCTGATAAGGGATCCCATACCTGTATAGAACATTTATAATACAATTTTTAGCCATTTAATTTTCTATGGCAGTTTTAGTAAAACAGTGCACCTTGATATAATTGTGAAACCAAGTTTATTACCTAAATGTACACCCAAAATACCTCTTTCAGACATGGACAAAGACATGGGACTATTAAAATATCCAGTGAAGCTAAACAGATGTGCACCTATTCTTAACAGTATTCTAGTTCCTCAAGAAAGGCACCTATGGGAAGTCAGTAACACAAATACTTAGAATGAACAAAAAGAAAAAAATCGAAACTGTTCAACATTGCCCAGACAGTATACTCTCTGCCCAGTATGGATTACAATTATTGCAGGAGGTACAGGGAAACAAATAAGCTCACCCAAGGTATCAAGAAGCTGAACAACTAACTGACAAGAATGAAACAAGCCACTTCTTATAAAAGGAGATTTTAAAGTGATACCGACACCAGAAATTAAAGCGTTTTTTTTTTCATATATAATATTGCCTTTGCATGCCATCTATAATTTTGCCATAAATATATATATAGATAGAGAGATATATAGAGAGAGCGATAGAGAGAGATAGATAGATGGATAGATAGAGAGATATAGAAATATATATATAGAGAGAGAGAGAGAGAGAGAGAGAGAGAGAGAGAGAGAGAGAGAGAGATTCAAAAGGATCAGCACTATTTGTTGAACTGAAAGTGTTTCTTTATTCAATAACACAGCATATACCCGACATTTCGGTCCCACCTGGACCACTTTTCACTTCAACAAAGAGAGCTGATCCTTTTGAATCTCTGCATAATGGAACCTTGATCGTGCACCTCGACTTCATTGAAAATTGAGCGCGGACACCAGCAGTTAATCTATCTCTCTCTCTCTCGAAGACGGCCTCAGTTGGAGCACCAAAACGTTGAGCAAGAATAAACCTTCACTTGGCTTGTTTGTTTTTTAGAAAATAAAAAGCAGTATGGTGATATCCTCACTTTGTTTGCAGTTTGTTCGGTTCAATCAACAGGAAAAAGTGGCTCTGTCAGGTCACCCAATTTCAATAATCAGCAATAAAGATACTCCTGGAGAACCATAAAATCAGTGTGCTGTGTTTATTGGCTTTTCATGCACGACATGTTTCGAGTCACATGATTCTTCCTCAGGTGCTTCATTGTTTGTTTTTTTATATATATGGGACCTATTATCCATAAAGCTGGCCACAGACTGAGAATCAAAAGGGTTAAAGGGTATTCAGTAATTTGGATCTTCACAAGAAACAAACTCAACAGTCTGATTTTGATTCCAGTAAGGATGAATTATATCTTAGATTGAATCAAGTACAATCTATGGTTTTATTAAAGAGAAAAAGGACATTTCTAAAATTTTAGATTATTTGATTATAATGGAGTCTATGGGAGACCGCCTTTCCATAATTCAGAACTTCACAATAACAGGTTTCCAGATAATGAATCACACATGTTGACTGATTCACACAATTACAAGCATCATATGAATTGTTCTCATGGTCCATTCAGCAAACTGCATGCACTTAATTAACATGACCAAGCACACAAACATTCCTTAACAGATGAATGCTTATGTAGTCAGAGCCAAACGTATAGAGACACATCTGAGTGTGAATATGCATTGCATGAATCTGAAGCTATCTAGTGACTATTAGCAGGTTCAAGTTGTTTTGCTAGAATTACGCCTCCCAGATTTTTCTTTTTGAGCATTAATTTTTATTAGACTACAGTGTGTGGGCAGATGCAAGACATTTCAATGTATTGCTGAGCACTGGCCTTTACTTCCTTTTTTGAATCGTGCATGGCTGGGTGGACATGTAGAAGTGATTTTTCAATATAAATAGAACTTTCAAAAACAATTTTTTCACTTACATGACAAAAACATTAGTTTCAGAATGGACAATGCATTAATATAATATAGCGAGAGACCTGAATATGTTCATTTCAGTTGTAAACTGTTGCAAGCAGAATCTTGTTTTGATTTGCAACCCTTGGCAGCCAATTCAGTTCCTAGTATGTTTCTCATATTATTAATTGCTTTGTAATGTGTTGGCATTATACATGTGATCAGTAACTAAGGCACAGACCATAGACTCAAATCTACAAAGTCAAACAGTAGGGAACAGCTAATAAGCAAAAATAAAGCATGGCATGCACTTTAAAGTCCTGCACGATATAATGATATAAAATAGATTATGTTTCTAAGGCAAATTGCCGCCAGTCATTTCCACCCACAGAAAAATGATCTGAAAAGGCATTTTTAAGTAATTTAAGGGTCAAAGTAGTTTGTTGAAGGGGCACAATGCAGCACCATGACAGTGGTGTATTGATTTGTTTATAGCGATGCTGTGTGCACTACTGCCCTCAGCTAAGGAACTTTTTTTTTTTTTTTTTAACATGACCTTGAAGTGTTCTCAGAGCTAGAATTATAGTGAGGCCTGAACTCTGTGGTCACTTTATTGCTTTCTTACTCCCAAATGAACTATGTTCTTTTACAGAAAGTACTCAGAGCGTTGACAGTGTGGACATTAAACCTCTTGATAGTATGGTTGGGGGCAACCTAAAAGCCAAAGGGCTATAGACTTCAAATTCCCTTTTTTCAGGTCACATATCAGGTCTTACTGTAAAGTCATAGTGGAAACCATTAGCACCACAATTCCCTAAGCAAAATGTACTGGTGGGACCATTTAAACCTTTCAGGAAACTATTCCCCGGGATTTTATTCTGACATTCTGATTCTGCATCTGCTACCTAGTGTGTTCTTTTGCCTTCTTGAAACAAGCTTTAGAATGCAAACCATGTATTCCCAGATGTTACAACTGTTTCAACCTTGCTTAAGAAAACATCTTCTCCAAGGTCACCTATCCATTTCCCAACATCAGATAGGATTTCTCAAGATGTTTCATTAACCAGTCTTGTAACGGAATTAGAGGTTTTTTTTTTATACTTTATATTACCTACATGCAGAAGGTGGGCTATATGACACTGTAGTAAAGCATATTCTTGGGTTATCTGTGGATCTGGAAGTGACATAGAAACAAAGAACTTTTGAGGAACATAAAACTAGAGCACCTAGATCACTTGTGTTTGGAGTTGAAGGGGGGCACATCTAAACCTCA
>CM044436.1:54352487-54380622 GCA_024363595.1 Xenopus borealis | reverse complement strand
TCAATGCTGAGAAGATTTTCCATGGATTCATAATTTTCTGTGCATATTATGACATACATTTTAACGAACTTGGTTCAACATGTTTTAGATCACATTACATACTGAAAACAAATTATGAAAAGAACACACTATTCTGCATATTAAGAGACGAAGAGAACAGAAATGGACCTCAAACTCCGGAAGGCAAATTCATATTTTTATATTATTCATCCTTTGAACTGAAAATGGGTTAAAGGAATTGTTTGGTACAAGTAAAAACTGGGTAAATAGGCTGTGCAAAATAAAAAATGTTTTCAATATAGTTAGGCACAAATGTAATGTATAAAGGCTGGAGTGACTAAGTCTAACCTAACAGAACAGAACACTACTTCTTGCTTTTCAGCTCTCTTGGTTTACACTACCTAACAGGCAGTATCCAATCAGTGACTTGAGGGAGGGCCACATTAGTCATAACTGTTGCTTTTGAATCTGAGCTGAATGCTTAGGATCAATTGTAAACTCACTGAACAGTTATGTCCCATGTGGCCCCCCTTCAGCTCAGAGTTAGAGAGATGAAAAGCAGGAAGTTGTTTTCTATTTTACACATCCAGTCACTCCAGCCTTTATAAATTACATTTTTGCCTGACTAATCTTAGAAACATTTTTTTATTTTGCACAGCATATTTACCCAGTTTTTATTTTTACCCTGAACTGTTCTTTCAAAGTACTAGCAACGTAAGAAAAGCTTGCCCCAATATTTTACATTAATTTTTACTTTCAGAAAACACAAATATACAGTATATCTGTTTTCCTAATGTTAAATAGCAATCGCGGTGAAGCATAATAGAACTGATAAAGATGACCATACCTCAGTATTTATATCAACTACACAAATACAAAAGCAAGACCCCTGTTTAAAGTAAGATTTTCAGAGGTTTAGGGACAAAAATAAATAGTATAGAGTGAAATGAATAGTATTTTTTTGATGCATTACCCATCTAAGTGGTAGCTCTTCTGAAACCTGCAGCTCCTGTCTTTCTGCCCAAAGAGAAACCTTTCAATGACTGTAGAAATGTTCTGTCACAGGCCAGGAGCAATCACGTTGTACTGGGCATAAAATGACATGCAGAGTGAACTAATAAGACATGGTCGTGTGACAAGCCCCCAAGCACCACTAAAGCTTGGGACTGCAACACCAATTCCAATGTATTTTAAACTTTTTCCTAAAAATACCTGTATGCCCTCTGTAAATGTTAAGAAGCTAAAGTGTGTATTTCCCTTCAGACAAATTGCCGCACAGCCATCAAAAACTACAATAGCGATGCCGCCAAACGAGCGGATCTCTCCCCGGCATGCCCACCTTGAGGTGGGAGGTATTGGGCTGATCAGATCGTGGGCCCTAGGGCCCAACGATCGGATCAGAACGGTGCAGATATGGGCGGTCAGATCACGGGACCGCATCAACGAACAGATGCGGCCACGATCCGACAGGATTTTTAATCCTGCCCGATCGACATCTGGCCAACTTTCCGGGCTCCACAAAAAATTATTTTTCAGGCTCCAAAAAAAGTCTAGAAGTTGACCAATATTTATTGAAATTGTAAATGAATTAGGTCCTCCTATACACCTCTGCCCACCCCCCCATGCAGAATCAGGGTCTGCTTCCTCTGTAGTTACACCCCTGCATTAATTCATTACTGCATAAACTGTATCATGAACAGCAGTATTGTATTGCATCTTAAAGGGGAACTCCAGCTTACAAACCAAAATTTTATAAAGCGGCCCACATAAAGAAACCCCTAAAATACTCATCACAGTTACCAGTTTCTTCAAAAGGTATGAATAAATGACACTTTCTATGCTGAAATCCAGCTGTTTAACAGTTCTCTTTCTGCATCATTTGAAATACTGGCAGGGAAGGAGGGACTAAAACATTGATGTTGCAAATTGTAACAACTTCTCCACAGATTACAGACAGCATGCAGGAACTGCATAAATAATGCATTACATTGTGCTGTTCCTTCTTGAAATCGAATGTGCAGATAATTATGGGGTTTTTAGGATGCAAGCTGAGTAAAGATGGCTACTGATAGAAAGTAACAGTAGTCAGCCAGCTCCGCAAAGTAGTCAAATAGATCAGCAGGAGGCTAGGCTTAGGGAACTGTTCCAAACCATTAAAAATCATGAAAAGTCTGCATATTTGTTATTGATATATATTGCAAAGTTGCTTGAAATGGTTTACTTTTCAAAAAGCTTCAGTTATGTTTGTGTCAAGTTACCCTTAAAGAAAAGAAATAAACTTCTGTTCTGATAAACTTTGAATAATTTAAAACAATTTAATTTGTCTTTTCTTATACATTTAAAGACACTAGAAAGGACATGTTAACTGCACTTATTTGCTAAAAGTAAGGGCACACCAGTTGTAGCAATATAAACCTTATGAAGAATGTGTAAAAAGTAGTAGAAAGACTTTCCTGGGTTCGATGGATAGAATAATGCAGCTATTCTAATGCTAAGCAACTCTCTTCTGAATTATACAGCTGCTCTAAAGCGGAGGTCACAGGCGAGGAGAAATGATTGTATATCTATATATCTGCTTGATGGGAAATGCCTGGAAATTTTATGATACACTTAATCAGGGAAACATTGTGGAAGTAATGGTGATCTAAAAGAAGGCTCATTAAAATCAGAATTATTAGTAAAGGTATAGAGGGCGGGGATCAATGTGATACCATCATTTAAGTCTCAATATATTAAAATTAATCCTCCCTAGCTATGATGCCACACAAAATAAGTTAATGAACCTGTAAGGATGCCAGTTAATGTGACTGCATAAAACATGAATTTTTCAAGCCTTGGAACCTCAAGCTTCAAGTTTAATGTCAGCTTTGGGATTTTAACATACACTACAATTACAGCAACATGTTAGATACTAAAAGCTTTTAAAAACTTGATTCCAACCTGTCAGCTTATTACTAGAATCCTAACTCTGCCTATGCAATTAGCAGTGAGGGCAGCTGCACCACAGAGTCCCATCGTATAAGATTGCTGATGGGAATAGAAGGCATGCTAAGGAGGGAGATCACATCACACAGGAATTGCTAAACAATTAAGAAAACATTTGAGATAGCAAGCTGTGACAGCTTGAGATCGCTTCCAAGGGAGGGTGTACAAATGCTCTTTAATGAAAACAATACCTTACAGACAGCCACCAGACACTTCAGGCTAGCCCCTTGCAAATAAGAGACTGGACATAACTTTGCATCTGGAAATCAACAGGGACAGCGTGAAGATTGTAGTTTCTGGGGAAATCTGCACACTGACTTGAGCTTGAATAATAACGCATGAGAAAGATGCAAAAAAATAAATATATCCCAGTTATGGTTGGAACCACAGCGGTAAGTCTGTCTCCCTCAGGAAGAACAAAGAGGACATATTGATCACAGTAAATTTAATATATATTGTCATTGAGAGAATTGCTCTGTTCTAATCTTATCCTTAAACCCTTCTATTGGTGTATAAAAAATAAAATATATAAATTGATTTAATTAATTAATACATGGGCACATTTGTGCTGAAACTGCTATATTTCATATACACTAAAAAGTTATTAATTGACTTCTAATGAAATGGTGGATGTGTACCTATGGTAAGGAAATTAGATAGCAAGTTCCACAGTCCGCAATGATGTTCACACTCAGACTTTTTTGCAAGGCAATTTGGAATATTCAAGTAAAAGTAATGCTCTGGGATCTTTCCATAATTTGGATCTTTAGCCTTAAGTCTACTATAAAATCATGTAAACATTAAATAAACCCAACAGGCTGGTTTTGCTTCCAGTATTGTCATTAAGTGGGAACAAAAACAACAGCTTTATGGACTAAGTATCATTGCCTCCTCATTGAGTGGCCAGGAGGCAGACAGGGAGATTCGGGGAGATTCTGTCGCCTGGCGATTCCGAAAACCGCTGCGCCGCGTGTGTGTATCAGCGCTGGCGCTTTTTCATTTAAACAAGCGGCGGACAGGGAGAAGGCAGTTCGGGGAGATTGTCGCCTGCGATTAATCGCCAGGTGACAGAATGTCCCCGAATCTCCCTGTCTGCCCCAGCCCTAAAGCTGCAGGGGAGTAAAAAGCAGCCATTAGGGTTTCATGGATCAGCAACTTTCAGCCCTGTGAAGTATCTTGGCATCTCTACTATTGATCAATACTGGACAGTTGTAATTTATTAATTAAAAAGGCCTAACCTGTGTCACTGCCATGACTGGTTTCTGTACACACCCACAAAGATTTTTGAGTGTAAACCATTTATTGATGATATTTCATGAGACAGCCAAAGTAATGCTGTGGAATTTAAGTAAACTTCCAGCATATACCAACCATATTTCAGCATCTACTCCAGAGAAAAGACAGATATTTCTGAATTCAAGTATAATATTCCAAAGCAAATCAAGTCTTCTCCCCAAGCATTATAGCTTACATACTGCTCCTCATTCTCTAGGGATGCCCCCAATTTCTTACCAGTCGGTCATTGATACCCATTGAATAAAACTTTAGCTTATCTGTTGTCGGAATATTAACTTGGGATACCATCATATGTTATCCTGAAATATGTTGGTATGGGTGTTTGGACAAAGTGTTGTCCTTATTTTGCATCAAGGCATCATAGGCCTCTAGTCTGACACCATCAGTCCTATTTGTTTTTAAGTCATTAAACACAGTTTCTTCTTTTGCTGTTGAGGGAAACATTTTCAAGAATTATCTTGGCAGTTAACTTCTCATTTTCTTCTCTTTGTTCTCTTTTTTAATTAACATATGTTTGTGATTCATATGCATTGACAAGGCTTACCCCAGAGATGTCTGCCACTCTGTGGATGGGAACCTCCTTTTTACTGTGTAGGCCTTTGGCATTCTTGATAGCTCTGTAATGGGAAATAAAATGTAACGTTATCAGGGGAAAAAAAGTGTATGGTTGCTTGTCAGAACATCTACAAAGCAAAAGGAAAACTAGCTAAAACATAAAAGAAAACTGCCAGGAATGCCATTTAGGCTGTTTCAGTGTATTCTTGGCTTGCAAGAAATGGGAGTGCCCCCATAACGCAGGTTATGTGCATACCCTCTAAAGGTTTATATATAGAAAAAAAATCCTCATGTACTGGAAGCTGTGGTTCAACAGCTTGTGAGTTTAAACTTGGAACGGCTCTAAAAATAATATTTTGCACAATGCAAAGTCATCTAACTTTACAGGTGGCTTTGGAACAGTTTTGAGAGACTGAAGCAAACTAACATTTGGAAGCTTTTCTTATTTTCAAGATGTAATAGAATATAATATAATATATGTGCGTGTGTCCAAATTGGGCAGGATATTCTAAATTACACCACTACATTTTGTTAAGGAAAAAATGTAATCAACACACTTAAATTCATTTCAACTCCAACAGGCTTATTTAGTAAGGGTCATGTCTTTTATGGGTTTTAAAACATTCATTATCCAGGTGGTGGAATCATATACTCATTGTTCTCCAAGACCCCTTTTATGCAGTTTACATATATATCTGGTTCTTAAATGTTGTTTATCTGCAGATATGCAAGTTCTGCTACAAAAAGGCATGCCATGAGGTTTTTTCATACTGCCACAGCAACTGGAGATAGCAAGGTTAGGGTGAAGACAAACCTATTTTCATACAGTGTAAGCAGAATACAGGTTTTTGTGGTCCTACATCACCACTTACATGCATTCACAGATAAAAATAAAAACCAGACATTTAGAAAGAGGAGTAATAATGATTCCTTTTGTTTAATTCCTTTTGCTTTTTCATCAAAGCGGGATTTAAATGCAAAAATATGCAGCTTGTGCTCTGCTGTTAATGGAAAACATTTTCTTTCAGGTGTAAAGTGCAAGGCTTTGCAGAGAAAACAGAGCAAGTGAGGCTGGGCAATTAGAATAGGAAAACAAATTACAGAAAGCTACTGATCTGACATTAATACCCATTTGCCATGCAGTTTGAACGTAATAACTATACATTTAAAACCGCTATCTGAATGGAAGGGGGGCTGCACAAACAAGTGTGAATATTAAGATATTCAAAATTAGAACTTCTCATGGTATTTATAACAAGGAGGAGGACAGTGAGAAAGATCAACCTGTCAATATTTTAGTCATGTCATCCTAAAGTCAGCGGCCTGTTTGGATTACAGCTCAGCACGTTGCTGTAAAAATAGCCCTGCTCTTTGCTCAAATCCTCAACCACCTGTTGGTGCAGAAGCTATTGTATGCAGTGCTTTTTATTAAGGATGAAACATCACTGTTCTCTGAGTCCCCCACCCTCTGTGCTGTGCTGGGCTTAATGGCCAAGGTTGCAGAGGAAATTATGGGGCCATGCTGTGTCTCTTTTCATAGCTAGCATCTGCGTCAGTGTGCTACTGGGTAAATGTTTGGAGCAACTTCTCAAATGACCCCATTGATTAACCCAACCTGTTCTGGGTTTTAATGCTAACTATACCTGCTTATTTTTTTTAGAGAAGCGGATGTGTGCTGATTAGTGTGTATATATTAAAAATACACAAGCAGAAACATGTTTGAAGACCTCATAATTCCATAGTTGTAAACCACAAACAGATACATTATAGTAAGTACTGAATGTGTGGATAAGATGGAGAAGGCTCTATAGACAATAAAACCCCTGGTGTTAATTAGTCCTTTCACTGCCAATATTCATGTTCAGCTAAACAAAGCGCATAAAAGGAAAGTCATTAAAGAAACCAAGAGTGAAGGAGATATGCTGTATCTTTTTTTTTTTTAATATAAAGTCGAGCGCCAACGACAAGTATAAAGCCAAGTTTCAAGGCACTGTGAATCTTTTTCTCTACAGTTAAGTCTAGATTGCTGGTACCGACCAGCAATTAGAGGAAAGGTCAAGTGATCCAGTTACCCTTAAAGAAGTTTGTCATGTTTAGCTTATTTCCTCAATATAAGATACAACTGCAGAATATCAAATAAAATTTCTAAGGAACTTTACTTGTCAAATTACTGAACATCTTTAAATGTTAACTGCATACTTGGCTTTAGCATTACTGCGGGCACAATATGGTATCAAATTACAAAAGTACATAGCTAGTACTGAAGATCAGTCATTTTTAAGGGCACCACTGGACTGGGCATACACATCAATATTAGATCTCTTCTGCATATTAACTGATGAAATGGAACATCCAAGACCAGCAGATTTCATCAGTCTCCAGATATGATCAATGGGCAGTATTAAGGGGAAAAAAAAAACACATAATATGCTGCTTTGCACAATCATACTGGGGGCACACTGTATATTAGACATGTCTATCTGGCTCTAGGGGGAACCGTCTCAAATGCACAACAAAGCCTAGAGTTTCGAGCAAACAGAAGCAGCCAGAATGTCTAGCCTTTTATCTGACCCAGCAAACAACAGAGGATCTGCAGGCCACAAACTAGTAACTTTTAAGGTCAGTCCCAGTCCACAGGAGCAGATTCGGGGAGATTAGTCGCCCTATCGATAAATCACCTCTTCTTCGGGGTGACAATCTCCCCTTACTGCCTTCTCCCTGCTCTCTGCCCACTAAAATGAAAATCACCTTCGGCAATTCACACGTGGCCATTCATTTTCCGAAGTCACCCGAAGTTTCCTCATGAGGCTATTTCGGCGACTTCGGAAAACAAAGAACCGCATGTGAATTGCCACAAGCGATTTTCATTTTAGCAGGAGGGCGGCAGGGAGGGAGAAGGCAGTTCGTGAAGAGATGATTTGTTGCTGGGGCGACTTATCTCGCCAAATCTGCTAACGTGGACTGACCCTTAAATCCTGCATCCCATGGCAAGGAAACAGTTGTGTTTTCATTCTTTTTATGTGGGTTCATTCCAGTACTGAATACGGATGTCACAGAAGTCTCAGATGCACAGATCTGGCTCCAGACTGTAGTAAACATTAAAAAGGGAAATATTTTTTTTCCCATTTATCTTCATCATCCTTCTTTAAAAAGTGGAAAAACTGAAATAAAAAAAAAAAAAAAAAACTATTGATTTAAGTACAGTTTTTTTCAGGCACCTTTTAAATATCTGAAAAACTTGGCACCCAAGAGACCCAAAATCCACTCCCTATAGTTTTGTTATGCAATTACCAGCTTCGCTGGTGGGCATTAAAACTCTCAGAAACGTCCCTTTATTGACCGGAAGCGCAATAGCCTGGGTATCACCTGAGCAGGGGGAACCCCATCACTAAAATGTGTGTTTTACTACATGTCCAATAAAACTTTTACATCACACCAGAAGCCTGCAACATTTACTTGACTGACAACCATTTCCTAGATCTTTCCAAATTATTGCTTGGATATGTGCCACAGTGGCAAAAGGATCCCCCCTCTTTTTTAAGTACAGAATGAATACACGTTGCTACCTCCATCATTGTGGTGAAGCAGTGGGTGCATGAAAACGCAGAAATAAATGTAATTGCAAGATTTTATTTATACAAATTATGTCTTGTGTTGTAAGTTTCTGCACTACTGAAAGGGAATGATGCATGCATGTTTGAAAACACTAACTTTCCATGTGTGACTATGAACTTTGAAGGCTTCCAAAGAATATCAAAGATGCAGGAGTTTGAGTTTGTCAGTTGAAGTGCATGCATAGAGCATTCAAATATATAAATTGCTATTGTAAAAGAACATAAATGCATGTTGCATTAAAAAAAAAAACAATGATTGACAACTGTGCTAAAATGCTGATCTTTTTAGACAAGTTCAAGCCCTTAGGGGCACTGAAGCTTGCATTATACTCACTCACACAAATAAGCCTGTGTGTATGAGTTCTATCAGCAAGCATAGAAGGGCAATACAACTGCTCAAACTGTTGCAATGTGGTGGTGGTGGTGGTGGGGGGGGATTCACAATGATTAAACCATGAGTATCACATCACAATTTCACAATCATAGCAGATGTGAAAATTGGGTGACTGATGTCACTGTGTGAAGGCCTCTCTCTACCTTCTTAAATTTCTAAATGAGGCTTTATTTTAATTCATTAAACAGATGTATGGTTCCCCATTGACAACAAGCTATGTTGCAATATCAGAAAAGTAAAAAATTACAACTCCTAACAAACTAATTTTTCTCTGATTTCTGGCTAGCCTTGTATGCAGCAGTTTATATCAAGCTAAATTAGTTGGCACTGAAATAATTATGAACAAAAATTCCATGTCTAAATGGATGTCGATAAAAAGGCTTATTTTTACACCACTTACTGGCTCAGTACAGAGCCATTTTAGTATGCAGTAGCCCAATCAGCTGTTCTAGCTGCAGTAAACCAATCAAACATAATAGCCGATTGGCTGCTAGCAGTACTGCACAGGGCTAATTAGCTCAGTGCTTGTAAAGGAGTCCCCAAAGAGTGCCAGCAAGGCTTCTACATAATAAACTGTGAGGCCACTGGCTAAATCCCAGTGTTAGTTACTGAATTGCTTAGAACTGACATGATGTGCTCATAGTGAAGTGAAGCACTGAACCAAGACTGATGCATATGAGCAGAGCCTCACAGATAAAATGAAAAATATAACATAAGGCTCTGAATCATCGCTCCACACCAAGGTCAGCTTGATTCATATCAAGGGGGAGCAAAGGATTAGTTGGTTTTTGGGGATAGATTTAAAATTGTAATAAACTGTAGGATTAAATTCTGCCTGCTAATGTTATCTAGAAATTCAATACACTTGACCCAATGTAGCTGAAGAAATCCAGATGACACAAAATGAAGCTTTTATACTTGAATAAGGTACTTGTGGCTCGGATATACTGCAGAATCACTGACTGCATATGAATATATATCTGCTCTTTATCTTTTTAATTATGCAAGTCAAGGAGATTAAGTATTTGATAAAGCTTCTTTTATTTGATACACAGAAGAGGTGATTGCAGCTGTAATCTCCAGACAAATAAAAATCCAAACAACCTTGAGGATGTGCCCTTCACATATACAGTGACCTGGCATTCATTGTGGCCACTCCAAATGAAAATAAATCCCACTTTATGCAATACAGAAGCAGTATGCTTTTAATTTAAAGGAATATAGTATTAAGTCAAGTCATTTATTTTTCTTTTAACTGCAAAACCATTTATCTGTGAATATGCTATTGTGCGCACAGAAAATTGCATCTTTGATTACTTTCATTTAGACATATGATAGTAGACATAGCTCGCTTAAGCCAGGCATTCTCTATTCACCATAAACGAAAAGGAGCATTTAGTGGCCATAAAGAGATTGAACTGCTGCTACTGCAGTTTATGAGGAAGCCACTGACAAACAATAAGGCAACAATGTGTTGTTTTATGCACTCAGTATGGAAAAAATCTCCATTTACAGCAATACAAAAATTATGTAAAAAAAATCTTGGACCAATATTTAAGAGCTCTCTCCAATATTGGAAACTCAGTGCTGAAAACCCCTCTTGGTGCTTCCAGATGCAGTCCTATACCAACATCAGTAATATCTGGGGATTAGAATACCAAGTAAGTAGTGGTACAAGTGCTACAGCTCTTACATGCCATGTTTTAACATATTCTTAAAGAAGGGGGAAAAGGCACATTAAGCAGTAACCGCGCATTTAAAGGAAAATTCAACCTTTTAGGAACAAAACCAGTATGCCCCACCACACATACACACCCCTCCCTCAGCCTAACTGTCCCCCAGGGGAAATGCCCCAAACTTTTTACTTAGTCCTAAGCGCATATTCTGTCCTCTGGGTTCACAGGCGCCATCTTCTTTCTCCATCAATCTTTGGAAGGAGACCGGTGTTTTCGGCACATGCGTAATTGGAGAAGGTTTTTCATGTGCTGAAAGTCACAAAAATTTTCAAAAAATTTGGAGCACGTGCAGTTGTTCGGGACCTAAAAAATTCACCAATTGTGCATGTGCCGAATCTCCATTCTGCTTCCGAAGATTGACGAAGAAAGAAGATGGTGCCTGTGAACCCAGAGGATAGAATATGTGCCGAGGGCTAAGTAAAAAGTTTGGGACAGTTCCCTGGGGAGGCAGGGAGGAGGGTCTATGTGTGGTGGGGGTACAGATTGAATTCTCCTTTAAGGGAGGCTTTTATTTCCTCCTACTCATTTTAATAAATTATATAGCACTAGCTCAAACAGTGATTTGAGGGCTGTGCAAAAAGTGCTTGGCCTTATCACCAGTTGCCTTGGAAACAATCAGAAACAACTTTTTTTTTTTTTTTTTTTTTTTTTTTTTTAAAGCCATGATTGCATGAGGCTCAGCAGCATGGAACAGGGTCACATCTTTTCCTTCACTACGAATAACCACCAATACACTTAACAGTATTGTGCTATTAAAGAGTATACTCATATGAATAATGTAGGGAACTTCAAATATATTCTATGGTTTATGTGGCCTATTCAACCAATTTCCTCAGAAATACCATTAATAATGAACAAGTCCTTATAAGTTCCTGGGTTCCTCCATCTGAAGTAAAAATTAACTAAACCCCCAAGGAGCTGTCCCATGGCACAGTGCTGGTGAATTCACTGAAGACTCTGGATACAGTTTTCCATGTAAAATAAAAACAGCCCTCAAAGTTCTGCCGACTTATCAAGTCCCTTCCCATTATGTGCATAAACAATAGTGTTCCCCTGCATGGATAGGATAGGATTTGTTCTCTCTATTTAAAAGAGAACTACCAGTTACAAATTTAAAAAAAAACTTTTAAACTACAGAAAAAAACAGACATGTTAAAGTTTAAAATGGCTAAGTCTTTATTAAGAAAAATTTACCAAAGCTCTGCTTCCGCTCCTCTTCTGAAAAGGTGACGATCCATTGTGTGGCGCTCTATTTTTCCTCCTTTAAAGAAGGCAGGGAGTAGAGACAGAGTGTCGCACAATGGATCACTCAATCACCTTTTCAGGATAGAAGCGGAAGTGGAGCTTTGTTAATTTATTTCTTAATAAAGACTTTTTAAACTACAGTCTCGGTGGGGGTTTTTTGTAGTTTACAAACATTTAAAAAACATTTTTTATGTGACTGGTCTTTTAACTAAAGAAATAGGGTAGAAATGTTATAGATTGTGCTTTGGGGACTTCTGTGCCAATCCTATGGAACCATAACCCTTTAGCAGTTAAAAATCTTAGCCTCCAATTATGCCCAGTAGCTCCACTTTTTTTCTGCTTATTCACTGCACATGCAATGTGCTGTAGTCCGTTACGGAGTGTAGGGACTTACTGAAATATACTATAATATATGTCACAATATAAGGCTGATTAGTAATCAATACAGATATTACTGGAACACAGCAGCTCAGAAACCAGTGCAATTAGCATCAGAATTGAATAATCAGCCATGTAGCATCAGTTTCCATTACAGGTCAACCTCATTTTCTGCTTGATAATTTGTGATGACCTCTAAGCTTAGCTTCTCAACAGGTGCTCATAGCCCACTGAGCATGCGAGTGTCACAGAAACTTTACAAGACCCCCTGTGAAAGTTTTGAAGTCCTGTATCATTGCGGCTATTGAGAAGCTGAAACTTTAGGCTGGTGCAATAACTTCACTATATACAATATGGCAGTTAGCCATAATGATTTTTAGGGTTTCGTTCGAGCAGCACAAATCAGAACTGGGGTAACATTTCAACTGCCTTTAGATGAAGCAGACCATTGATACAACTATGAAGTCATTACAAGAAGGGTGACAAATCCATTAGCTGCAAAATAGCCCCTTCCCTCTTACATAGACCAGAAAGTCCAAAGCCACAATGTAATGTGCCTAAAGAGCGCAGTTGGCACATTAGCCAACACTTTAATAGTGAATAAAACTGTGAATATAATGCATGATTTATAAGTAGCCATCTCTTTGTATTTTTTACCCACCATTTTCTAAACAATTCTAATATTTAAGATTAAAAGATTAGTTTCGTTTTCCACCGGGTTTCCACTGGTAGCTTAGTACGCATTATTTGCTAAGTGCCAAGAAACTTCCCATTAAGTAGCATGCTCAGTAAAGGAGAAGTGGCTGTTAAAGGCAAACTATACCCCTAAAATGAATACTTAAGCAACAGATAGTTTATATCAAATTAAGCGGCATATTAAAGAATCTTACCAAACTGGTATATCTAAGTAAATATAGCCTTTTACATCTCTTGCCTAGAACCACCATTTTGTGATGTTTTCTGTGCTGACTGATCACCTGACCAGAAAATACTACAGCTGTAACCAGGCCCGGACTGGCAATCTGCAGGTTCTGGCAAATGCCAGAGGGGCTGCTATAAGGTGCCATAGAAAGTCAGTATTTAGTGGGCTGGTGGGGGCTGTTTGGGCCTCTGTGTACCTGAAATGCCAGGGCCTATTTTAATTCTCAGTCCGGATCTGGCTCTATCTGTGAAAGGGAAAAGTGTGGCAGCAAAAGATAGAACTTTGGCTCATGTGACCTAACATGTAAGGTTAGTTTGTGTCCACCATTAATTGTATGATCCCAAGGTGAGGTGTTTATACAACTGGCCTGCAGGTGTCACTGTGCACAGGACTTGTGCTGTGTATACACAGGACTTTCTGTACAGTTTGAAAGTGAAAGTAGGAAGTAATGTAGTTGGGTAATGGCTACATGAACGTGTTAATAAAGCACCCTTATACCGTGCTCATCCTCGGCTACCAAAACATAAATGGCGACAAGGATGTCTTTTCTACCTCTGCAGCAGCCAGCACCCTTTTTACCAAACTCTGGTGAGCCTACCATACCTTTTACTGCTTGGATCTGAAACATAAGGGTTTTTTAAAATGCCAATTTTCTAATTGGAATTACCCAATGGCACAAAGTATATTAAAAAAAAAAAAACTACACTGTTTGGGGGTATAGTTTTCCTTTAAAGAGAGACACCAGAAAAACTTTTTTTACATCTATCATAATATTGGCTGTGAAAGCAACTTATAAATAAAGTATTTGCACAATGCTTTTACA
Source organism: Xenopus borealis (assembly GCA_024363595.1). Taxonomy (NCBI): domain Eukaryota; kingdom Metazoa; phylum Chordata; class Amphibia; order Anura; family Pipidae; genus Xenopus; species Xenopus borealis. Next base: position 54,366,674 of record CM044436.1, on the reverse strand, counting down.
TGACCTATGTTCCTGTGTGAGGGGCTGCCATATTTGTGCTACTCCAGCTACTGTTGAAGTGTAATGGTTGCATGAACCGGCTAAAAAAGTACTGCTATACGCTGCTCATCCTCTGCTACCAAAACAAATTGGCGATGAGGATGGGATTTCTCTTCTACCTCTGCAGCAGCCTGCAGCTTTTCTTCAAACCCTGGCGAGCCTACCATACCTTTTACTGCTTGGATCCGTATGTTTGACAATTACAATTACATTGTTGCTGCTTAACAAGGAGATTTCTGCTGCTAGAAAGCATGCTTTACTTATTCACTGCCTGGGAGCAGAGGGACATCATTACCTGATGAAAATTATGAAACTGCTATTACTGCTATAAAGAACTTTTTGTGCCAAGAGTAATGTGGTTTCTGAAAGATGTAAATTCTGCCGACGTGGACAACTTAATGGCAAATTCACATTACAATTTGTAGCAGCTTTAAGAGAGCTGGTTGTTACCTGTGAGTTTGGGTATCTAACAGATGAAATGCTAAGAGACAAAATAGTGGAAGAAAAACTCACCTCGCATTAGAGAGACACTGCTACTAGAACAGGACCCTTTCAAAGGCTTACAGTTGCTAGCCAAATTGCAGTGGCAGAGGCTAAAACTCTCAGTCAGGGAACTGCTGGGAATGTACAGACTGAATCCAGCAATGGGGCCTAATAATGCATAGGCACAGGCACAATAGAATGGTAAGGAAAGGGATTCACCTACACTGCAAAACCGTGCAGCAAATACAAATAAAAAAATACTGCTTCCAATGTGGTTCAACACAACACACTGCAAACTATGCTTTGTCCTGCAAAAGTTGAACAGTGCCGCAAAGGCAAAAATGTAGGACATTTTGTGAAGATCTGCCATAGTTCGGCTAATTTTCATGAAGTCACTGCTTCAAATTTTACAGTATGAATTGTGGATAAAGCTCATACAACTTGCACATGAGCTTCATCAAGGTATTGTACGTACAAAACAAAGACTACGAGAACAATTCTGGTGGCCAGCAATGGATGTGGTAACTGCCATTCATTTTTGTGTTACTTGTCAGAATCATGACAGAACAGCCAGCACACATACACCACCACTTCAGCCAGTGCCATTCCCTGATTCAGCATGGAAGAAACCTGCTATTGATATTGTGGGTCCTTTTGCAGATGCTCCTATAGACTGCAGATTGGCTATAACTGATAGACTATTATAGTAATTGGCCAGACATTGCATTTGTTTCTCATATAACATTAGTAACAGTAATAACATTTCTGTTGACAGTCTTCAGCAGAGAAGGTAATCCAAATGAGTAGGAGTTAATAGACAATGGACCACATTTTGTTTCATCAGAGTTTGAAAACTTTGAGAGAGGAATATTGTGCATAGGAAATATTTAGTGTATTACCCACAAGCAAATGGAGAAATCGAGCGATTCAACACAAGTCTGAAACAAGCACTACAGACAACAAACATTACTGGGAAATCTTGGAAAGTATTTACAACAGAGTTTCTACATAACTACAGAGCAACGTGCCATGCAACAACCCAAGCATCTCCAGCTGAATTATTACATGGCAGACAGATGCACACTTACATGTACATGTTGCCGACACCAAATACTGTTAATACAAAATCATCTGACATTGTCAAACATCAACAAGCCAAATGCAAGGCTTATAAGAAACAGAAAATGTGGTGCAAAAGAAGTGCACTTTCCGCCTTTTTCAGAAGAAACCAGGACTACTAAAACAAGGAATCTAAATTTACTACACCACTTAAATTGAGACGCCAGCGAGGACCACACACGTGAACTGTCTGATGGATGCACATGGAATGCAAGTCGTCTTACTCCTGCTAGATATGACTTGAGAGGTTCCATTTGATGAAGGACATTTCCCTACTCCTGATGCCAACTGTACTAGGCCTGAAGAAAGTGAACCTATGAGGCGTACTGAAAGAACCAGAAAACTACCTACATGGACCAAGGACTTTTTGTGTTGTGAAGAATGCATAATACTGCTTCAAGTTTTATGGTTTCTGTTAATTACATTTATCAAAATGTTTTCCTACAGTAGGGGTAATATGTGGTGCTTGTGCAATATGCCAGTAGGTGTCACTGTGCACAAGAGTATACTGTGCATACACTGTACATTCTATACTGTTTAAAAGCATTAGAGTTCAAGCTACTGTTTAAGTGTAATGGCTGCATGAACTGGCTAATAAAGCACCAATATACTCTGCTCACCCTCAGCTACCAAAACCTCTCGGCAAAAAACAAACATGAGCATAACTGTACATTCATTTATTTAAAAGAATTTTTTGTGTCAGTATAACTTTAAATACTTGATGCTTGATAAAGGGTCCTGCGTGACCCGAAACGTTGCAGTTTTCTACTTTGATGAGCCAATAAAAGAAACACAAACTTCACAGAAGCAAGTTGTCAGAGTGCTGCAGTCTTTTGGATGTAGTATAACTTTAAATACCTTATTGAGTAATATAGAATTGTTTCATAATATCGAATGAATTTTTATGGCAACCATACTTACTGAAGCTACAGGGACACTTGATGGGAGGAGGGGGAGGAAAGAAAAGTTGGGCTGAAAAGTTTAATTTGTTGTAACCTAGTTTAATATAATACAAACTGTGAAGGTGACCTACCCTGCATAGTATATTTTACTAAAGAAAAAAATGGGCTGCTGAAATAAAATATGTACTAGAAGAATTGTTACATAGAAGCAACACTAATCTTTCAAGGTAATACATCTTGTTTATGTATATGTTCTACTGAGAACATGATGAGATATATCTAGCAGTCAAAAACAAGTCAGAGGAACATGATGAGTCCCATTGAAAAATAAAGAACACACGCTCTTCAGGGGTTTGCTATGGTTAAACAGAAGTACAGCTACTAATTCTTAATACCTGGGGAATCAACTTGATTGATTGATATATTCCTGAATATAAATGTCTCTGCAGTATGAAAAGCCTTTATTTTTTATTTTACCTCTTCTATATACTATGTGGAGTACAAAAAAAATGGAGCACCAAAGGAGTCTATTATCTGTTAAAAAATAGAAATTTATTGAAGAAAAATTTTAAAAGTTAAAGGCATGCCCAGAAAATATTGTAGGATGCTCGCTTAACACCTTTTGTGGCTACCGGCCACTTCCTCAGAGGGCCTACGGGGGGAGGGAGGCATTTGGGGCTGACAGGGTTTCCTTCTCCTTTAACCAACAAATAATCAGCTCTTTTGGTGCTCCATTTTTTTTTCGTGCTGTATATGGAGCTTGGCTGTGTGGGATTGCAGTGTTTGTGTAGCACACTTGAGCTGAACTTTGGTAAGTGCTCCCATATTTACTCATTGCTCTTCTGTATACTGCATAGAATGCAAAACACCATTGTTGACATGTCATAAAAAAAAAGATAAAGTAGTATGTCTGAAAAGATCCCTATGTGCAACTTTTCTTTTTGGCCCTGGAAGAGAAGTGGTTCAGACTAAAGTATAGTTGACAGAGTTAAGGCTTAAGTATGGAACTGAAGATGGCACAAGTATGTCCAAAACCCTAGAATAATTACCAACCTGCTCCTAAGACATCACATTTTTGAAAGAAACCCAAAGAAAAATCAGATTCTTGAAACAAGTTCTTAACTGGCAGAAGTAGGCAAGAGCTCAGTTTAGTAAAACAATAACATCCTTCAACTGTGGTACAACTGCAACTAGTGTATATACTGTGTTAAATACATTTATAGACATTATATAATGTGTCGTCATATACCATGCACCGTCTGAAGTGGCAATTTTGCAATCATGCAAACAAAGCTTATTCTAACAGCAGAGTTCATAATTCAGGAATGTTGTAAGTTAAGAATAAGATGTTAAATTACTATAAACATTCGTAACTGGAAAATTGGCAGTGTAGTGCTCCATAACTATAGACAAAGGTAGCCTTTGCCATCATTTAATCTTAATGCATGTATATATATATAACATTTCATTTATTTTCCTAAACACATTAAAAGGATTATGGTTTTCAAAACAAAATGATCTGCATAGTCATTGCATAAGCCTACTGTGTGACTTGGAGCTAGAATAATTTAAGCCTCATTGCAGACACGGTCCATAAAAATTAGATAAATCGAACCCTTGTGCAATCGTTCATAAAAATTTAGCAAACAGGATTTGTCAATGGAAAATATCTTAACCAAGGTTAACTCCATGCCACTTCTCCCTCTGTAGTTAAGTGTTCCTAAGGGTCAAGAAGTCTGTTAAAAATCATTTTGGTTAAAGGGGATATTTGTGAGATTTTCTTATTCCATATAAAGTCAAAATACTGTAAAAAGGCTTTTGGGTGGACACTTACCGGGCTTCAGCAGCTAGTAACTCATCATAATGAGAAGATCTCTGGTCATCATCCTGTCTGTAACGGATCACGGTGGCAAGACCTTTGCTTACAAGAGCTTCTGCAATGTTTCTGTAAGAAATATATACAGTATATAAGAAGCTTGCATTTTTGCAGTTAGGTCACATGTATCCCCGGCAATCTGATATAGGTATAAATAAGATAAGGCATATATGTTATATTTATTTATTATATATACACGCACATACATACATTTTTTTTTACACCAATTGCTAATTTCCTCAGAATATCACTCACATTAACAATAAGTTTAAGTGTACTGAAAATATAAAGTATGGCCATTGCAGGTGCTAAACAACCACTAGGTGACAAAGAACAACCATATCTTTCCTACTTTCCAGTACTGTGACATGGGGATGTCCTATCATAACAGGGTTAGCTTGAGGGGTAGTGTACAAAATGTAGGAGTGAAGTTTTAGGAGTTTTTAAATATAATTGCTGTAAAACATGGCAACACTATGGCTAGCACCACCTTCTTAAGTTGCTATTAAAAACTGCCTAAAAGCACAAACTGCAGCAATTTGTAGTCAAATCTCTTCAGAAAATCTGCAATAGTGTTGGTGCACAAATGCCAAATAACCATGCCACAAAGTATGCAATGGTTTGAACAGATTCCCCTATCAAGTTACTATTGTTAACTATGGCAGCAATTTAGGAAAGAAATGAGCCATGTGGATGTCACATGATGCCTTAACTTTACAAGGGTCAATGAATGCTTAGCGATACTGATAAAGTAAAAAGAATTTCATTTGGGACCATTTTCCACCTTGCACTGAAGATTTTCTTAATTATATACAGGGGTATAAGCAATACTGCTCTACGCATGGAATTATATTGCATATTTCAGGTCAGTTGTGGTCCTTTCCAAGAGTAGAGGCATTTCTAATATGTATTACTGAAACATCCCTTGCTTCTAATTTTGCTCAAGGGACAATTTTATTGAACACATAGCCTACATGAAGGAACCTTGTCCATAGGACAGAATACGAATGGTGTTGCTAAGAATATCAGACACTTGACTGAATTTGCAAATGTGCAATAACCTTCAGGACTGGAGTTAAGAGGAAGGCAAGTCATGCAGGAAAACAGTTTACTGCAACTCCCAGAAGACCCTTCAGCTGTGGGATCCTGAGAGCTACAACTCAGCAGCTGGAGAGCCTCTCATACATCCGAGGCAAATGCTAAATATTTCTATTACACAAAGACAGACCATCATTTTGCCAATGTTTTAGTTTGACAAAAGAGCTTGCTTTGAGGATTGCAGGGCCAAGAAAATCTGCCATTTCACAAAACAACAAGAGGGGCAGCTGATCCACGTGAAATGTGAAAATAGAAAAGCAACATTTCTCAATTGTAACCAAAATAGGTATATACAATGATTGTCAGCAATGACAGCACTCTGGATTCTGTGTGGGACTGAAAGGTTGGATTAATAGACCTTGTTTCTTTGATAAACTGTTTTCCTTTTGTCAAAATCCTGAGTGCCGTCATTCCTGACAATCTTTCTAAGCATTTTTATAGTAGATTATATGGAATAAACCATATCTTGAACCATAATTACTGCTATGAAAGACTTTGCATGCAAATGTGGCATTTCACTGCTTAATCGGAAACATTAATGCCCTGCTAAAGCTAATTTGCAACAAAATGGACACTGCAGATGAATGCAGTGCTTGCTAGATGCTACAAATATTATTGCAATGTATGGTTTAACTTGATGTATATGACTAAAAAGAGGGTCCATTTAACAAAAAAATATTCCAATTGTGTTTTGACATTGTGCTGTTGTATTTGTTCAACCCCCCCCTCCCCCCATTTAAGCTACCCAAAACAGAGGTCCACATATGAACAGCTAAGTGCAGAGCAGAAAAGAATGATGTGCCCTAAACCATCTTTAAAGACAGCAAACAGGCAGAAAGAATGACTCGAGCCTTTGTAGAGAAATGCTGCAGCTATAAATCATAAGTAGATTAGGACCCCAAACTGTAAGCAACATTTCTAATTAGAAAATTAGGTATCAAGCAGGATTCAATATGAACATGTTATCCTCTTCTTTGCAGTTGTGTCTAGAGTGAAAGGCTTCAGCTATGCTTGGACTGTAAGTTACTGAAATAAGTAGTGCTCATCCATATAACCATGGATTCAGCATTAGTGTCTCAGCAGCTGATGTGTAGCTTCTGCATATTTCATTTTATTTAATCAAATAAAGCAAAAAACAATAAGACAAGCTAAACTGCTTTCTCCAGGAAGCAAAAAAACATTTATTTAGTATACAGCCAGGTTTACTTGGGTGATTAACATAGATCAGCTCCTTGTGATTAAATATCCCATTCCTGCTTGTAAATGCAGCCGATAACCACTGAGCAGCTTTGGAGATGCTAAAATCATGAAGCAGATACTTCTATCTGATCCTTACAAGGCCTCCACAAACACTGTCCAAACATAGTGCGTCATAAAGCAAGTGCAGAAGTTATTAATGGATATGAGCTTATATCTGAATGCATGCAGCACTTTACCCAATGGTATGCTTAGTAAACGGGGAACAGAACATCAACAAGTGCATTAGCCTTGATGACGCAAGGTGTCCTGAGGAATGTATAATGTGTGGGAATACAAAATAAATTTGACCTTATGTAGCAGTATGGACAAAAGTGTAACCTAATCCATACAACAATCCAGCAGTATAACCACACTATACAAACGGATTATCTACTGCACTAGCTATCAGCAACCTTTTACCTAAGTTACTAAATATGCCTTTATGTATCAGTGGAAGAATTGAGGTGCGCTCCACCTTAGATTGGAACATCAAACTGAAACTAGAGTAGATATTAAAAAAAGATGGCTTTAGAAATATTTTGGAAGTCTGCATTTCCTTTACAAAACAAATAGCACATCATGTGAGAATACAGTGCTATAAAACATAATATTAGGCAATGTTCATAACCATAACATTCACTGGACTAAAAGAGAAGGCTCAATTTCAAGCTATGACACACTTAACATAGTAGCACATTAAAAATTAATTGACCATTTATCTTGATTTTTCATGGTATGCTCATCAACCACTTCTGCATTAAAGAAGGATAGATTATATTGCAGTTCTGTTACACCAGTATTTAGTGTTCATGTTTAACATTCTTTCACCTCAGGTAGACACAGGGCTGGAATTAGAGGGTAGGCAGAAGAGGCACATACCTAGGGGGCAACCAGCATGTACCTTTTCTTTTGCCTATCCCTACCGGTTGCCCTAGCCCAGGCAGACAATACAGGCTACAAAACTGGACCAAAGAAGTCTCTCTAGTTTCAGCAAACTCTAGGCAACTATGTCCCACAGGCATGAAGATTTGACTTTTGACTTGTTATTGTTGGGAACAAATGCAGTTCTCAGTACAACGTTTAAAACTCAAAATGGCAAGACAATGTAATAAGCAAAAATGTACTTGAATTACCTCACATATGTACAGCAAATTAATATTTGCACAGCTAATTAGCATGTTTATTTAGAGACAGATTTATATGATGAATCATAAAGGGACTGTAACTCTTTCTTCTACATATTCTGGAGTAATCATGGCCTTGCCAAAAAAAAAAATACTAGTCATAGGGGCCAGGAAATCCTCCACTCCATTATACTTTACTCAGCAATGAACAATCTATTTATCGGCTGGAGCTCAGGGACTGATTGAAGGGGTGTATCGTGTAATTAAATATACCCTCACGATATTTACATCTGAGCTTATTTAAGACAACCCGAAAAATGAGTATGTGCGACAGGTGTTTTTCAACATAGGCTGGCAGAGAAATGCCTGTGGCCACCAACTACCATCTGATGTCAGGTGATATGCAGATATATACATTGAAAGTCTAGAGGCAGTATAAATGAGGCGCTGTATTCATCAAGTGTACCATTAGCAATAAAGTAGTCATATAATGGCAGACCCTCACAGTACAGAAATCTCCCAAAAGGAGTAATGAACCCAATTCCATATTCCCAACAACACACAGTACCTAGATTCTTCTGTGTCAAGGTGCCCTTATATAAGTGGACTAACCACAAGACAGCCAGCAGACTAGGAAAACAGCACAGTGATTCTGATTTTGTAATGATGATTAACTTAAACAATTTTTTCTTAATTTTTTCCCTTCCTGCACCTGGAGCGCAGCAACCACCTCCTAGGTTTCTGTGACTGACTAATGAGTGCCACAATTACCATACTAACAATGGACAAAAAAACTATTTACCACTTCGATTTCTGGCTTGACAGTCTGCTCATCAAAACAACAATAGGAAACTACAGGATAGCCTGAGATTTTCTTTAATTACATTTTTAAAACATTATATTTACTTAGTGTGTTTCGGCTAAAGAGAAAATATTTCAGGGGGAAAGAGCTCAATTTAAAAAAAACATTTTACATGTGCTTTCTCTTGGCACAGAATATTGTTTATGTAGTTGTATAAATCAGTTGTTGGATCAGTGTGACAGTTACTCCAGTTCAGGAATCCCAAAGGGGAGCTTGCCACTTACCCCTTAGGAACACTTATTCAGATACTACTCCACAAACAAATCAATATATGCTGCTCCTGAACAATGCCTCCAGCCTCTGAATATTGGAATGTAGGAGTCGTGTTACACACGGGATCAAGATAGAAATATAAACTAAGCAGAAAAATGAATAGGTGACAAATGAGTTCATGTCAGCAATCTGCAAAGAATAACCACTGCTTATGCTCAATTATGTCCTAATAAAGGTGATTTGGGGAAATCACTGATCAAACTAGCATCATGATGTGCAGGGGCTTCTATTGAAAAGTTAAACAACTTTTAGCAATAAAATACTTCAGCTGTGTTCTTTTTATCGAATCTGTGTTTGGGTACTATCCAAGAAAATTGTGCCAAGGTCCTTAAGATTAGGTTAAACAACAATCAGGTGTCTACCAAGGATACAAATGCATGCTAAAAAGTGGCTGTACCACAGAAGGGTCACTACTTACAGTAAGATGGAGGTAGGGAATACTACCTTAAAGTCCATATGCAATTAAACATTTAGTACTGGTGAAGTGCATTAATTTGGCACCGATTACACTATGCTGCTTTAAACAAATTCATAAATTCCCCTTCACCGAGTGCATCTGTAATTGTCCTGCAATTACACACAGGGAAATGAATGGATAATTCATAACTGTAAAGGGAGAATGTGTAAGCATAACTATCTGTTACATGTCGCCAATAATTAACACCTTCGCAGTAATGAGCATGTCACTTATCACCTGACATAAGCCATGCTTCCTATTTAGAATGGTTTACGGCTTCCTGTACAGAAGATTTACCCCTACCATAAATATGTATCTATATCTTGGAACAAATTGTATGCTTATGAAGCATTTTGTTGATGGAGGAATTCATACTAATGATTTAGAAGAACGGCACATAATATATTAAATGAACTTGGGCGTGACGACAAAACACTTCTTCAAATCTGTGGTTTCTGAAAGACTAAAGGTGAAGGAAAAGATGCCAATTTGTTAGGCCCGACTCCTATGATTATGATTCTCTTAACTCAGATGCAGAGCCACCACTCACCTTCACTGAAAATACACACCAGCCTAGAGTACTTTATTCTAGGGATTGTCACACTACCATGTTCTTCCTGCCTCTGGGATCCCTTGCAGCTGCCCAAGGTAAAATTGAAACTTAGAAGAAGAAAAGAAACTTTGCCTTTTCTCTACAGCACATGTCATAGGAAATATGAGGCAGGGCCTGTGTTGAATTGTTGAAAAAGAGCAAACTGGAAAACAAACACAAAGGGCCAACCACTCCTGCCCATCACTGGCTGATTGCAATTCCATACTCCACAGGTCACTGCCACTACCAATAAGGATTTATACAGAGAAAAGGGACATTTAAAAAAACATTTTTCTTAAAATAAACCTTGCCTTCCTGTTACTTGGAGCTTTCTGGATATCAATTTTATGGATAAGAGAACTTAGTTTGGATATAGGATATCTGTAAGTAACAGTCGAATATTTTGTTTGCCAAGTTAGAAGGAAAATATGTATGGTTTCATTACAGTAGGTAATTTCCTACCATTTCTAGCTGGATACAAAAAACAGATTTCAGTTGATCAGGTTTTGGCTCAAGTGTTTAGGGCCACACAGTTATTTTTGTTTTATGTAATTTTGCACAGCAATTTCTCACCCAAAGTAGCAGACAGTGCAGCTACCAACAGAGCTAATAAAGCCTTGTTAGTGATGGATCAGCTTCCAGAGGCACCTGGGCAGCGTCCGTGTGGGCCTGGGTTCAATCCCTTGATAGCTTACTCTCTTTTTCAGTATAGAAAAAACCTGTCTCTACAGCAATTTTCATGCACATTATGAAATTCTTGCTTGGGGATGGGGGGAGATTGCTGAGCTGTTCTCTTACAGCTAGGAAAAACACACAAATTTCCAACATATCTTCCTCTAGAAGTGGACAGCCCCCTTGGAAATAGATGTAATGGTCTATTGGAACCATTAAAAAGCAGTCGGGCTAATACCATTCTCTGCAATAAAGTCAGGAAGTGGCAATTTAACACCCCTTGTTTAGCAATATTTAACTTCCATGTTTTTCAAAACAAACAGTTTTTTGACACGTATAAGAGGCAGAAAGACATTACTCTTTTTATGTTAAGACCCATAGCACAGAACGTATCTTCACCACTAATCCTTTCGTTGAGCTTCATAAATCGATGAAAGGGTCAGTATTACAAGGCATCAGACATTGGCACGTGCAATATGGTCAAGCTATTCGTAAGTTACTTTAAAACGCTTTAATTTTTTGGTGTAAAATGTAAAATGATCTATAACAGGTATTGTAACTACATATGCTACGCCCAGAAACCTCACAGAAAGAATGATACACACTCTTAATAGCTAGTTTATGAGCGAATTTGTCCTGGGTCGCCTAGCCAAATAAATTTGCAAAAAAGAATTTGCTAAACTACAAAGAATTCCTGAAACACATTCAGTAGGTGACATTTTTTATGCATGTGACAAATGTTTCTCATCCCAAATGCACTACAGACAATGGACATTTTTCTTGTGGCAATTATTTTTTGTCTAAATGCTTTAAAAGTCAAAGGAAAGTTTTTCTTAGGATAAATTTTTTGCCTGTGCGACTTTTTGGTTGCAGTTCCATGATAAAATTCACTGATTGAAAAATACAGAATTTCGCCACAAATCCATGCCTGCCGGAAATAAATTGTGGTGGTAATATTTAACTGAATCAACCAATAGTCAATAAAACAAATACAGCATATACAGAGGGCCATGGGCAGTCCTAGGCCACATATTTAGGGCCTCCAGTTTTTCAACACAGTTATAGTAATACAAATAAGCTGCTTGTAATTAGGACCTGAACAGCAGAAATTGTTTTGATGCTACAGACAAGTCTGCACACTCATGACCCCTTGTGTCAGATTAAGTTTATTACGACTAGAATGTAAACTTGAAATATTAATTTGAAATGCCTTCTTTATACTTTATCAGCCACAGATATCCACTCTGTCCCATTTTGCAGCTCTCTCCCCTTTTGATTTTTTTAAGATAATTTTCTAAACTGCAGGATATTTCAGAAGCTGCAATGCAAGTTGAAGTTATAAATAATTTCTTCAGGGGTGTTTGTGGAACTTACCTGGGGCTGAGAGAATTACTTAACATTTCTATCAAGGCCCCACTGGGTGTCAATCACTACCCTATAAAATATAGTTGCAATTCACCTACTGGCTTGAATTCCTCTCTTTACTTCGTGCAATTCCACCGAGTTCAGTTTTATGGACTTTATTGTTCTGCGCAGGGATCTCAAAGCTTTTTCTTTTTTTTACCCGTGAGCCACATTCAATTGTAAAAATACTTTGGAGAGCAACAGAAAACAGGCAAAAAGTTCCTGGGGATGCCAAATATGGCCAGTGATTGGCTATTTGTACAGTAGCTCCTATGAGATCTTGCAGTCTACAGGAGGCTCTAGCAGTACAAAATGTTTTTACACAACAAAAACTTGCCTTCAAGCCTAGAATTTAAAAAAAACACCTGCTTTGAGGCCACTGGGAGCAACATCCAAGGGGTCACAGAGTAATGTGTTGCTCACAAACCACTGGTTGAGGATCACTGTTGTAAAGCAATTAAGCTTTCAATAAAATGAAACCAAGGCCACCAGAAGTTTGCTTTTGGACAAGTTACAAAACACCACAATGTCTGAACCCTTAATTTGACTTTAAAAACCTCCTGATAGAGAAAAAACCCAAAACTTTTTATACATATGTCATTTTTTAACATTCTTAAATTTCAATATTCCAATAAAAGTTTCAATTTGGTTCAATATTCTGCTACATCTTATGTGAAGGAGCATGTATTTAGTGAATCCAAATGTTAGACATACATGCATGCACCAACAGTATTCAGATTTGTGCACACATACATATGCACAACTCTCCAATTCGCTACATCCAAGAAATGTACATAGTGCATGTAATGAACTGTAAAGCTGTAATGTTACCGTAAATAATATTGTATTGACTACATACATGGCTTTATAGCTCTCACATGCAGATATGGAGCCATTCATGTGAGCAACCATGAAGCAGTATATTGTATATATATGAAATAAAAAGTACCACACAAATGTATATAAACCCAGACTCAACTTAATTTCTGCATTTTGAATATTGCCCCAAGACTCAAAAGTCATTAATACATTTCCTACTATTAGCCATGCTTGGGTACCCCATGCCTGATTAGATTTCACTTTAGAACAAATAAGTATACCAGTCAGAACACTTACATGCAAAGTAACACCCTTGGGTACTATGTCTGAGCACTTAAGCACATATCAATTGGCTGCCAGCAGAGCACTTGGTTTTGGATTCATCTTTAGTTTGCACCATGTGTAGTAGCCCCAGAGTGTAACCTGGGCATAATGAGATCTGAAGATCTGGCATCACAGAATAAATCTGCATTAATGTATTTACCAATAAAAATCAATTTTACGTTTATCCTCTAACATGCTGGTCTTATAATAAAAGCAAAGCCCCTGCCTCTCCCCCTGCATTTTTTCCAGAGTACACATACTACTTTCTACACTTTACAGTTAATAGTTATTGCATGACTGAAACCTTTAGAAGAGAAGTGCAAACATCATCATCCTTCAGAGAGAAATAACGTAGTGTTTGTGGCAAGTGGCCATTTATGAAAAGAAATGCTTCCATTAAGCAGCCTGCAGCAGTAAAAACAAGATGGGGGTATTTAAGTCTTTTCCAATGATAAAATAGTGACATGGAGACAGCTGCTGGCAGACTTTTCACAGATTTGTTCAGAATGTGATTCTCTACAGTTTGCCTTAAATGCCGGAAACTATTCAACTGATTCCCCCCTACAAGAATATTTTTCTAATATTTAAAGTGAGACAGGGATATTTGAGTTCAGACAAAGGACTTTGTGTTTTACCACAAACAGGTGTATACACAAACTGTAGCAACAGAATCTCATATTGGACTTTTCCTATAATCTTGTCCTCTTCAGTCCACGAACTTATGGTAATGAAATACTCTATATAAATCGTTATGCATGGAAAAGCATAATGCCCCCCTGAATTGAAAATGTATTATACTTTATTTGTAGTTCTTTATTAAGACCTGATCGTAAACCAAAAACAAATCCCCACAAAATAGTCTTAAGGTCTATCAAGAAAATCCTGAAATAAAAATGTATATATA
>CM044436.1:54271483-54316897 GCA_024363595.1 Xenopus borealis | reverse complement strand
GTAAAGACAGATTTTTCCATGTATACACAGTGGAACATATCCATTCCCAGCATGTAGTAGTAGCTTGTAGGTTAACATACCACAGGTAATTTAATGTAAAAAAAAAACAGACTGTCATATCTCTTACAGATGAAGGCCGATACATTACACAGCACAGCTGATTTGAAGTCAATTTAGCTATGTCTTGTGCATTATATTGGACATGTATGAGAATTTAAAATAGGGTCAGTGCTCATGTCTAAGAAGGGTTAAATAGAGTTAAAATCTGCTCACAAACTCAAGTGCTCTTTACTTTCTCTGCAGCATTCACACAGAAAAGTCTAACCCCTGGACTCATCAGAAGACTTAGGATTCCTTTCAGTGCACTGCAGAAAAAAAAAATCTAGATCACACCTTTTACTAGCCATCCCATAAATACAAGTCAGGTAGTCTGATTAGAACAGGCACCGCCCTATAGTGCCAAGGTTATCAATAAAGGAAAACTGAACTCATTCTAAAAGTGTGCTACCCCAAAACAACTTTAGGCTGGAACTTTGTAGCTCATATAGTTAGTTTGGCACCTTCTTGAACGGCTGCAAAATAATTGATCAGCAACTGCTGAATTACATATCCACCCAACCATGATCAAAAATAGAATACTGTGTGGTGAACATTGAAGTTGAACAGCAAATTGACCGCATTGGTACACATGTATAGTGCACCAGCCTATATTCTTCCACTTTACTGTTGTTCAGTGTTTTGTGCCTTTATTATTCATCTCTATTCATTTTTTCTATAGTCCCTTCATCTATATTCTCTTACACATACATCCCTTTTGCTATGCCCAATCATTCGGTTATTTTTTTTCTTTTCTGATTTTTAGACGTCCAGCTGTCCAGCTGTCCTGCATAATTTATCCACTTGCAAGTGCTCATTTTTATATACATTTAAAAAATTATATATATCATCATGATACAGGCCTGTGATATGCCCTTATACACTGATGTTTTCAACCTGCGCTCCCCTGCATTCAGTTTGGCTGCATTCAGCTGAGGGAAGCGCAGGTCTAGACACACTCCATTTGTTTCAATGGCGTTGTACCCACGAGCCGCGTGTAAGCGCCGAACGCCGGTTCAGATGCGACATGCTGCGTCTGAACCTGCAGGTCATAAACACCCATGTGTAAGGGCCCTAAGAGTTAATAAAAGAGACCAAGGTATCATGAATACAAATTTCTTCACCTAAACCAGACACAGACCTCTCTACACTAAGGTCTGGAGTCAGCCATGTAGAAAGGGGTCAGGGCTAGGGTTGCCACCTCAACCCTTCAAAACCGAACACATATGGAATCCACAGCCTGCATGGCTAATTAGAAATTCATTTAGATGCATGCTACAGACTGAACTGATTTTTGTGCAGCCATGCATCTAAATGAATTGCTAATTAGCCATGCAGGCTGTGTTTTCCATATGCGTTCAGTTTGAAAGGGTAAGGTAACAACCCTAGCCAGGGCTGTGATATTTTGCAATTGTTTATCTTTATGTAACATTTTGTTTAAGTGCACTGTTTTAGAGTCCTGCGCGGGTCCATTTTTTGGGACCCGAACCCGACCCGTACCCGCAACCCGAACCCGCGACCCGCATATTTACCCGCTTGGACCCGCGACCCGAACCGTACCCGCAACCCGTGATCCGCAACCCGGACCCGCGACCCGCTGACCATCAAGAATCAGGAAGTGCTATCATAAACAGGAAGTGACATCATCGGAAGTAGCCAGGATCAGAAAAAAAAAGTAGTAAAACAGGAAGTGCTGTCATTGTAAACCGGATGTGACATCATCAGTAGTGGAAATGCTCAGAAAAAGGAGTAAAAATCCCTATAGCGAGGATCCGCGACCCGACCCTCAACCCGCCAACCTGCAGGACCACCGGCCCGCTTCTATACCCGCACCCAGAAATTCTACGAGCAACCCGCAGGGTACCGTGGGATTTTGCGGGTAACCAGCGGGTACCCGACCCGCTGCAGGACTCTACACTGTTTTACCTTTTATCATAATATATAATTTAATGTGTCTTTGGTACTCTAAACAAACCTTGCCTGAAAGAGCAAGGGAGCCTTAACCCTCTGTATGCTGAATGGAGATGCTAGTCTGTGTGTTTGCCAATTATTTGAGTGCTCGTAGGAAGTGTGTGTTTCAATTACAATAGCCCCATTCACTACTAGAATACCTGGTTTCTCTGAATGACTGATGTTTGAGAGTGGTGGCAGCAAGTTTTTGAGCTCTGTGGGTGTTGGTTGGTGGCAGAAAGTTTGAGTTTTGTGTGCGTTGGTAGGTGTTTGGGGTGCCGTTTTGCTAGTCTAACTTGTGTGCAAGGTGTGGGAGAGACTGAGTTAGCGACCCCCGATAAAGTATAAAGTAAATAGTATACGTGTATATATAGACAAGCATAACCAATAATTACAAGTATGTTTACCTTAAATACCAGGAAAAAAAAAGTTAGCTACAGTTTCACCAATGAGGGAACTCAAAGCATTAATTAACTTGTATAGGATTTTTATAGGAATATTTACCAAAGAGTGAAAACAGTGTTGACGTATTTTAAACATTTGATTAATCTGCCCCTAAAAAATCCCACACATGAAGAGCTATGAACAGTAGAGAGACCTATACATTTTACACTTCGTGTCAGCCTGGGAGATCAGGGGCCCACCCAAAAACCTTACTGTAGCGGCCCTCCAAAAATGTTTAGACCAGGGGCCCACTCAGTATTATTATTCTTCCTCTTCTCATTCAACCTCTATCCTCCTAGTGTATTTTCTTTACATACTATTATCTATTATGATGTCTATTTAGCCTCTAGATTCTAGAAATAGGGAATGGCCATGAAGTTGGCCAAATTCGCAGCATGAGAGCCCACTGAAACCTGGGCCCACCGGGACTTTTCCTGGTATCCTGGTGGGCCAGTCCGACACTGTACACTTAGTTGTGTTGCTAATCTATGCCTTGGCTAGAATGCCAACAGAAGAGTGCTGACAAAAGAAGCATACTCTACGTAGAATGGATCTTGGGCAGATTACTTGGAGTATGTATGGTCCCAGGTGCACTCAGTCATGTGACGGGCTCTGCTAAACTTCAGTCACTCTTTTCATCAGAATAATGGAAGGTGACAAAAGAAAACACCACCATTGTTAAAAATGCTCCCATGCACCACCTAGTAAAGCAATAAAGTCTTGCCAAGAATCCTCCAGTTACACTGCATAGGAGAAACAGCTTGGCTATTTCTAAAAACACTAAAAATGACGGCAGTATCCCTTTAGGGAGTGGAAAGGGGGTTTCTTAGAATGTGAAAACTATAAAAATTAAACTATAATGTTGGGGTATTATCTGCCAGCATTAGATGTACTTAATTTCAAGAAAAGGACTGAAACAGCTGTTTAAGGGGCGGAAAAAATACAAAGCTCCAGATATGAACACACACTCATGAACATGGGTTCAGATTTTAATGTGATCAAGCCATGGATTTCACAGCAGAAATCAAAAAGTAGCAAGTAAAGGTAGCATATCTTTCTTCGGTGGTCTGCAGAAACTTTGTCTAATTATTATGGCATTATTTGTACAATGCACCAGGCAAACTCTTTTTGAGGAAGGACTGACAAGAAGATGGTACAGATTTCACGCTTCACGGATATTTTTCCAAGGTAAACAAAAAAGGGGGGAGGAGTAGTGTTTGTATGTAAAGCTTGAATTAAAGCCATGCACTACAGAAATAACCATTGCTGGCACTGGTGAGGGTGTGGAGTACCTCTGGGTAGAGATTTTGAATGGGCAAAAGGTTACAAAGAAAAATTTCATTGGTGTATGCTATAAACCACCTTGTATAAGTGACGAGTATTAAGCTTAGCTACTTTAACAAATATAAGCAGCTTCGCAACTAAGTTATTATTATGGGTGACCAATTATCCGGACATTGACTGGGGTAATGGGGTTGCCAAGACAGAGAAAGCTAGTAGGTTTGTAAATATGCTAAATGACAACTTTTTATCCCAGCTCGTTCAAGAACCTACTAGGAATAACTCTCTTTTGGATCTTGTAATAACTAGTAAGTAACTAAAACAATGAATTTCAGGCGTTGCATCTCTGCAACATATTAAGTGGGAAATGCTTTTCACAGAGTTAAACACTGAACAAAAATGGGAAGTCTTTAAAATGCTGCTTGATAAATATACATGTCAGTATAAACCGCTTGTAAGCAAGGAACCTTGTTGCAAAGCAAAACCTTTTTGGTTCCATAGAAGTGTTAGTGTTGAGGTGGGTAAGAAAAGACGTGCTTTTAAGGTTTTCAAGTTAGCTGGGACAGCCAAATCATTTATAAGGTACAAGGAGGCCAATACATTATGCAAAAAAGCGATCAGGAAAGCCAAAATCGATATGGAAAAGGATATTGCAGTAAGCAGTAAAAAGAATCCAAAATTATTTTTTAAATAGGTTAATAGAAAAAAAATGAAGCAGGAAGGGGCAGGACCTTTATTATCAGAGGGGGGGGGTCAGCTGGTTGATGAGAACAAGCAAAAAGCTCAGATTCTGAGCTACACAAATGAGGAACCAGCTAATGAAGTTGTCTAATTCTGGGCAGTGTCATTCTGTAGCTACTAAAGCAAATAAAGTTCTGTCTTGCATAAAAAAACGACAAACTCAAGGGATAACCAAGTATACCTTTTTATAGATCCCTAGTAAGACCGAACCTGGAGTATGCAGTGCAGATACATGCAACTAAACTGGTTAGAGGGATGGAAGACTTAAATTATGAGGGTAGACTGTCCAGGTTGGGGTTATTTTCTCTGGAAAAAAAAAAAAGGTTCTTGCAAGGGAACATTATTACACTTTAAAATACATTATAGGACATTATAGACAAATATCAGGGGACCTTTTACCCATAAAGAGGATCACAGCACCAGAGGCCACCCCTTCAGACTAGAAGAAAAGGACTTTCATTTGAAGCAATTGATGCTTTAAAAGGGGCTTGGATGATTTCTTGGACAGACAGGCTATTTTGATACTAAAAAAAATATAAAAAAATCAGAAGGCACACACGTCAGCTATCGTGCAAACAAACTTCAAGTGGTTTATTGGAGATCTCCACAACGTTTCGGAGGTACAACCTCCTTTCTCAAGTGCTCTTGAGAAAGGAGGTTGTACCTCCGAAACATTGTGGAGATCTCCAATAAACCACTTGAAGTTTGTTTGCACGATAGCTGACGTGTGTGCCTTCTGATTTTTTTATATTTTTTCTGAGCTTTGAGACCCTGTGCAGCAAGGTTTCCAGAAAGAGCACCACATTATAATTCACACAGCCTTTTTGTCTATTGCCTTGATATTTTGATACTAAATTCTAAAGTTAATACAGCTTTGTGCATATACAGTTTGTGTGAAAGAGTGGAGGGGTATGGGAGTATGCTGGGTTTTAATTTGGAGGGGTTGAACTTTGACTGTTTTTCAACCCAGTTTAACTATGTAACAATAGTCAATGTGAATTAACTCACTACAGGTGAAACTTCATTGAGAAGTCGTGTACACAGAACAGTCACCATATCACATATAGCATGTAATTTACCAGCACCTGATTTCAGAAGCAAATGTACCATGAATCAAAACGAAGGAAACACTTAAGTTCACAAAGTACCAAAGTGTAGTATAGAGACCATTTGTAATACATTTTAATTGTTATCCTCAGATTTAATCTAATTTATTTTAGACAATGCACTGCATACTTGTATGTGTACATTTCTTAAACCAGAATGATTTGCATACCCAAAACACAAGTCTTGGCGGGATGGAAACCATATTCTCACGGTTCAATTCCTAATGATTGCAGTGGTTGCCCTTCAAGATGATCGTGCCAAAGTGACATTACCTTTGGGATTTAGTACAATGTGTTAGGGTTAGGCTATGGACACACATGCTTTTGTCAGCCAGCATACTTGGGCTTATCTCAGCCTGTGTGTGACCGCACACAGGCTGAATGGATTCAAATCAATGGAGCAGGGGCAGGGTCGGACTGGGCCAGCGGGACCCTGGTAAAAATGAAACCAGCCCGTGCATCCATAGCCTAAACCACTATAGACCGATAAGCTCTCAAAAGGCATGACGTGGGTATCCCTCATAACAGGACACTAAAGGTGGCCATACACGATATTAGGCGATCCGATCGTGGGCCCAACGATCGGATCACAACAGAGGAGGTACGGGCGGTCGGATGGCAGGACCACATCAACTAACAGATACAGATGCGGCTGCGATCCAACGGGATTTTTGGTCCCATTTGTTCGACATCTGGACGACTTTTTGCCAGATATCGATCGGCTAAGCCCGTTGGAGGGTCCCCCACACGGGGCGATAAGCTGCCGGGCTTTTATCTGCCCGTGTATGGCTGCCTTTAGTAACGCATCCTACACATTTACATGCTAAAGAGACAACACGCTGCATGTTAGAAACTTAGCACTTATCTTATTCACACACAGATTGTTCTTGTTTATGCCAGTAACAAAAGTATCCTTGAAAAGTCATTTTTGCCATTTTTCTTTTCCATTAAACAGACACTAAAGCGATGTTTGTATGTTTATGGGGATAAAAGGAAGAAGAAAGTACGTGTCTCATAAAAGCTACACCACAAAGCTTAACTACTCAAATTAACATTCCCTTAAGTGAGGGAGCCTTTTGTGTAGCTGAAAATAGAAGTGTGTTCTACCACTAAATGCTGGAACAAAGCTCCAACCCTTCAGCTCAGACTGTTGCTGAACTACAAAATTTCCTGCATGACAAGAGATAATCACTGCTGATATTGCTATAGCAGCAAGTTTCTTGTGTAATCTAACAAAATATATGTATTATATACGCACAAATTTGTGTGTACACGCTTGTGCAAGTGTGTAAATGTGTGTGCGTGTGTGTGTGTGTGTGTGTGTGTGTGTGTGTGTGTGTATATATTTCTTGTTCCACACAAGAACCTTTCTCAAGGATAAACAGTGAGTGCAAGGAAATTACAGTTTAAATAAAAAAAAAAAGTTGCCAGACCCATTAAAAGAGGGACAGGAACCTAAAGGACATACTTATGGTTACAGATTTTAAGGGCTACACTCAGACGCCTACTAATTGGCTCTCTAAAGAAAAGAAGCTAGGTTGTTAGAGATGCCCTGACTGCACCACATGCATGCCAAGAGCTAAGCACTGCTGATAGATTGCTATAGCAGCAAGGTCCTTGTGTAATCCAACAAAATACATGTATTATATACACACAAATGTGTATGCGTTCTCGTGCAAGTGTGTAAAAATGTGCGCACGTGTATAGGACGTGGTTGCGGTTACAGATTTTAAGGGCTACACTCAGATTTGAGATTTAACTTCGCTCAGTTAATTTTTTTAGAATTCAGTGCATACACAGAATAGAAAATTAGATAATGGTCATAATTTACAATAAGATTGCACAAATACAGTAAATTGCATTTTCCAATGCTGATTTGTAATGGAGCAAAGGGGGTACTTGCCACTTTCCCCCAGAAAATCTGCAGAATACCTGTCAAGCCTGGCAAATTACATTTTCTTGTTAAGACCCAGGCAAAAAAGCATTGTTCACCACACTAAAAGGGTACTACTGGTGGAAGGGTTTCCAAACACATATTATAAACTAAGTTATTGTAAGTCCTTGGGGACTAAAACACAGACACTGATCGCATTAAGCCTACATACAGTTTGAACTATGCAATAAGGGGTCGCGAGAGCATTCAAAAGGCTAAGTTAAAGTATATCCAAGTATAATGGAAGTGCTATTTGTCAATGCACTTCCTTGGTCCCCTGTTTCATAAGTAATTCAGTATAAATACAAGTGCATATGTTTACAAAACAGGGTTTTTTGTTACAAAGTTATTATCAAAGTTTTTTAAGCCACCATACCACGTCAAGGTAAACCCCATATGGCAGACCTTAACTTGTTAGCTCTGGTCATAGTATAAAGGATCCAGTGCCTCTCTGCATTATAGCGTTAATTGAAGTAAAAGTTTGCAGAAACTTGGTTTCAGTCTGAAAGCCAAATCCTCCATAGCCACCAACTTTGTAAACATATGCACTTGCATTTATACTGAATTACTTATGAAACAGGGGACCATGGAAGTGCATTGAAAAATAGCACTTCCATTGTACTTAAATGTACTTTAACATGGCTTTTTGAGTGCTCCCACAGCCCCCTATTGTATTTTGTATCATAGCCTGAAGCAGTAGCTAAGCTTCATATGTGCTTTTCTAATAGCACCCCATACCCACCCTCTTAAACTAATGGTGGTTCTATGTTTTTAACTGCACTATGCAACACTTTTGAATACATTCACTTCCACAATACTTGTTACTACACCTAATTTAGTTGTCCTTTACTTACTTTAACTCACACCTATATGCTTATTTATTTACACCCATACCAACACATATATACATATATGTATATATAGAAGTGGCTTTTTGCCACCCCCTGGAGACCTAGCTGGCGCTGCACTTGCATTTATACTGAATTACTCATCTGTGGTCATTCTGATGGGCCTATGTAAGGAAGATTGCTGCTTATGTTAATATACTCTGCAAACAAAACACTCCAATAAGCAAATGAAATAAAAGATCACAGAACAATTCAAACACTTTGTTTCAGCTAATCGCTTTGCTGGTATACACAGCATATATTCAGTTTAATTAAAACTATTTTACATACCTTGCAAGAAGCTGAATAAAGTAGGTTTGTTATAGACTTAAAAGCAACAAAACAAAAGAAAATAGTCCTGTAGAGCACAAAACTGTCCACTTAATGGAAATGTTTTATCTAGGATCACAGGCTGGATCCCACAGTGGGGCACAGAAAATGTACCACTCAGAAGTCTATTACTACAGCTCAAACCATTTGTTTTAGCATAAAAATATTGTATATGTCACGCAGTGGGAAATAAAAAGCACATCATATTGATCCGCAGAATAAAAGTGCAGAGCACGACATCAAGCAGCTGATTTAACTCAAAATGTTGTTCTGACCTCAGGGCATAACTATGAACCCAAAAGCATTTATGATGCTGAAGGGATAAGGATGTTCTTTTATAATATTAAGTAAATTTACCCTTTGATTCTTTTAGTACATTATAACATTGGCATTTTAAGCTAACTACTAAGATCAGTTGAAAAACTATCCAGTGCGGAATTTAAATTTTTGTCCAGTGTCACTATTAGCAGCACAGTTGCGTACCTCCTCACTTTTTAAAAATAGAAAAAGGGACAAAAAGATGTGGTTGCACAACAGGCCCAACATTTTTGACCATGCCCATTTTATGATGAACCTACTCTGATTATCATGTCCATTTTATGGCCACAGCCCCATATTACTGTAGCACCTATTTGGCTGTATTTAGGCAACTACCCACTAGCAGTATAGAGCATTTGCTCATGTGACTTACACAACAGGGACAGGGCCTTCGCCATGTGGAAGTGTTCCCTTTAAGGTGTAGAACAACTACCACCCTCAGGCTACTGTGCATACAAAACATACAAAAATGATTGGGCACCAGGAGGTTATGATGCAAACAAACTGTTTATTAATCCGAAGATAATGTCCCCAGGTTTACTCACATATGAGGAAAAGTGTTCAGTTGCGTTACATGCAGTTTCTCACATGCCTACACTCCCTTAGAACAGCTTTGGCAGGCATAGAGTAACAACCCCGCTCACACAGAACTTCCAGGGTAGATGTAGACTATACAGGCACACCTCAGCGACATATTCCAGATCAACCACAGGGAAATCCTCTACCCAGATTCCCTCCAGGCCCGGATTTGTGGAGAGGCCACCTAGGCCCGGGCCTAGGGCGGCAGGATTTTAGGGTGCGGCATGCTGCCCAACCACATTGGTTCAGAAATTTAGCAACACATGCTTCTGCCTGGCAACCAAGAAAGGTAGGGATTTAACGGTATAGGTGCTTGTAAAACCTATAGGTTTTTTAACACTGTACAACTATGTCCATTTTACAAAATTTAGCAGGTTATGGAAAGTTTGAACACATTTCTGGGGGTTTTAGGATCAGGTTTCAAGTGTTTACAGTTTTGTTAACGAAGGTGTATTGCCCTTTAAGCTGCAAGTCACTCCAAGAGACCTGCTTATCTTAAAATAGTTACAACCGTTTCTCAAATTGTTACAATTGTAAGAGCAGCTGCCACATATTCTGGGCTCTCTGCAAAAAGCCAATTGAGGTTTAGAAACTTTGTATCTTTTTTGGTTGTTCAGTGCAGGAGATAAAATAAAGGGGCATTTAAGTAACAATCTGGGACTACGGGTTGAGCGGTGACATGATTGTCCCACAAAAAATTACAGTTGGGAGGTACAGGCTGGATTTGTGGAAAGGCCACCAAGGCCCGGGCCTAGGACGGCAGGATCTTAGGAGGCAGCATGCTGCCCAACCACACACATTAGTTCAGAAACACTGGGGATGGGCAGGAGATACGTTTTTTTACATTTCCTGTACCAATTCCCATTGCTCCGGTCCCAATGAAGAAAATTTGCGCAAATAAAAGGACAGGGAGACGAACGTCAGCAAGCCTAGAGGTGCACACTATGTAAATCCAGCCCTGGGGAGGTATGCAGTTGATTGCACACAATTTATGATGAATGCACAAAATGGTGTGAACAGTGTATATTCCCAAATAAATGATAGCTTGCGCTCACCAACAATGCTGCTCATATTTTAGAATACACAGAACAGGAATAAGTGGGGCGGTCTTTGCTATCTAGGCACATTAAATGTGAAATGAAGCGTAAATTGTAGAATGGTCAGAGAGAAGGATAGCACAAATATATCTAACTGTACAAAGATTTGAAGTTGCAAAACTCAGCATCTTATTTGAGTTGTGAAACTAAACTGTGTACTTTTCTGTTAATGCAATTTGAATGCCATGCTACCCAAGTATATTCATCATATGCTATAGTCAACTTCTCGGTCACTGATGGAATAATTTAATACGTTTTTATGTAATGCAGGCAACCAGAGAAAAGCGAAGAGGACACAGTAGAATAAATTAATGGGAGCCCTGACAGGTTATTAAAGATTTAAGGTCAGCAATGCAGAATTTTGAGCAGCAAGCACTAAAAAGGGGGCCTTGGCCAGTGGCGTAACTACTCGCTCGTGGGCCCTGGTGCAGGATTGGCACCCGGGCCCCCCTATCGGGCTCTCCCCCTATGAATTGCACATTGGAGTTCTCCTAGCCTCTCCGGCGGGCCCTGAGAGGGAGCGCATCCTGGTGCAATTGCACCACCTGCTCCACTGCTGGTTACGCGACTGGCCTTGGCCTCTCCTTAGTGTTGCTGTGTGTGGCTCCAATGGCAAGTAATAGAGGCAAATTCTCTACATTGTCTTTCCAACAAAATTAGATATTTTAATTAATTGGCATGAATTTATTTAGGCTATTCTCTATTAAGCGTGAATATGCTTAGCCCATGTTAAAAATATACATCCACTTGGACCAACTGCTATTCAGTTCCCACCTAAAACTCACTCCTAGGGTGGCATTGGACCAAAATACAGCACTGATGTCAGTATCCCTTTAAATCTAGTTACTTTTTAGTCATGGAATTCACAATGGGCAAAAGACACCCATGCCCATTTAGATGGTGGGGACTGCAGTAACATTTAGAAAGTGCAGAATGTAAATGCCAGCCCTACCTCAATGATAAAGGCATATGAGGGGCAGGCATGTATGATTGACAGCTAAAACTTTTCAACAAGTTTGTAACCGCTATGGATATAGTACTAAATGTTAATTTTTAAAATGAACAGCTTTTTATGTCTGGGTGACAGTGTGAAGCGATGAATGATAACAGATTCTAAAACCTGTGTTTAAACATACCTTTTTCCCAATAAGCTTCTTCCGGAGAAATTCCCTGGCCTCAAACATGTATGGAATGTCATAAAGGGGACGGAGTTTCTTGTTCTTATCCTGCCGAGAAACAAATATGTAAAAGAATAAGTTCAATAAATATAGTCAATGAAACACACTTAATAAATCTTTGTTCAAATTACGAGGACAAGGAATGCACAGATTTACAACTCTCTCAGCAGTTGCCCTTACAGTACATTTGTAGCAAAAAAACTAAATATTTAATCACATCATTGTGAACAGTCCAATAGGCCTAGGTGGCAGGGCAGAAAGAGGTTTTTGCCTATTTTGCCCTTAACCAAGAATTATAGGCAGTCATCCTCTCCTCCGATGAATAGCCCAATTTTGTGACACATCAAGAGGGAGATGCAGACTGTTGGATTAATAACACCATAAACGAAACCTCCTTACCCGACAGCAAGTATGGTGACATCACCTCTAGCAATAAACTCTTGAAAGTAGTAGAAATTAAAACAACTTAAAATTGTACTAAAAATAGTACAGGTATGGGACCTGTTACCAAGAATGCACAGAACCTGGAGTCTTCTGGATAATGGATCTTTCTGTAATTTGAAACTTCATACCTTTAGTCTACTAGAAAACCATGAAAACATTTAAACAACTCAATAAGCTGTTTCTACTTCCAATAAGGATTAAGTCTCTTAGTTTTGATCAACAACAACATACTGTTGTATTACAGTGAATAGGGAAATCCTTTTTAAAAATTTTGATTATTTGGATAAAATGGGGTCTATGGGAGACTGCTTTCTGGATTGTCATTACTGAATAAGTTATCAAAATGTCAGTACACCCAAGACACTTTCCATGTGTACTAAGTGAACCTGCAGAAAAGGAAATCCAACCAAAGCATATAGCCATGTTCTCCTCTGTATTGTGTTATTTCGACATGCAGAACAGTTTTAATGCCAACTGTTGCCAAGCTGTAGACCATGAAACAAGCAGTTGGTTTATGATGAGGTTTTCAACCTAAAATTGAAGTTAAAGGAACAGCAACACCAAAAAATGAAAGTGTTTTAAAGTAATGAAAATAATGTGTACTGTTGCCCTGAACTGGTAAAACTTCTGTCTTTGATACAGAAACACTGCTATAGTTCATATAAACAAGCTTGCTGAATAGCAATGGAAATTGAAAAAAGGCTATATGGCACAGGATAAGTAATGGATAACAAATAACATGTTCTACAGAGCTTATCTGCCATCTGCTGTGTAACTTGAGCCTTTTCCCCTTTGAATGGCTGCCCCTGTTTCTGCACAGCAGCATATTTATATAAATAATAGTAGTGTTTCTGAAGCAAACATCAGTTTACTAGTGCAGGGCAACACTGCATTATATTTTAATTACTTTAAAAAAAAATTTTTTATGTTACTGGTCCTTTAGCTTCAGCAAAAGCAAAATAATATTAAATATTAAATGCCTTTACCGCACCACAGTAACTTTTGTCAGTGCATCAACACTTACATTTTAAGGGTAGGGACAGACAGGGAGATTTGGGGAGATTCTGTCGCCTGCTAAAAACACCAGGCGACAGAATCTCCCCAAATCTCCCTGTCTGTCCCTACCCTAATGCAAGGCAGCCACTTTAACACAATTAAGGCTTGGTTCCAACTTGTTCAAGACAACACTTACACCTTCCAGAATAATGAATAAATAAAAGCCACAACAGTGTTAAAAGATGGAGACAATTTTTTTTTTCAGAGAAAGCAAACCATTTAAAAAAGAAAGAGATACCATTACATCAGTAAAAGACGGTTTTGCAAGCTGGCCAGTAACACAAAGCAGCATCTCAGAATTTAAAGGAAATATTTCCATGTAACTAAAGTGTATTCTCTAGCTGAAACACTCCGAACCAGCCCCACAAATCCCATATTCTTTTAGTTTCCTTCTGACCATGATTAACATGGGGGTTTGTTCTGGTGCCAAAACACTACAAGGCACAAAATGAAGAGGCAAATAAAACCACTGCAGAGACAAAAGCCTGAAGTGTAATTTTCCCGACAAAAGACACTGCATGAAACTGAATGAATACTAAGTAGTTTTTACGTGTTACTAAAGGATTCATTTATATTGGTTTGAAAGACATGTCATGCAATAGAAACACCTAGCTAAGTCATGGAATCTAGGAAAACTATACCCCAAAATGAATACTTGAGCAACAGATAGGTTATATCAAATTAAGTGGCATTTTAAAGAATTCCAAACTGGAATATATATTTAAGTAAATATTGCCTTTTTACATCTCTTGCCTTGAACCACCATTGTGATGTCTGTATGCTGCCTCAGAGATCACCTGACCAGAAATATTTAAACAGGAAGAAGTGTGGAAGCAAAATACACAACTCTGTCTGTTAATTGGCTCATGTGACCTAACTTTATAGTTTGTTTGGTATGTTTGTGTGCACCGTTGGATCCTAGGATTCCAGGAGGCTTTCCTTATTTTTTAAAATGGCTATTTTCTATTTATGATTACCCAATGGCACATGCTACTAAAAAGTGTATTATGAAAATGGTTTATTTACACGAAGCAGGGTTTTACATACAAGTTTTTTTATGCTACATCTTTTTTTATAGAGACCTACATTGTATGGGGGGGTATAGTTTTCCCTGAAACACACTTAATTTGCCCGAGGATCAAGCTGTAGCAGCCAAAGGTTTATCAACTGGGCTGCAACTAAAGCAATGCTATTGTACTATAAAATTATTTTTGCACTGGTTAAGCACTATCAGTATGTTCTGTTTTAAGATATAAACAAAAACATTTGTATCACTTACAGGTTAAAAGTACTAGTCACAATAAGCATACAAAGTAGGGTTGCCACCTTTCCCTGTGGCTGAAGCCGGACAGGGGGGCGGGCCCGTGACGTCGGTGGGCGGGCCCGTGAGGTCACAGGGTGGAGCTATGACGCCGTGATCCCCCAATCGCGGCGTCAATCAAGCTAATCCCGCCCGGTTTTCCTTATTTGGAAAACTGGGCAGGAAGCATTGACCTGGGCAGCCCTTCAAAATACCAGACAGGTGGCAACCCTAATACAAAGATTAGTGCTATCTATTAAAAAAAACTAAACAAGGGTCAGCATTTCTTGCTATCATTAAAGGGATCCTGTCATGGGGAAAAAAAAAATTCCAAAATGCATCAGCTAATAATGCTGCTCCAGATGAATTCTGCATTGAAATCCATTTCTCAAAAGAGCAAACAGATTTTTTTTATATTTAATTTTGAAATCCGACATGGGGCTAGACAGTCAATTTCCCAGATGCCCCAAGTCATGTGACTTGTCCTCTGATAAACTTAAATCACTCTTTACTGCTGTACTGTTGGAGTGATATCACTCCCTCCCTTTCCCCCACCCAGCAGCCTAACAAAAGAACAATGAGAAAGTAACCAGATAACAGCTCCCTAACAAGATAACAGCTGCCTGGTAGATCTAAGAACAGCACTCAATAGTAAAACCCATGTCCCATTGCGTACTATTCAGTTACATTGAGAAGGAAAAACAGCCTGCCAGAAAGCAGTTCCTTCCTAAAGTACTGGCACAAGTCACGTGACTGGGGCAGCTGGGAAATTGATAAAATGGCTAGCCCCATGTCATATTTCAAAACTGAATATAAAAAAAAAATCTGTTTGCTCTTTTGAGAAATGGATTTCAGTTCAGAAGTCTACTGGAGTAGTACTATTAACTGATGCGTTTTGACAAAAACATGTTTTCCCATGAGTTTCCCTTTAACATACTGAATAGACAAACATTTCCCTTAATTTAGAAAGCAGGTAACTCAGGGGGTAGCTTGCATACACCAGCACACTTTCAGCTGAATTTTCTTGCTTTGTTTTCAGTACAATAAACAAATAAACAAAGGTTTGAAGAGTCGTTCGTTTGAATGGGAGTATCTAGATGGCAACTGAAGTGGTTTTAAGGATCCACAGTGCTCCCATTGAAGATAGTGCTGCCACATGTATACTCTAGTCATTTTGTCTGGAAATGAAAATCTACACTAGACACGTGCACAGAAGCAAAGGTATTTAGGATACGAAACTGTTTTGCGCTAGCATGCACAGAACAGAAAATATTACTGATTACAGCACTAATCAGCAGTATGCTGCCAATCATTAAGGCTAAGGCCAGACGGGGAGATTCGGGGGCATTTTGTCGCCTGGCGACTTCTCGCCGCGACTTGTAGCCCCCGAACCTCCCCGAATAGCCAAGTAAGCAAGCGCACCGGCGTTGCTTGAAAACGCCGGCGCGTATCCACACGGAGCGGCGCGCTTTTTGAAATTGCTCCAATTGCCTGGCGCTTGGGTACGTGGCTATTCGGGGAGGTTCAGGGGCTACAAGTCGCGGCGAGAAGTCGCCAGGCGACAAAATGCCCCCGAATCTCCCTGTCTGGCCTAGCCCTAACAGTGCTATGTGATGGATAGATCCGATAGGAAAACTTCCTGATAAGACAAGACACAGTGGTGCCCATAGATGACCAAATTCGATCTATTCGGCTGCTATCAGTTTTAATGCCTGACACATTGTTCATCTATGAGTGCCAACGGGTGAAGTCTACAAGCCCACTGAACTTAGCCTAGGAAGACTTGAAATCTGATCTGCAAATAAATAGTAATTCAAAGTAAAAGGGATCAACAAAGTGAGAAAAATGCCTTTCAGACACTTTTAGGACTACTGTCAGAAGATCAGTGTCATTACATTTAAATTATTCAATATCTGACCATTTAATTCAAGTGTCCATCAGACAAAGCCAAAGTTGTCACTCGTAACTTACAATACCAAACATTGATTTGGTAAATTATGCACTTCATTTCATGGAAGATTTCACAAAGTATTAGTCAAGTCAAGGGGTGCCTCGAAGTCTGTTATCCCCAATCAGAAGCTTGTGAGCAACATGTTGCTCATCAAAATTCTTGGATGTTGACCTGGCCAATGCAGATTAGGAAAAACTGAAATAGATGCTAAATTTTATTACAATAGGTGTGTCTGACCAGGTGAAGTGAGTTATTTGTGCAAGTTGCATTAATTGACATAACTAAAATCTTTGTTACATTATGATGAGATTTACTAATACAATGCCTTACTGCTATTGTATGCTGAAGTGCTGCAGAAGTGTTGCGGTGAATGGGCTCAACCAGCTCCATCTCCCAAACTGCAGTGTGGCAGAACTACTTATATCCACTTTGTCCCTGAAAGTAATTACTACTAATTATGTCACTGGTTTTAGCTCTCCATAACATTACCCTTACACATGCTGTCTGACAGCCTTGCATGAACTTGAGCCACAGGGAAAACCGAAGTGCAGACAAAGCAGCTTCCCGTGGCCTATTTTATATTAGAAGATGCACTTTTTGCTATAGTCTGCAATTGTTTGAAGTCCTTTGGTAGCGTGCAGTGAATGCCTGATTTCTCAGTGCAAACAGAATTGATTTTTGCAAAAGCTCTTAGAATGTATTCATTGCATTTCTACCACAAATAAGAACACAAATACATTGGCTACTGTCTAAGAAAGGGGAAATTATCTGCAGGGTATCCTTGCTTACTGCTTTGAGCTAAATAAAGGAAATGGCTGCTTCATACCCATGAAAGGGATGTACATCAATGCATATAGTTATAAAGTACTTTTATGCAGAAGCCCTAAACATGTTTTGGCAGCAGTAGAGATGCTTATTCTACCACAAGACACATTCTATCATATAATTAGTATTGTCAATGGATCAAAATATGTATCACACTGTTCTGTCATTACAGCACAGCTTTAAATTGTGCACAGTACCAAAGATCTCTAATATAAAAAGCTTGGCATTATTAGTCACATGTACTGTAATTTCCCTGCAAGCACTATTTGCTGCACAATCACACTAAAGTATTCCAACAGATTTTCCATGAGTAGTCTTTTGAGATTAACAGATTTTTTAACTACTGGCAACAGGAAAATTTTAAGGTAGTCTTAGGAAATGTTAAAAATATTTTTTGGCCCTGCACTTATCGGTTTTATTTGATGGGCAATTTATAAAACTCTGTATCCAGGTTGACCCTTTAAAACCAGGTTTCCTGATTGCAATACTAATTACAGTAGCACAAGTCCTCTCCGCTCCTGACCCTCCTCTAATTAATGGACAGTCTAGCAAAAAAAAGTGTGATTTGCGCTCAGTGATCCCCCAACCAGTAGCTTGCAGAATGTTGCTCAACAACCACTTTGCTCTCTGTGGCCTTAAGCCAGGTGGTTTTTTTTTTTTTTTTTTAATTCCTGGCTTGGAGGCAAATTTTGGTTGCATTAAAACCAAGTGTACTGTATGTTCAGCCTGCTGATTCTTACAGGGTGACAATCACTGTCCTTTTTTCATGCTTGTGTTGCTCCCAAATTATTTACATCTGAATGTTTCTCACCGGTAAAAAAAAAAAAAAGTTGGACCCCTGCTTTAATTTTCTGCCTTCTGGCTGGTACCAGAGTGAACAAACTGATGATCAACCATGTCTTTAAGCAGGATAAATATTTGTAATGATTGCTATGACTTTTGTTTTCATTTGTACCAAGTGCATAACCCTGAGACAGATCAACCAAGATTCATATACAAGACACAAGGGAGATGTTGGTCACCTGGTAGCACTAGGGGTGTCGAACTAAGTTGGGCCACCAATGAGTAGGTTAAAAAAAAGAAGTAGAACAATGAAACTGATCAATGTAACAAAGTGTACATATAGAATAGTGCAGGGGTCTGCAACCACTGGCTAGTGAGAAACATGTGCTCCAACCAGCCTTTGATGTTGCTCCCAGTGGCTTCAAAGCAGGTGCTTATTTTTGATTACTGGCTTGGAGGCAAGTGTCTGTTGCACATAAATCAGATGTACTGCCAAACAGAGCCACCTTGAGACTGCTGGCCCAAACAGGGGCTACCAATAGTAAATCACAGCCTTATTTGGCACAAGGGACTTTTCCAACTTTTCCATGCTTGTGTTGCTCCCCAACTTGTTTTACAACTATATTTGGCTCAAGGGTAAAAAAGGTTGGGGACCTCTGGAATCATGTTTAGTTCATAGTAGGCTTAACAGAATGATAAATACAATGTAAATGTCCAGAAGCCAAACTGGCATCTAGAAAAAAAAAGCTCCAAAACGCAATATCTTTTTCTGTAATTCTTGATGCTAACTAAGCTGCATGAATTCATGGTATTAGCAAAAGAAATTTTATTTGGTTTGAGGTTAAAATTATTTTAGCTCTCAAGGTATGGCGATCTAAAATACAGGAATTACACCCTATCCAGGAAAAAACAGGTCCCAAGTATTCTTGATAATTGATCCTATACCTGTATTTGAAGAAATCTGATCCATTGTGATGTGAAATGGAAAAATGTTACCTGTGCCTTTATAGAGTTAAAAAAACTAAACCGTGGCTGAGACCATTCATCAAACAGGTTTAAAATATACTGTTCATCAGTGAAATGAGCCTCCATTATTCCTAGGAGTGACTGCACATCCTAGCAGTAATATAAGCCTGCCTGTCAGGAGGCCTGCCAGCAAGCAGCAATATCTTGAAGAGCCTGGCAGGGCAGAAAGGTGATCCTGATTTCTGGAGTTGTTCAGATACGGCTAATCTATACAGATATTAAACAGACAGCCTGCTGACTGACACACTTTGATAAACTACTTAAACAAAGGGACGCTCTGAAGGAAGATCCCTCTCATACGTATCAAAGCAAGCAAAACAATATCTTGTTACTTTGTGTGGTTTGGATCTTGTTCAGATATTGAGTGACAATAACTTCTCACCGACCTCCAGAGATGTGGAAGCTGCAAGTCTCTCCGTGAAGGAAAAGTAGGGTGGGGCAGATGTAAAGTTAACATAACTATACTTTTTTTATGTAATCGAAACAGATCCATTATCCCTTGTATTTGATAAACAGACCCAACACCATAGTATGATAAACTACAGATACTATGAAACTTTGCATACATACACAGATGCGCCCGCGATCCGACTAGGTTTTTTAACCTGCCCGATCGACATCTGCCCGACTTTCAACCAGATATCGATCGAGGAAGCCCGTCTGATGGCCCCACACACGGGTCAATAAGCTAGACTCGGTCTGTCGGCAGCTTTTATCGGCCCGTGTATGGGGGCCTTAATTTAACTCCACATTGCTATTATCTGGAAGAAGCTATTCATTTGAACATTGCTATTTGGAACAATCCTAAATTAAATTACACAGAATCAGCAACATGCATGTCATGACTGTTGGGTCTGTTGGTTCTCTATTACTCTACTACACCTACTAGTAAAACATTTGCCATGTAGAAATATCTTTTCTACCAAAGCCAGTCATCAGGTTAGTGATGTCAGACTGCTATTCTCAACACAGCTGTAAATACACACACGTACAAAGGTCATACAAGTAACCCATTTCTCCTTAAGAACACAGAACTCAAGGACGATTACTGCTTGACTGGAGATTTATATGAAGACTACTTTAGAAAGAAATCTGTATTAGAAAATGATGCACAGGCTTATGCAGTTCCCCTATTAAAAAACGATGTCCATTGTCCATGTTCAAATTTTACACTTAAAATTCCTTTTTTAATATGTGTTAAAATTATGGATTTTCTGAACAAAAATTGGCTTCTACTCTCATTGAACATAGCATCCATGATTCCTGAACAGAAAAGTAACAAGTAAACAGTTAAAGCCAAACTCCCCAGCTAGTTATTTCTGGTTCGTGACAAGAAAACATGCAGATCTAGGCTGGATATGGCCACTTGTGCATTTGACCAAACAAGTGGATCCAATTGTTGACACCAGGGCCAATAATCACATCATACACTGGAACCAATGGAGGATCAGATCATGCCTACACATACCCTGTAAGAGGGGCTTTACATACTAGCCAGATAGTGTCTTATGCAGAGACATCAGAGGGCTCCTTATATGGACCAAATAAGAGGACATCTTATTCTGGAGGAATCAAATTGGCAGCTTATATCGGCCCAGATACAGACACCTTAAATCAATTCCTGGTATTAAGTAGGGAGGGGCCCCAAGGAAGATAAAACCGCACCCCCATCCCCCTTGGGTAAGGAACATGTTATCTAGCAACCACTAAGATCCCAATCCAGATCTCATTTAGTAAACAAGACTTGGGGCTATGGCACAAGGTGCATTTTTTCCATTGTAAAAAGCTGTCTGCCTGGTATGGCTGCTGACAGCAACGAATGAAATGTGGCATATTGAATGCACAAGTTGCAACTTGAGCACCAAAATTCTCACTTGAGACATAAGCTGTAAATATCAGTGATAAGGGCAGTGAATAGGATTCTCTAATAAAAATAAGCAACTCACTAAAAAAATACAAGGGGAAACATAATAATCACTGTATTATATGACTATATGAGCAATCCTGGAATGTTTTAGCTGCCCACTGAATATTCCGTCTTCAGGGGTCACTGGAGATCTTCAAAATTAAGCTCATGACAAAATGTACACAAGCTGCCTGAGGGACACACATTGCCCTAGATGTATACACATTAGAGCGTGACTGACAGCTACAGACAAATTAAAAGGGGCTGAGGGGAGGGTGAATGTCCTACTAAGCAATTCTTTCTTCTCTGCCACGTGGGAAGGCGTTAACCATATGTCCACAGCAGACAATCTGTCCTGAATCTGACATTTGGGAATTTAAGATTATAGACTGCATTATTTTCATTGCAGCCCATGATCATCCTGTGGGGACATTTCGCTGTACAAGACCCTCTAATATACAGTAAAAATTGAGCTAGCCATTAATTCTATTTTTTATTGTTTTTTTACAGTTTGAATTCAGTTCTGTGGAGCCAACAATACAGTTTTTAGATTATTAAACTTACTTTTGTAATTGCTACATGAACCCAGCTACTTTTATTTGGATGTTCAGAGACTAAAGCAAGTACCATTTTAATTCTATAGCCCCCTTTGCCAAGTTAAGGAAAAATAGAATACATACAATGCAACAGTTACGTTAATGCTCAATCTTGTTCATGTCTTATGCCAGGGGTCCCCAACCTTTTTTGCTCATGAGCCACATTAAAATAAAAAAAAAAAAGAGTTGGAGAGCAACACAAGCATGAAGAAGTCCATGTGGATGTCAAATAAGAGCTCTGATTGGCTTTTTGGTAGCCCCTATATGGACTGGCAGCCTACAGGAGAGAATGTTTGGCAGGACATCTGTTTTTTATGCAACCAAAACGTGCCTCTAAGCCATTAATTAAAAAGGCCACTGGGAGCAACATTCAACTGGTCGGAGAGCAACATGTTGCTCGCGAGCTACTGGTTGGGGATCACGGTCTTATGCAAATGTACAATATTTTGACATGGTAGTTTTCCTCAAATACAAGAAATTTTCAGAATATTTGTCAAATGTTTGAAGAGAGCAAGGGAGAACTAGTAACAAAAAGTTCTCTAGGAAACTAAGTGCAAGGAGCATCTTTAGACAGAAGCACAATTAATGAATGGCTTCAATTCACCCATCAACTGCTCCCATTTTTGCTTGACCAAAGTAGAGTTTGAAATTGTAGTCCTAGGTTATCATTGAAATACTACTCAACCACTTGGGGACATGCAAGACATGGTGTCAGATATCTAGCAAGGCAAAGACTTCCAACTACTGAACATCTAGGAGCAAAGATCACCTGTGCAACAAAGCCCTTTCTTTTAGTGCTGTTTATAAACACAGTCAGTAAGCTTCTACTGACCTTGCCTACAGCTTTGGAGCAGTTTAAGGGCAATTAACAGGTAGCATTTGTCTACCACATTGTTGCAGCAACAAAACAAATTGTGAGAAATTCCCTTACCCCATATGTTCAATTATGTAATTTGAATGTTTTATCTGCAATGAACACCCACAAACAAAATAATAAAACACTTGTTTTAGAGGAATTTATGTTATTACAAAATAGGTATCTAAAAAGCCTCACATGGAGCTCTGAAACTAACAAGTCCCCACTGTCAATACAATTAACATACCAAGTAGGAACTAGGAGTTGTTAGAAATTGGTAAAAAAAAAAGGCAGGCTCATACTGTATACTTGTATACTCATACCAAGGCACCATTTCAACTAATTGAGTTTGTATATGCAGTGCATCCAGCTTCACTTTTACACAGATGACCAATACAAGACACTGCTTAACAGAGACTACCATTTCAGGCAAACAAACTTAAATTACCATCTACAAACAGCCTACCCTAAACCACTACTATGCCCATTATGAACACTTATTCAGGGTTTGTCTGAGGCAAATATAATTCTCAACACAAGTCAATACATCCACAGAATTTACATGAGAGCAACCCACGACTAAACTTCTGCACATAATAAGCAATTGAACACCACATTTTCTTAATCTTATAGCAGATGTGAGTTCAAGGCTGAGCAGGGCTCTCCAAGTGTCTATACACCAGTATTGCACAAAATGTAAATGTTTGATGGATACACCCCTTTATTGTAAATATTGAATACTTTGCACAATGTAGTGTTCCAGTAAGCAGTTTGAATACATTAGCTGAATGAGCCACAATTAGAGGTATTTCAGGATAAAAAGTGTATGTTCACAAGAAAACTCCGGCAAGGAATAGGACAAAGACAAAACCACACAAACCACTTCCAAGGTAAAAAAGCATTAACTCACTACCTTTATATTTGTTTCTCTTGCCGAAAATTACTTTTGTTCTTACACAATTTCAAATAAACCAGTTGGCGAGTATATGAGTAAAACATTGCAAATGTAATACGGGTTAAAACAAGCAGGGAATTTGGGCACAGCCACAAAAAAATTGTGGTAGTTTGATCTGCCACTGAAAATATTGCATAACTGAAACCTCAGCATTGCAGAGAATAGTAGACATGATCCCGAGAAGGAATAAAAAGTTGAAAGTATGTACCATTTTATTTTTAATATTGACATTTAAAACGTTAATGCCTACCTTTAAACAACCAGAATCTAATTATGTGTTTTTAATATTCTTTAAAGGCAACATGACAGAACATATTTATACAGTAAATATGCTGAATTCTCAAACAGAGGGGGGAGGATCTGAGAATCCTGTCTAGAAAATGAATCAGACGCTCTGTAAGAAATGCAAAGCTCTATCAAACAACATTATGCCTTTCTGTGATGATAGTCTTTAATCTTTCCCCCTGCATCTGTTCACAAAAAAAATCCAATCTGCTTATTCACCTGCTCAGAGTCATTCTTGTGCCTTGGATCTCTAACCAAATCTTTATACATTTATTTATGTATTTGCCATTTATATGGCGAAAAGGGCTTCCTGGATAAATGTTCCAGGGTTTGAACATTGTGTTTATAGATACTGAAGCCCAGCATTTGGCAGATCAGAAGGATCTGGGAGGAAAAAAAAGGAGTTAGTGACGAATACTATAAAGACATGCAGCAAATATCTGCAGCAATTATCATAAAAAGACCTTCCAAACGGTGTTCCAAAAAAGTTTAGAAGACTTTGTGCACAATCATAAATGTTTGTGTGCAGAGTTATAGTTAGGTATAATCAAATGCTGAATATAGTTATGAATGCATTTTCTGGTTTCTTCACAATGCCTGTTTTGGCATTACACCTACTATACACACACACACTGAAGTACAGTACATAGCTTAGACGGACATTTGCTATAAATCTATGTTTCTATGCCAAATATTCAGAGTTTCAAATGTGTGATACCCAATGCTTGCAGGGGCATTATAAGGAACTTACATGTTTGTAGCATATATGAATATGCATTCATGAATGCTTCAACATATTCCACAGAGTTGCACTAACAAATTACATACAAAGCAACCAAGAACAGATACAAGAGGTGAAGAGGGCTTTTATTCTTTATGTTACTCCAGATTTCAATAAATTTCCACACCTGGGTCCTGCACTTTCAAATTCACAAAAAAATAAATCTTGCCAGACTACATAATGTAGTAATGGAACAAATAGTTTCTGGGCCTGCACCCGGGCCCCACAAAAGGCATTTCCATAGCGGATGGTGCTAGCATCTGGCAGGTCTTGATGGGGTGCGGTATCTGGTGCAATTGCACCCACTTCATCCCAATTAGCTCATCCCCTGTTTAAGTGTGCAACTTGTGCTTATATTAATGCAGTCCTGTCCACTAATTTTCTCAATTACCTGTAACTTGACATGTTGGGGGGCCTCAAACAATTATGTTATACAAAGAGGTCTAAGGAGATGTTGGGAATCTATGCACGATAGGGCAGGGACCTCTTTCCTATGGTCTCATAAAATGGCAGCTTGGTGCATTTATATATTTATTATGTTACTTGTCCTCCCTGTGTACTTCTATAAACTGTAAAATTGTACAGTGCTGCATTTCCTTACAAAGCCCTTTATAAAATTATACATACATGCTAAGGGCCATTAAAATATATTTTTACATGCAGCCTATGGGCCTCCCTGGAGTTGATAAGACCATAGGCGTCAGCTTTGGGACATTACCCTATGCTTATATTTGCTGCAGCCTTGGTTGTTTAATGTTTCTTATTAACACTGGCACTTGGTGTTAAGTTTGAACCAGTGATTACAATTGTCCAGCAACCTGCAGTAAGACATTCTATGTTAAAATAAACAAAACCTAAAAGCATCACTTTATTTGCAGTTTAAAGAGAAAAGTGGATTGACTGGAGGCTATGCAGAATCGTATGCGCTTTATGCTGTATAATGTTGTGGTGATTACTGCTGAACTGATTAAAGTTAAGTGAAAGAAATAAACATTACAGGCTATGTTTGTCCATAACACAAAGATAAATAAAATTTAGAACTGTAATGAGTGGCCCAATTAGCATGCCAGATATACAGAGTAGCATAAACTATAAGAACTACAGACCTTTGTTTGTGCTTCCT
This sequence comes from Xenopus borealis, assembly GCA_024363595.1. Taxonomy (NCBI): domain Eukaryota; kingdom Metazoa; phylum Chordata; class Amphibia; order Anura; family Pipidae; genus Xenopus; species Xenopus borealis. Next base: position 54,291,070 of record CM044436.1, on the reverse strand, counting down.
TACAATGGTCACCTCCATATGATCACACACATACCCAGAATATTTTATGTGCCAGAACAAGCATGTTGCAAACTCAAAGATATAATATATTATACACACTTTACAGGGGTGCAGTCAGGACAACCAAAAAGCTACTGTAAATTGTAATATTTGACATTTATGCCCACTAGATCGCTTATCAAGAACATGTCCCCATCAACACTGAAATACCAAAAATATAATCACCCCCTCATGAGGTCATAGGTTCGTTCACCCAAGAAACATGAAAAAAATGCACTCAAGCATAATGTTGTCCAACATTTTATATTGGTTCATCGATATATTAAATACACTGCATTAGTGTTAAAGAATAACAGGTGTACTGAATGATCAACATGGGTGTAATCATGAAGCTAAATCACAAAAATATGTGTATGTATCATGGTGATTGGAAGGGTTCAGAACCATGGACAGTGTCATATAACAGTGGTTAAAGATTCCATGCTTGAACAAGCCTTGAGTGCCATTTATCACTGCTCCAGGAGGGAGATTACTTAAAATACAAGCCTGCCTTTCTTAGGGCGATACAAATCATGCAGTAACTGTAGCGAAGTTTTTCCTTGCAGCTCCATTTATTGCAGACATTTTGTGTATAATGCAGAAATGTGCACCTCATGTTGACTTTCACAGATGAAGACTTCCAGAGGTCCTCTAGCTATGAGTCAGTAGGCCAAAGACATACATCAGACAGTATATGAGATTGGGGTTGCACTAGTAAACCGCAGAACAAATGTAGAGTGGCTATCACAAAAGAAAAAGGGGCTCAGAAGAGCAACTCCATTATCAAAAGCAATCAATGGTCAGCCCATATTATTCAGGCAAGTGTTAAGATAAAGAGGTGTTCCACCTCCAGTGGATAGTAGAGGTAACAATTTAAAAAAATTAACACAAATCAAACCGGCAAGTGTAAAGCAAAGCTCAGTTTGGTGGGATCAAAGTAGACTCCTTTATTCTCATTTAAATTACCTGGTGGGGAATATACAACCATATGCCTTAAATTACTGCAGAAGGCAACAAATTTCTGGGTAACCCCAACAGTTAAATGTTCTAAATGGATACATGGGCAGGAGGGAAATGAATGTGGCCCAGCTTGAAACACTCCGTTCCCGTGAAAAAATCATGTTGCAAAGGATATAGGAGGAGGGGGAACATCTGCCCATTGCCCAGTCAGTAATAAGTATTTAATATCCAGGTGTCCCTTATTCCAGTGTATAGCTCCATCTCGTTATCCAACTGGTATTGTAGTTTTTTTTTGTGTGTATTTTCTTTACTTTTACAAATCAAAAGTTTTTGTGTATTTCATATGTGGCCCCCAGACAATTTTTCTTCTTCCATTGTGGCCCTCGAAGCCAAATGTTTCAATGTTCCGGTCTCTGATGTTTGAGTCTGGCAGCTCAGTAATTGTTATAATTTTGAAACATTTAGAAGTTACATTTTTCAGCAGCATCTCTGGGGTATTAGCAACTATTGTAAGAATTATAACAAATGCCAGTAATGAAACTCAGGGATTCTGCTCAGCAGGGACAAAAGAAATGTATTAACTAATTTATCAACCTAGAACAGGTTATAGGAACATCCATTTCAGAAGACATCAATATTAGAAAAATGCTCACACATAGAAAATAGAAAGTAACTGGAAAAAGTATGTTTATGGTAAACAATCTGAAACAAATTAAAAAAGTAAAAAAGTGTTGGAAAGTGAACAACCCGTTTAAACATGAACGGTAAAATAAAAAAAAAATTTGAAGTAACTGACTTTTTGATGAACAATCTGAAACCTGGAAAAAGTGTTTGGTAGGTGAAAAACCCTTTTAATATCATGCAATGAGTTTTAAAAAATTGACTAGTAGAATCTACAGGGAACAAAAACACATCCCAGGCACAGCTCTAAGGGAATCCAACTTAAAGGACAGGATTAGTGAATGCAAACTCTTGGCAGTAGATATTGGAGTGTCTAATGTTATCCTTAAAGGAAAACTATACCCCCCAAACAATGTAGGTCTCTATAGAAAGATATTGCCTAAAACAACTTATATGTAAAACCTTGCTTCATGTAAATAAAACATTTTCATAATAATATACTTTTTTAGTAGTATGTGCCATTGGGTAATTATAAATAGAAAATTGCCATTTTAAAAAATAAGGACAGCCTCCTGGGATCCTAGGATCCAACGGTGCACACAAACATACCAAACAAACTATAAAGTTAGGTCACACCAGCCAATTAAAAGACAGAGTTCTGTCTTTTACTTCAACATTTCTTGCTGTTACAGTTAGAGTTGAAATATTTCTGGTCAGGTGATCTCTGAGGCAACACACAGACCATCATGAAATGGTGGTTCAAGGCAAGAGATGTAAAAGGGCAATATTTACTTTAATATATATTCCAGTTTGGTAAGATTCTTTAATATGTCACTTAATTTGATATAAACTCTGTTGTTCAAGTATTTATTTTGGGGGTATAGTTTTCCTTTAAAGAGATACGGACACCTGAAGTTAAACTCTTTTTACATCTATAATAATATTGGCTTTGAAAGCTACTTCTAATTTTGCCATAAAGTATTTGCATGATGCGTTTACATTACCTGTCTGATCCCCCATGTTCCTGTATTAGGGGGCTGCCATATTTGTGCAGCAGGAGTCTGTTATCATTAGAAACTGTAACTAACAGGCTGAGATGGGACAGTCAGGTTGGCAAAGTCAGAGTCAGGCTTAGAAACTTCAACTAAATTATATGCAAAAACAAACCTCTCAACAAAAAATTATCACCATGACCTATAGGTAACATTTAATGTACACTCATATGTTAGAATTAATTTTTTAGTGTCAGTATCAATTTAAAACATATGAAGCAGTTCACTTTAGCCAAGTAAATAAAAAAAAAAAAACTTGGCTCACTGCAGTTGGAATAATAAAAGCAAAACATCTGATTGCTCACTGGGGATGCTTTACTTATTTTTGCATGCCAAGCTGTATGCTCTGATCTACATTTTCTAGTAGACATTAACACTGCTGGAAAGGGATATACACATTAACAAAAAATACTCGACTGTGTATCCAAAATAAAACACAAGACTGTAGAAATAAATGGTTCAATAAGCCCCATTGAATCTGAAACCAACAAGTCCAAAAACTACACCCTTGCTTGACTAATGGAAGGCTATGTCATAAATCTATGTCTATTTCTATAAAGAAAAGATCTAAAAATATATATTAAATAAAAGTCACCAGTCAATGGCTAGTGGCCATTGAGAAGCTTCAACTTCCTGGATCATGTGATTGGGGCTAGAGAAGCAGCTGCAGTTTTACAAATTACATGCATTTTCACAGCATAAAGCAACCCATATGTTTAAGTTTTAAATGCACTACCAGGAGCAGGGCCATAAAACATCCCAACTTCAATTATGAAGGTTGGAAAAGATGTTACAGCAACATGAGGCAAATTGGACTTTTCAACCTATAACCAGTATGGATTTACATATTCTTGTACTGCTTTTGTTATATACAGGTATTTGTAGCATCTTCCATTAAGTTTACTTTTATTAGCCTTTATGCTCACACTCTTTAAAGCTCAAACTTGGGAGTCTTTTCGATAAACCCATGATGATATTTTACTACAGCTGAAACTTTCCATGGGCATGACTAAAATGGTTTATGACTGGGTAAATTATTATAGGCAGGGACTTGGGTACAGCGCTATTAAAACGCTGTTTATAATCTGTGGTAACTATCAGTAAGGATGTTGTTATGGCTAAGAGATGTAGTGATTGTAATGGAATTACAGAAGTCTAAGCAACATGAGACAAAATGTTCTAGTCAGTGGGTTAGTATGCCTGCGCAATATCTAAAGTTGTTGCTAGACAAAGTAGCACTAGGATTTTGAGAAATTGGTTGGCAAAATTATCCGTGTATATGTAAGACATTGGCAATATGCAGTCCAGACTAGGTGCCAAGGAGACTACCTGTTCATGTCATTAATGCCACCCTCCCATTCACAGATGTGGCATCACAACAGATGTTACAGGTGGAAAAGGGTGGCACATAGGAATCTTTTGTAAGTAAGCTATAAAAGAGGTAGCAAGGACCCCCAACAGACTTGATATCAAATAAATCACTCCTGGAGTCATTACTTTGCACCAAACTATCACAAGCGCTCTTTTCTACAAACTCTGCCAATTGCCAAAACTAATTTTCAGGATTAACCTTCTTACAGAGATGTATGCAGTTAATGGGACATGGACATTTCAAGAATTTACCCAAGAACCTAGTTAATATAGAAGATTTAAGACCTTTCCCTTGAAACAGACACTTCCAAATATTCTATCAGGGTTCTATACTTTTAGATTAGCAAAGGCTTCCTTGATTTACCCCAATCAGCATAATACAATGCAGGGCATCAAAATGTTGAAAACCAGCAATTTACATTGTTATTCGTGTCAGATTAGGTTCCTGTTCTCACATTGGGTACAAAACTCAATCAAGTGTGACTGACAGATCAGGACGCATTCAGCAATTAGCATTAAATTAGAGCTTTAAGTGCTTTAATTTATGTACAATATGTTCACGCTTTCCCGTAAACCCTTGGCACAAGCCATCTTCGTTTTACAGGGCCAAATTATGCAAAGCTATATATATTCAGGAGCAAAAGAGAAAAGGAGTTTATTAGACACTGCATAATTTGCTTTAGGTCCTGGCACCTATTTTGCCCTTTGGGTGAACTTTCATTTACCGTCAATGGCTTTACAGGACCAACAATCAAATCACATAGCACTTTCTGTATATGTAAAACTGCCAGTGGATGCCAGTGGATGCCAGTGGGTTCCACAGCTGGTTCAGGCACAAACAAGCTGGCATTAAAAAAAAAAAGCCCACATAAGTTGCTATGGTATTATAATAAAGTTGCCCAGGTCCATAAAACAAATATTTTGTTTTAAATTGCTGACCAGTAAATGAACATGGTTAATTTGGGCTATGAGAACTGTAGCAAACTTTGCATCTGTTATTGTACTAACCCCTCAGTTTAATCACATCAGTTGCTGCAATTTCAGTGCATATCACCAACACTCTGCACAATGGATGGAGAAAATTAAACACATGAAAAACAAAATTAATTAGTCTAATGTGACACGGATAAGAAAAAAAAATCTGAAAAAAATGTAATTATAAAGTGTAATATTTATGTGAAAAGGTGTACAGGTATGGAATCTTACCTGAGCTTGAAGGTTCAGCAAGCAAATTGCATCAAGAGTTTCAGAGGCCACATTTTTAAAATGACAATTGTACTTAATATCAGGAAGTTATGACCATGATCTCATAGTACAGATTTTTTTAAAAAATATGAAACAAACCTAGAAACCAAAGATGTTCTGTAGGGAAAAAATTAACAGCTGAGGAAATAAGCATACGTAAAAATGTTATATCTGGGTTTCACGCACATCTTCATTATATACTGACAAGGGAGCCGCCAAAAAATACCACATTTTTTGGCAACTCCGTTTGCCTGCTCCCAGATGTTCATTGTAGGGGGTCACTTGACAGCTTTGGTGGAAGATGAAACATACTATGGACAGCAGTACCATTTCACTGGTATCACATTTAATATGAGCTACACCAACATCAACATTTACGACCTTCTTAAGATATCCCACAGAGTGTAATATGTTGGGCCACAGGTCTAATATAATAATCTTTAAGCTTACTTATACTCTACTCACTGTTCTGCCCAAACGTTTTGCCCTGCACCAACCCCAGAGCATAAACTGTATGCTAGGAACAAGAAAGAGTATTAACTCTACCAAAGGAGTGCCGTGTCAGTGATGTACCTTAGTATAGCCTAGGACTTCCTAGGGTATGAATTTTAATGATTTTTTTTAAACAATATACATTTTGGGAATAGAGGGGTTATTTTACCAACAGGAGTGTTATTATATATGTTCTTTACAATTTTTCATATCTAACTGACAAAGCCTTAAAAACAGCTCAAGGTCAGGCACAGAGTGAGCATCTTGTCTATAACATGCAAGCAATGTTCAGACAAGAGAAAGCCTATGAAAAGTACCACAAACATCCAATGCCATAACTTAATGAATGGCAGACAAATCCACATGTGAATAGTAGTAACACAAAGCAGCATTAAGAATGGAAGAACAACGTTTTTCTATGAAGTACTCATGACTGAACTGTTCAAAGAAAAAACCTGAATGTAGATGGAAGAAAGCAAGGATAGATTTAAAAGCATCAATGTTTTCAAAGGAGGTAGGTAAACTGAACCAACACATTTATGCAATCGTTCTGAATTACCTGCCAAAAATTCACATGCTTATAAAGGTCTCAGAGAAAAGAAAACATGGTTGTGTTATAATCAACTGGTGTCGGAGTGCAACAACCAACCTACAATATATTCACGTCTCTGAATTTCACTGAACACCAGGGCATATTGATCAGTTGGGCTTTTTATAGTTTTATTTATACAAGGGTGAACATTGACTTGATAAATATGTATCCACACAACTTAAAAAACTATTTGCTTTTATATAAGCATTTGACCAGCCATATGCATCAGATGGATTTATGATCCTCACACCAAAAAAGGTGGTTAGGAGGCAGTGCCATCTACTAGCTAAAGTCGAATTGATAATTTGAATTCAAATTCGACTAGGGAATTATCCAAACTCAATTTGAGTTTATTTTTTAAATATGAATTCGATTTTTAAGATTGATCATACTCAACCTTTAAGCATTAAACTATTCCCCACCTAAAACCTGCCGAAGTACTGTTTAAGTCAATGGGACATGTCCTGGGATCAATTTGGAGAGGTTTGCAGCCTTCCAGACTTTAAAAAAAAAAAAAAAAACTTGAATCGAGTTTTAACAAAGTAGATTTGAGTTTTTGTCCAAGTTTTAATAATTTGACTATTAAATTTCGACCAGGTTGAATTTGGAATTCATTAGAATTTAAAAAGTAGTAAGGAAAAATTATATTGCATATCTTGTTTTAATGGTTTCTAGCAATCAGTAGACTTTAGTAGGTAAGACTAAACCTATACCTTGGAAGGACAAAGTAAAGCTGGACATAGACGCAACGATCCGATCGTACGAATCCTCGATTCGTACGATTTTCGGATCGTGTGTGGAGTGTTCCGACTTTTGTCGTGCCATGCCGATCGGTCGTTTGGTCGATCGGCCAGGTAAGAAAATTTCTGTCGGCTGGCGATAATATCTTTGCGTCTATTGCAGATCGTACGATTTTCAGTGGGAGACCGTCACTAGGTTTTTAATTGTACAACTTTTGTACGATCCTTGTCAGGGGCAGAACGTCAGCTGTCTGTGCTTTTTACTGCTTTAGTTGATCTGAAGGTTAGTGACAGGTCGGGAGATGCAAAGATCCGATCGTTGGAATCATCTTACGATCGGATCTTTGCGTCTATGGCCAGCTTTAGTGTGATTTTAAAATGCCTTTATGCCTGCATTCAGTCTTATGGGGCTTGAAAGTTTCAAGCAGCTCATTTCATTCAGCTAGTACCTGGTTTAGCATGATGTGCCATGTCCTTTTTGTTTGAGCTCTCCCTCTCTCTGAAAACTATGAACTACTACGTGTACTGTTTATGTTTGTGCCTCTTGCTCCAATGGAAACTATTCAGTCATGCACAGTAGACACCTCTTCATGGTCATCACAGAATGAGAAGAGAGCCCAGAAAAGAAAATGGGGCAGAGCTTCATGCTAGACTAGAAAGTAGATGCAAGAGCTGCAGTTGAGCTTCTTGTGATTAAGTAACTAAATGAGACTGAATGCAGGGAGAAAGGTATGTTTATGCTGGATACTATTTATAGTGATTTTAGAGAAACATTAGGAAAAAATGGAATTGGGAGAACCCAACACTGGAAAAGATAGCATTTCTGCTGTGTAGCTAGAAACATTTGCAATGGGTAATGTGTGTGTGGGTGTTAGGTCTAGGGATATTAAATAGTGTACATAGCTTCATGAAATCCTCCCCCAAGGATCAACAGATTATTTCTCTAATCATGCACCCCCCCAAAGCTGATCACAGAAATGACAGAGAAGCTTAATAGACTTATTAAAAACATTTCTAGAGCACACAATTACTACAACTGCATTAGCAAAGGGCAATTAAAAGAGGAATTCAAACTACTCTGGCTAAATGCTCACACAAAAACCTATTTTTTAATCACTATCATTAACAGAAGACTCCCTGCTGCAACTTGGTAATTGGAAGTTGTGATATCTTAACGAGATTTGCGTTGTCAAAACAGATTGATGAGAGGCCTAAGGAAATGCAGCAATAAGAGAGCACTTACACAATGTGCATCTCTAGAGTCATGTAATTAGCCCATTGCACAAGTATGCGTTACAAGACTACACTAATTCCATTATACCAGTTTTCCATCACTACCTCACATCAAAATTAGTAATGCTTTCCAAAGTCAGCTATTTCCTAAGTCAACTATTTACAGCCTTATATTTAGATACAGAAAAGTTAAGACACTGGTTAGATTAATGTTTGGCCAGTTATTGTAAGGTGCAAGACCAATGGTATTTGTGAGAGGATCCATAGGGATATTATGTCCCTATGGCTTTAATGCCCTACCCTTCTTTTATATTTTTATATTAGCATATCACAAAGAGTACTGGAAGACAACTGAAAGTTTATTTCTGGCAAAGTATCTGAAATCAACTCAACTGAAAATAGTGTTGGAAGTTTTAACAACCCCTTTAAATGAATTCTAGAATTCTTCTCCCTAAGGGCTCTTACACACAGGCGTTTTTACCGGCGCTGCGTTCAGTTTTGCTGCATTCAGCCACTGGGGAGCGCAGATATAGACGCACTCTATTTTCAATGGGGCTGTACTCACGAGAACGCATGTAGGCGCCTAACGCAGGAAAAATGCAGCATGTTGCGTCTGAACCTGCGTTTGGCGCCTACATGCGTTCGTGAGTACAGCCCCATTGAAAATAATTGAGTGCATCTATACCTGTGCTCCCCTGCAGCTGAACGCAGAAAAACGGAACGCAGGGGAGCGCAGGTAAAAACGCCCATGTGTAAGAGCCCTAAAGCAGCTGTATTGGCAGATGCAGTTGTGGGATGTCTTTTAAACAAATGCACAATACAAAGTTACTAAAAGTAACTATTCTAAACTGATCCAGGGATGGAGACGTCAGACAGGAATTCTCCTCAAGAGCAAATTGGAAAGTGTTGCACAGGGGAGCAATTTTGAACATCTTCTGAAATTAGGTAGTCATTTGTATGTATGGCAAAGGCTTACAAATGTATCTCATACGTAACTAGTGAATTATAACATTAAGGAGGCGATTTAGCAAGGTTTGAATTTTTTCCATGATTCAAAAATTTGCACTAAAAAAAAAATCAAATTCAAATTACACTTTCAAAAACAGTGATTTATTAAGCACACAAAAAAAAAACGAATGTAAAACTTTGGCATCTAAAAGCTTGCGAGTTCATATAGAAGTCAATGGGAGTTGTACAAGGCAAAATTCAAGCCTTTTTATTTTTAATTTCTAGATTTTCCAGTTTTCAATCAAGTCTTTGAATGTTTACGGTTTTATTAAAAAATCCAAAAACAAAAGTCTTTTTAAATACATATTTTGATCCCATAAATATACTGAATACATCATTTATATCCTTTCCTTCAAGTGTGTTTTTTTGTGTTAAACACAAGGACAGACCCAGTTTGAAAAATGTTACTACAGTGGTAACCTAAAATTATACAAAATAAAAATGCTTGACTATTTTATTCAAAAGTCTGTAAAATAACTTGAAAATTACCCAATAAAAAACATTGAAACATAAATGTCAGAGTAACATGAAGCTTTGCAGCATTGGCTCTAATAACCAGAGACTGAAACGGAGAATGAGAATCTGCACATCAAAGGAAATGCCCTGTAAGTGGACCCACTAGAGACAATTCAATAAAAGTGCATTTCAGAGATGCATTTCTCACCATCAAAACAGTAACTGGAAAATCATTAAACTACAGGTATTAAGAGACTATTGGCATAATGGTAAAAAAATGTAGAAACTTAGAGACATTTAATATATTTAAAATAGATTTATATTAATATTTACAAATACACGGTTCCTGCTCTAATTCATTTTTAAACACAAAAGTTTTGAAATAAAATATGCAGTACAAATAGATGGTAAAATTTAAAATCTGCCCAACGTTTCAATCAATTCGCATTTGCCAAAATCTACAGATTGCCTGGTAGCAAGTGAGTACAGTTAAGCTGGAGTTTTATTTTTACAGTTATTGTTGACACCTATTGTTCTAACTCATGAGAACCATACTAATAACAATGCATCATCCTTACAAAGAACAGCACACTGAAGACAGCTTGTTTGTTTTATGTCCAATGTTGGCTTCAGATTTATTCCCTTTTGTCTTCCCTATGTCTGCCTTATACTCCGACTAATTTTAAGATTTGCTAAATAAAATCTCACTTAGAACCTTCAAACCAATGGTTAATCTTCCCTGATTTCCAGGAGTCACAAACTAGGGATAACAGGCATCAAGATGTGGTTGGGCAATGGTGTATGGCCTGAGCATAAGAAAGCATAAAATACCACTTGAAATCAGTTGCCAGGGCAATGAAATCTATATGACATACAACTGGCAAATCAACTTTATATGGTTCTGTGAGAAGACACCCTCATACATGTTTTAAGTCATATGTAAAAACTTAACAGCAATAAATGGCTAGATAAAACATGTCTGTCACAAGCTATTTAATATTTTCCAGTCTCCCAACATGTCTTATATAGCTAAACAGATTAGTATTAATATATATGAAGTGAAGCCAAACTGATTTAACAGTTCTAAACCGCAAACATTTAATTACATTTTAAAAATAAATACCTAGGAGAGCAAGGTATTGTCACAACGCCAGATATATTATGTGTTATTCTGCACAGAAAGACTTAAATCCACACATACGAAGTCAAATTAAAAGTTTGCTTAGTTAATAAAATTCCATTCATGGACTAATGAAACAGTACACTTTGGGAATAAATTGTTATGCAAATTGTCAGAATCATTTTTACTCTTGGTTGGTGCTGTTCTTCAGAGAAACGCACACTAGGACCAGGCTACTTCTATGGGACAACAGTAGCACCATCCTTAGTGATTATTATTGGGATTCCTTGCAGCTTCAGTGTTAAAATTTGATTTAACAGCTCATATACCCTCTGTCCAACTACAGAGATCTCAAAAAGGTGCCTACTGCTCATACTCTATTGATGTTCATTCGAACAGAGGCAGCGAGCATGCCCAATAGGCACCTCAGAGATTTTCATAGTCTGAGAGGACAGCTCAGGGGCAGAGCTTTAAAATAGCTAAAAAACGGCTTTTATCAGAGAAAAAAAAAAAAACTATATTCTGGTGGCTGCTTAGAGTAATTTCTGGGGATTTTAAAATAAATGGCTTACTTATCCTTTAGGACAGGGGTCCCCAACCATTTTGGCTCATGAGCCACATTTAAATCTAAAAAAGAGTTGGAGTGCAACACAAACATGAAAAAGTCAACATGGATGTCAAATAAGAGCTCTGGTTGGCTTTTTGGTAACTCCTATATGGACTGGCAGCCTACAGGAGAGAATGTTTGGCAGGACATCTGTTTTTTATGCAACCAAAACTTGCCTCTAAGCCATTAATAAAAAAAATTAGCACCTGCTGTCAAGCCACTGGGAGCAACATCCAAGGGGTTGGAGAGCAGTTGCTCGCGAGCTACTGGTTGGGGATCAATGCTTTTGGACATACACCCTGCAGGACCCATAGGTTGTCTAAAATTATTTTAGAGTTTCAAGTACACAAAAAATATGAATTGTTTATCCAATATGCAGAAGGCACAATATAAAGGTCTTGCATGTAGTATTTGAGTGCTCTAGGTACCCCTACTTAGGCTGTCATCTGACCTATGTAGATGCACGCTCACCATGCATAGGACATCATGTTCTTTTACTCACATTTCTATATGGTCCTAGGTTTTGTTAGGAGAAATTATGCTAAGATCTTAAAGTGATATACCCTAAGCTGTAGTCAAGTTGGACGCACACCCATATAGGGGATATCAAGCCACTCAAACTCATTAAAATGCTGGCTGCTCCCAGAGTCACTGTGTTGGCCCAGGTGCAGGCATAGAGAGTGGATTTTGGCTCAGATATGATTAAGGGCATTGTGCCAAAATCATCTCCATGTGCCAGTGATGACATTTTCTGCAACTGTAAACTTGTAGATTGACGTTTCAAGTGTAGGGGCGGATCCTCTGCATGTGTTCTTAATTCATCACTTGTGGCATTAAGGTGGACATTCATGGGCATATCCACTTATTGGCAAAGGTTACAAAACAAGTGGATCTTGCACCGATATGACCACCTTGAGTGGGCGATATTGGGCTGATCTGATCATAGGCCCTAGGGCCCAATGATCAGATAAGATCAGGAATGCAGGGATTTGGTATTGAGGCCCGCATAATCTAACTGGTGCAATCCTCATTCGGATCATATTTTTTAGCTTCAACAAACATCAGGACAATTTTCGGCCAGATACCTGCAGAAGTCCATCGGAGGTTCCCATATTATGGCCAATAAACTGTCAGTTTTTTTAGCCGTGTATGGCCATCTTTCGTTTATGTTTATTTACACTGAATACACAAATTAGAATGTATACAAGTTTGGCATTCTAAAACTTATATTAGAAACAAAGTTGAAATTACTCAAGAAAAAATGAGAACAAGGTATGTATAATAATATAACCAGATATTCAAGCTCTGGCGAGGAAGGATTATAATTATCTGATGCTTCCAAGCACATTTTAAATGCCTTCCTCAAAATCAGATTATCAGAGCTGCACATGAGCCAAAGTAAAAAAAAAATATTCAACAGGTAGATAAGGGCAAAACAAAGTTTTTGTTTGCAGTCAGCTAAATCAATAATACCAGAACACTTTATAACCTAAGTGAATGCATCTTGTGGATTAAATAGATGCTGTTCTACTGATCATGGAAGGAAGACTGCTTTGAAAGGACATATGAAACAATTTCTCAATTACTCTTGGGCTAATCACTTTACCTCTATCTTCATTTACCCAAGGACAATCTGTGGTCAGATTAAATCCCATTTCTTTCTCCCAGCAGGGCACTCTGCCCACTAGACCAAGACTCCATTTCAGAAAAAATTATTCAAATAGTACAAAGGAAAAGAAAAATGCCAGAAAACATACAATGGGCCAGTAGCTATTTGCTTAGTGATTCTCTTAAAGGAGAACTAAACGCCGGCTAAAAGTCCCAATGAATTATGGCGAATTTTCGCAGTATCTAATTTTTGGCAAAGCTAAACAGGTCATATTCACCCATCACTAGCAACAACCCCTAAGCTTAGCTTCTCAACAGCTGCTCAGAGCCCACTGAGCATGCAAGTGTCGCAGACACTTTCCAAGATGGTGACCCCATGACAAGTTTGAAGTCCTGGATCATTGCGGCTATTGGCAAACTGAAACGTTAGGCTGGTAAGATTTTTAGGCTTTAGTTATCCTTTAAGGTATTACAGGTATGGGACCTGTTATTCAAAATGGTCAGGATCTGGGTTTGTCTGGATAATTAATCCTTCTGTAAGTTGGATCTTCTTGCCTTAAGTATTCTAGAAAGCATGTAAACATTAAACCCAATATGCTGCTTTTGCTTTGAATATGGATTAATTGGATCTTGGTTTGGATCAAGTAGAAGGTAGCGTTTTATCATTACAGAGAAAAATGAAATTTAAAAAAAATTTTGATTCTTTGGATAAAATGAAGTCTATGGGAGATGGCCATCCCGTAATTCAGAGCTTTCTGGATAATGGGTTTTTGGACAAAGCATCCCATAACTGTACAAGTAACTTAGGCCACAGCCAAATCCCTGCTATCTTTGACAACTATGTATTTGCACAGCATTGTTAAGATTAAAAGCTGAAACACAAGCAATGAAACAAGTCATAGGATTGAACCTAAATTATTTTTAAAGGAGAATGCAAACCATAATATAAAAAAGCCCTACCCTACATAGACCCACCTCCCTCCTCCCCCCAAGCCTACCTGGTACCAGGGGCAAAAAAAAGTTGGAGTAATATTCTGGTTCCTAACAACTGTGCATGTGGCTAAAGTCGCAAAAATTTCCGAAAACACTGGTCTGCATCCAAAGTTTAATGAACAATAGTGGGGTAGGTGTTTTTATGTTACAGGTTGGATTTTCCTTCAAAGCATGTTAACATATGCCTCTGTAGTACATGTACAAAATAAAATATGTCTCGATACATCAATCTTCTCGAAGCTACATGAAGGGTTTTTTTGGGGGTTTTTTTCAGCACCTGCTCTTTTGCGCCTGGTCACATATTTTAACCATACTTGATTTAGTTGGACTGAAACAAGCTGGCCTACCATCATGTTACCATAATATTACCAGTGATATAGGTGTTATGTTAACTAGTATATTATCAATTATGTTTTAGACTAATGAAATACTTGTTATAGTAGTCATTTCATAGCATGTATCACAAACGTCTTAACACCTTTATTGATATTGTGCCAACTTGCCTAAATCTAGTATCTAGCACAAAAAATAAATAAATAGTACACCACAAACCTTTGTGTAGTATATACATGGTCAAAGTAATTCCATATATCCTAATAATCAGTTACCAAACAAGAATGACCGTGAAAAATAACAGGTTTTTGAACAGCAGACCAAGTGACTTTTATTGGAACTTTGTCAGAGAAATTACATGTTTGGGCTCATTTAATTTTCTTTCTAGTAGGCCAGGCATTCTCAGAACAGTTACTAGTGGAAGACCAGACTGGGTAAGGTCAGCGCTTACTCTTGCATACATAAGTCAATGTGCACTCCATTTAAGCAATGCGATAAACAGATTTCACATCGGGGTATTTAAGACTAGGGGAATTAACTTCTAGGTGACAAAATCTTTAAGAATATTCTTCCCTTGAATGGCTGAAAGAAAGGGGGCCAAACATGATTTATGAAAACAGAATATTCTTCTCTTAATAGCCGATATGCTGATGTTTCTATGCTAGCATTAATAAACACTTTATACCTCCCACCCACCTAAATCATTGTCACTTAAGAACACTAGCGAGGAACACTTTAAACAAGCAGTTTACAGCCAAAAAATACACTTTCGTCACAAGCTGTTGATTTCCATGTATATGGATATCAGGAGGAACAAGGGATATCAGGTGTTTCTCTGCCAACTGAAATATCAGCAGAGAAACACTAAAGGTGGCCATAGACGCACAGATAATATCGTACGAAACGAATTTTCGTACGATATTCGGTGCATGTATGGTGGGAAATGAGCCGACCGACATCGTCAGAGGATTAAGATATCGGTCGGCTGGTTGATCGGACTGGACGGAAAATTTTGATCGGATGCCTTTGAAAGCTCCCTGAACATCGGCCATTGTTAGTGCTGAATCGTCAGATACAAGTAGAATTCTATTGTTTCTACCCGTTTATCTGACGATTCAGCTCTACACGTGTGTGTTGAGACGAACGATCTTTCTTGGAAAGATCTTTTCCGAGAAAGATCGTAATTGTTACGTCTATGGCCAGCTTAAGTGTCCTAAAAAGTAGTTATGTACTTGGACAAAGATTCCCTAGGATCCCTGCCTTCTGCATATGATTTCTCTTCATGTTGAGGAGATATAAAAAAAAAAGGGGGGGGGGGGAAGGTGTAAAAGATTAAGTGAATTCTAGCAATGTCTTATACACTATAAAACTCTGCTCTCAACAACTCGCTGTAGTTTTATCCACCATTTCTACTACAACTAGTTCTATGGACTATTGTGTGTTTATATACATAAAAATAATACATTTTAGTCTTAAAAGATTTCATCCCAGGCCTCAGTACTTTTTCAGAACTTGCCTCCCTCGGTAGAACCATTACAGAAATTTGCCAGCAACCATAAGGCCATGACAGCAAACTGCTGCTCTAGCACTTTTACAGATGTTCAAATCCCAAAGACAGCAGGGAAGCAAGTATGCATTCTAACACAGACTGTCCCTGTCCAATTAATTGACTTGATACTATAAATACAAACACCCTAAAATGCTTCAAGAAACAGCATCGCTGTTTAAGCATTAAGCCCATAAAGTTATATTAGTCCACGTCTAGTGATGGGCGAATTTATTCGCCAGGGCCGAATTCGCGGCGAATTCCCACGATTCACCGCTGGCGAATAAATTCGCGAATCACCAGCAAAATTTCGGCAAAAAAAACGAGTTGCGCGTCGTTTTTGACGCGACGCATCGAAAATGACGCGACGCGCGTCGGAAACGACGCGACGATAATGACGTGGCGTAAACGACGCGACGCGCGTCAAAAGCGTCCCGCGACTCGTTTCGCTAATTTTTCGCCAATTCGCGAGTTTCTCTAGAAATTCGCAAATCTTTCGGCGAAGCGAATCGCGGGAGATTCGCCCATCACTATCCACGTCATCTTAATCATTTAATTTAATAGAATAGCTCAAACTAGCCTTTGTACAAATGCTTTGGCTAATGCCCCACTGGACTGTTTCTTGCCCTGCACTTACACCCAATGTTCATACCTGTTGAGTATAAAAAAGGAATAGTACGGTTTCATCATTTAATAACCAATAAAATACTGTATAGTACTGAATGAGATGAAAATGTGAATTGATCCTTTGCCTTTTATTTAAGACAGATATTCCCCTGTATCCTTGCCAGACTTGCTTAACCTTCACAGGACAGAGTCAATTTTAGGGCTGGAAAAGCCTTCCAGTCAGGAACCAATGCAGAACAGTAGAGGAACAGAAAAAAGCAAGCATAGTCCGTAACAGGCTGGAATCTCGACAGAGCAGCTGTAGTATAGGACAGACAAGAGCAAACAAATATGAAAACAGTTCAAGGCTGCAAAGAGCAAGTTAGGTAACAAAGAAAGTCTACGATACAGGATACAACCCATAAGATTAGGACTAGAGCTGAGAAATGTAATGCTCGGGCAAGAAAAAGGCGAGAGGTGTTGCACATGGAGGGTTGAAGGAGAACTAAACCCCCCAATAAGAAAATCCCCAACCTACTACATAGGTAGTGCCTCCCCTGCACCCCCCCCCCTGCAGTTACCCCTGAAATTGCCCCAAGGAGTTAGCTTTTGTATCAGTGCAGAGTAATGGCAGCAGAGTTCAAAGGCGCCACTTTCCAGATCTCTAGTCTGCTTCTGTGAGGTCCGTATTGGCGCATGCTTAGCTGGAACAGGCTTCTGGTTCATAGCAACCACACATGCTCCAAAATCCGGAAGATGCCGCTCGTGATCTTGACTCTGCTTACTCTACACAGATACATGAGCAAATCTTAGAAGCAATTTCAGGGGTAATTATGTAGGGGGAAGCAGGGTAGGTAGGGAATTTTCTTATTGGGGGAGGTTCTCTCTCCTTTAAACTGTATAGCAGGGTCCAAACAGACATGGAACAAACTGTAGAGGATGCCCTTCTATAGAATAGACATGCAGGCGTCTTCAGTACAGTACATACAAGATAATAGCTTCAGACCTTGTGAGATCATTCCAAATCATATTTTATGGTTTCAGTCACGCTAAAAACTAGACTAGCAGTATAATTGCTTTAATTTTTATTTTATTTTTTTTAAATATTGACATTCACAATCACAGAAAGCAGGTGGGTTTATGTGCCAGAATGGGGGACCGGATACCCATGCACTGCTTACACAATTAGATGGGGAGGAGGGAGGGGGAA
Organism: Xenopus borealis; assembly: GCA_024363595.1. Lineage (NCBI taxonomy): Eukaryota > Metazoa > Chordata > Amphibia > Anura > Pipidae > Xenopus > Xenopus borealis. Next base: position 54,273,238 of record CM044436.1, on the reverse strand, counting down.
TGAGTGCAGTGACATCTGGGAAGTGCAGAATGTAAAGTTAAAGTAATTGCCTTCCTCACCTCTATGACTAGAGTCGGAGAGCCAGGTAATTAACGGACAGCTAAGATTTTAAACAAGTAAGGATATTTTAATTTAAAAAAAAAAAAAAAACTTGGATTAATCTCGTATTGCCCCACCTGTCAAAGGCAGTTCTGCAAAGCAAATTATTGAATTTAGTGATGTATTTCAACAGCATGAATTAGTTTAGAAAAGAATTAAGGTTTTGTACACAAAATTACAACCACAAGTGGAAGCATGAAATGCATTGGTAAAGTGGTGCCTAAATCCAAAGGCTTAAATGGGTTTTGGGGACATTTGAAATACATTTGAAGAAGTCCAAAGGACAGTGCAATTATTAAAAGGTATTGAAGGCCTCATGTGACCTGCTGGGTACAGCTTTTAAAAGACAATTGGATAAGAGTTTTCTATAGATGAAAGGACCATTGATAAAATCAGGTTAGATATTTTAAGTTTAAATAAACGCTAAGGTACTTTATGCAGAAGCTACATTTGACAGGTCTACAAAATGCAGGAAGTCTTTCTAGCTCAGTAGATTATCACATAGTGTAACCAATAAAATATATCTTGCACTCAAAGAGGTTATCTGCTCAAACTCCAGTTGTAAATTAAAAGCACTAAAATTGTCCCCTAAAATGTTAACGGAAACAAAACTTGGTTCTTGCGACATACCTGTAATTAACAAGGTTTGGAAACAACTGCGTGTGCATAATAATCCTGAACTGGTCACAAGAAAAAATAATGGTGTCATTCTGCAAAAGTATATACTGTAAATACATAAAGGATTTACGTTTTCGGTCACCATTACAAGAAAAAAATGAGGTGCAGCTCTGTGTGCAAACAGTCCTCTCTCCAAAATCCATTTTCTGCTGAACGTGGTGGTTGCAGTTATGAATTCGTTTTGAAGTTGCCATTTCCTAGTTTAGAGGAGGCTTCAAGCATGTTAGCGCAAGAGCCCGAGTGCTACATATGTATGCACTGCATCTGGAAACAAGCACTATATAAATGCAAATATGGAACAGCTTATTGCTTTGAAAATCCAGCATGTCTGATGATTCAAGTCCCACTGCTGTGAAATGTTCTTTTAACTTTTTTATACTGTAAATGCTTGCCAATCATCATGTATAAAAATAATTGGTTCTTTAGTGGATCATTTAATGGATGATTATGTAAATAAGTATTTAATCATATAACCCCTTTATTGCTGAGGTGGCCATACAAGTCTTCAGAATGCAAATGTTCCCCCCTCCCCCACAAAAAATTTTTTTCCCTCTAAACATGTAATTCAGCAATTAATTGAAATCTCCAGCTTAAGGAATTTTCCCCTTTTAATCTTAACAGGCCAATCATATTCAGAAAAAGGCCAGAAACAATCCATTTTTTCACTATTCACTAAACTCTTAAGACTAAAGTCTAAAGTCTTGACTATTATGGGACAATATCAAAATAATTTGTTGCCAATTTAATAGCCCATAGAACAGTGACAAATACTCTAGATATAGACATAAGCTTATGGTTACAGCATTTTATGAAATTATCTTTAAATATAGCACTACGCAAACAGTCAACACATCCATACTTTCTTAGAAGTGAACCAATTTTATCTTTAAGAACTTATAGTTTAAAAAAATACAGAGCAATATTGCACAATACTAAGGAGCAGATTTATTAAAGTAGAATTCAACCCCCTACCATGGT
>CM044436.1:54244212-54271233 GCA_024363595.1 Xenopus borealis | reverse complement strand
AAAAAAATGGCACCTGTGAACTCCTGAGGCCAGAATCTGCATGGAGGGGTAAGTAATAAATTAGGAGCATTTGTCCAGGGGGCAGCTAGGCTGGAGGGGGGTATACCCAGGGTAGTGGTGTTTTCAATAACAGGTCGAATTGAAAATTAGAATTTTCTAAAAAAATTTAAGGCCAAATCTCTCAAATTTGAATTGTGAGTTGTGTCCAAACTTGATTCGAATTTGAATTCCGAGATTTATTGTGGCGAAAAATTCACGAATGATGCGCATATCACTTTTTTTCTTTTTTCACACCAGCAAATTTTTGGCAGGTGATTTTTCACTGGCATTTCGCGAATGTATTCACCGGCGGCGACTTGAACAGAGTTCAAGTCTGTAAAATTTGTGCGTCTTTTAGATAATTTATCAAATAACCGAATTTTTTGTATATTTGAATTGGTTAGAAAAACATGAATTTGAAATTCAACCTTTGATAAACATGCCTCACCATGTGATGAGTTTGTCAATATATCATAATGCTTTTTGTATTAAGTACAGTAAAAGCTTAAATAAAAAAGAAAATAAACTAAATAAAATAAAATAAAAGGGACTGGCAGTACTTCTGGAAATGCAAAAAGTACTTGTCATAAAATTCAAGTTCTCAAAATACAAATGAAAAAGTATGACTGATTCATCTAACACTACGGAATGTGACAATGCAGGTTTGATACAGAGGAAGGCACTAGATACTGGAAAAAAAAAACTTAGTTACAATGTTTATCACTGATAAATGTAAAAATAAACAGTACATATTTCAGTTCCACATCAAGAGCTATTTTGGTATGTGTATAACTGCAGGAATTATATAGTGACTAATTATATGGGGTTGTAATGACATCCTGTAGCTTGATGAACAGTCAGCTTGCAGCATCTAGTAAAATTTACAGACAAGGGACAATCATTTATTGGTACATTATTCTGTGTTATCCATGAACTTACAGTATTGTGACAGGAGAATGTATCTGGAAAGAGCAGAGAACATTTGACTAGTAAAGTCCCCATCTTTGGCAAAGAATTTCTTAAAGCGATTCTGACACGTTTCAATAAAAATCATAGGAACGTGTTATTAGAAGGTAAATGCTGCACAAGTTATCATTTCACTCAAGCCCCCCCCCCCCCACAGCAAAAAATTGACCATGCCAATTTTGTTGCCACACCCCTAATTACAATGTTCATTTTACAAAATTTGGCAGGTTTTTAAAGTTTGAAAATATTTCTCCTTAACTGTTACAATTACTTATTTTCTTATCTCAAAATTGTTACATTAAAATATCTTATTAGCACCTGTTGGGTGTTCTGGGCTCTCTGCCAAAAGCCAATTGAGTTGAAACGGTTTCTTTTTATGGATGTTTAGTGCAGAGAAAAGAATTTCCAGTACAAATGAGGGACTGCAGATGAATTGTCAAAAGAGGGAGTGTCCCTCTGAAAAAGGGACAGTTGGGAGGTATGCTATGGATGGATCGCACAGCCCCCAGCCCAGCGTTACTGAAACGGCTCCTTAAGCTGTGTGGAAGGGACGGATGAACACAGGTTTGCGGGGAGGCTTTGGGGGAACTATTCCTCGTGCAGCATTTACTTTATACGGACAGGTTCCTACGATTTTTATAGGAATGTATCAGTATCGCTTTAAGCAAGAATGTGTAATTATAACTAGCAATGAGGATGGGTTTTATACGCTGTATAGTTTTAGTATGTAGGCTTCCACTTGCGTTCGTTTTCCAAGTGTCCCCAGTCAATTGCATTTCCAAGCTAGAAAAATAATATTGCATGGCTGCTATGCAATTCTGGTACCTAATTGTGAGAGTAAAGCTGGCCATAAATGCAAAGATTTACCTGCAATATTGGATGAACAATCAACGTCCCCATCTCCTGACCTGCCACTAACTATTCAGATCAAAAAAGTAGTAAAATAACAGATCAGTCGATGTTCTGCCCCTACAGCAACCGTACAAAAGTTTGTCTGACAGAGCTGAAAAATGTTGGATCAACAATACATGTAGGGATACGATCAGCAGCCGACAAATCTTCTAACCTGTCCAAGCAACTGAACGACCAATCCGCATGGCAAGACAACAGTCGGGACACTCCACACACTATCCAAAGATTGAATCTTTGCGTCTATGGCCAACTTAAAGGAGAAGAAAAGGCTGGAGGAACTTGGGTGTGCCAAACATTAGGCACCCCCAAGTGATTGTATCTACCTACCAGAAACCCCCAGGGTACACCACAGAGAGGTTCATTTCATTTTTCTGACTTTGCGCAGCTTTTCATTAAAACTGTGCATGTGTTATTCCGGGGAAATCGACGACAGAAGAAAACGGAAGTCTATCATTCTGTGGTGCTCACTTGTATAACCCAAGGCCGGTACAGATTTCTGATTAAAAGATCACTGGCCCGGTGTTTCAGGTAAGTAGATACAATCATTTTGGGGTGCCAAACGTTAGACACCCCCAAGTGATTGTATCTACTTACCTGAAACATCTGGTTGGTGCATCTATCAAGTGCCTCCAGCCTTTCCATCTCTAAGCAATGGCTTTTCTTTACATGGTTACACAGTTATATCTGGATGCATTTAGCCGAACAATGGCAAATTAAGGCATGCTTTTTTTTGGTCTGGGAGCAGGAACACATCAGTAAAATAAAGTATTTTTATGTAGCATGGTTGAGAAACTAATAGAGCAGTATAACCCTGCCAGACTGTCCCATGAGGCAAAAAAAGTAGGAGACCTGGGTGCTTATGCTACAAAAAAATAAACAGTCCAAAATGATAGCACTCACAGGACTTACACAATGACACCAAAAAGTCAAAAATAAAGAAAAAAAGTTGAATTTATTTTGTGTCATTCTGTAAATCCTGTGAGTGCTACAATTTTGGAATATATATGTATATATATTGAGTGCAAACCGGTTGGAATGTTTGTATATTCTGAACTAGAGGACAGACTCCCCACAGCTTGGGTAAACGCACCTCCATCAACATATAGTTAGTTTATTGATATAGTGCATCAAATGTGTTCAAGAGGGATGGGATGTTCATTTGATCAGTTTATCCTGCCACCGTGTGTTGAAGAGCAAATACTACATTAAACTAGGACAACTCTTACACATGCTGTTCTTGTATGAAATCATTCTGCAGCATTATTAGTTTCTAATTCTAAATGCTTTGCAGAATTTATATTTGACTACCTCATTCATTTTTATTGCATGAAGTATGTTACCACAAAGTAAACTTTTCTTCAGTTTGTTTCCATATAAATATATATGCTTTCCTTTTTCTCTGTAATAAAAACAGTACATTAAAGTTAATCCCAACTAAGATATAATTAATCCTTATTGAGGTAAACCTCACAAGGAACCTTTGGGTTACTTTGGAAAGCACTGTGCGATATCCCACTGTCGATTTTTCATTGTAGCCAGTGGGAAGGCAGTTCGCCCCGAAGAAGAGGCGATTAGTCAGGTGACCAAGTCTACCAGAATCTGCCAGTGTGCCCTTACCCTAAAGGTGTTTCTTTCAGTGTCTTGCTTCTGTCAGTTTTGGTTTGATGTGAAATACCATGAAAAATATTCAGTCACCTTTTATCATTTTCTAGGATAGCAGCTTCCCTATAAACATTCCTTTAGGGATACATCCACTTTTAACAATTATAATGCATGCTTAATAATCAGAAGCAGGAGGTTTTACATTGTTTAAAGCAGCAAATCATTATTTCACAGAAGACAGCCTCGCTGCATAAATCTCTTAAGAATCTTTCGACAGGAATAATTACAAAAGCATGCACAGTAAATTGATAGCAATTCACTTGCAGTAAATGCTTGCACCCTAAAATTTGGTTAGGATGTTTTCTAAAATGGTATCTAAAATACACATCCTTCAAAATCGAATCTATTGTTCCTTTAATTATACAAATACATAATTCAAACACAATGCATAAGAAAAACTTAAGATACAAAACAATATACATACCAATTATATACACGATTCGCAAGCAAAGATAGAAAAAAATTACACTAACACAATAGCTCAATAATTCAGCGTACCAAATGTAAAATGAGAGGTATCCAACTATAGCCAATTAGTTAAGTAAACAGAGAAAACTGGTTCAGTGCTATGCAGTGCAGTTACAACAGTAATCTACTGGTTGGGAATGTGAATGCTCTTGGAATAAACATAGGATCCACCAACCACTGCCACTTCCTAACAGTGTCCACACTTTCCTTTACAAAAATATATATACATTTTAATGGTAATTAATAGTAGTCCCCCTTTAAATTACCTTTTCGTATTAGACTGATTCTAGGACAGTTGCCATTTGGTCTTATAAAGTAAACATACCATTGCAGACACAGAGCAATTGGTTTTTCTGGGTGCCAGGGTTCGCAAACAATCAAATATGTAACAAATGATTAGCAATTGAAAGCTGCTTAAAACAAAACATTCTATAACATACTATTTAATAATTGCAGAGTCCCACCCCACAGGTCTGCTTCATGGGTGTCTCGGTTAACTATACTGATGCATTAAATTAATATGCATATTCTAACTTTACCACCTACAGTACTTTCAGATTATTAAAATGCCCCATGTCTCTTTTCCTAAAGGTAGACAGTCGAATTTCATTGTGTGAAATGATTGGTTTTAGTACAGTGCCAAGTTGTCCTAACAGTTGATTGAAAAGGATTAAAAATTTTAAATTTTAGTTGTGAAAGAAAATCTCTAATCTCTATCCAAGATACTCCTTCCATCAAACACACTGAATGGGTCTTATCCAACTTACTTAATACTGCCTCATACTCCAGTACATTCAGTTCACTAGTATTGCCTAAACTAAAGGATGCCAATACTCAATTACCCAAGCGGTTAGCATACATTATTAGTGGTCTATGCAAGGTGCCACCAGAGTGTTTATACAGTATTATATAGGGTGTTATGTGGTGTAAACCATTATAAAACATATGCAGGTTTTACCTTATCCACAGCTGACAATTACTGAAATTAACAGTTGCATCATTTTACTTCAGTCACCGCTGCAGATCAGAACTATCATAGTACCTAGGTTTTTTAAATAGCTTACCTGTGCTCCCTCTCCTTCAAGCCTTGGTGGTCTGATGCTGGAGAGATGGATGGTTTTGTAGTCTCCTGAATTCAGCTTTACCACCATGGCATCTGCATTTAGGATCTGTACCACCTGTTGTACACAAATATGGAGTTGAAAAAATTTACCAATAAGGACATCAGCATTTGAGACTGACAACTACCAGACAGACAACAATAATACAATATTATTTGCATATATTCTCAACTATGTTCTCACTACACCATAACTTCAGGCTAGACAACAGGCTGGAGTGTCATCCTCTTCACTACAAGCAATAGAAGCATTTTTTTACAACATTTTTTTTACAATGACATTGTAAAGATACATTATATCACAGTGTTCAAATATTGTCTCCAAAATTATTTCGTGAACATAAAAAGTTACACACACTTACATGTTAAACCTTTTACAAAGTGAAAGGCATTTGTACGGAAAAAGTATTCTCTAGTATACCTTTTTTTTAACAATGTTAAATCTATCTAAATGGCAGGCACTTCTCTAACCAGATTTAGATTGAATTATCTTTTTTTCTTCAACACTCGTTTACTTTACAAAACAGTTGCCTGTGGTTGTATTTCAAAAATTTTTTAAGTGTTCTGGCTGTGGCAGCTGAACAAATTGTACTTTAAACTACTACTATAAAATGCATGTATACTCTTTTTGGAACATGGAGATTTCAGGGATTTTCGGTTAAAGGGTTTATCCATCATGAAAGAATACCAACAGTGTATACATTAGTCAATACATTTCAGCAGCACAAGAGAAATGCCAATGATTAACATATTAATCTTTACCCCCTAAAACAATGTAGGTCTCAAAATATATTGCATAAAAACAAATATGTAAAAACCGGCTTCATGTAAATTAATAATTTTTATAATATTCAGTTTTACTCATTTGTGCCATTGGGTAATGAAAGAAAATTATCACGGTAAAAAAAAAAATAAGGACGGCCCCCTGGGATCCTACGATATTGCTATTGAATCAAATTACGAACAAAAACATTAAAGGGCAACTAAAGTCTAAAATAGAATAAGGTTAGAAATGCTGCATTTTGAATACTAAATTTAAACATGAACTTGCTGCACCAGAAGTCTAATAAAATAAATGATTAACAGCCCCCTCTGCCAACTTTGAAAGCATAAGACATCTCTGCAATATCAAGACTATGCACATGCTCAGTGTGGTCTGGGATTCAGTTGGGTTAAGCTTATGGATTGTCATAAATGATCAAAACAGCACAAGTCAAATATGCCATAGAGGCCAATACAGCAAGACTAATTAATAATCAGAATATATTGTGGATACAAATCTACACGGTCACTAGTTTTTTTTGTTTTTTTTACAGGGAAAGGCAAAGCTGCTCGAGTTCTGGCAAGTAAGGTAGGGGGCTCCCCCTGCCATTTGAAAGTGTAACTTTCCCTGAACAGCATTTAGGGACCATCTGACAATTCCTACCCCCAGCAGCAAATGAAGGGGGAATTTCACTGCATACAGTCAGTTTCTTATAAAAATGGTAGAGATTTTTTAATTGAAGTACATCGCAGATCCATTTCTTTTTCATTAAAGTATTCTTTTTGTATTTACATTCCCTTTAAATAAGGTTACATATGAGCTTGTTGCCTTGTAGAAGCAGCTCAGTAACCAGGACACCCATTTATAGATATATATAGATACTGGGAAAAAGCATGCTCTCGTTTGGCCCAGTCAACAGTTGTTCAGTCCAAAGGTTGAGAAATTTAAAGGTAGAATGGCAGGTAGCTAGATTATTTGATTGGGCATCAGATGGTAAATATGAATATATGGTTACTAGCTGCCTCATTAGGACACACCAGCATCACCCCTCCCCCACTGCTATGGTGACATTTTACAAAGCACACAAGTCCATGATAAGTATCAAGGAAGTATTATTTTCAAAATGTTTACTTCTAAAATGAACCGCTCCTAAAAAATATTTGCCCAGATATTCTATGACAAAGAACAGTTGGGATGATACTGCATCCATTTAATCAGATCACAGTTATGGTAGACTACAATGCTGTCTTCACTTGCAAACTGACTACAGTGTGCATGAATTGGTATGGCTGCCAAAAATAAGTTTGAGCAAACCGTTTTCATGCTACTAAAATTGCAGATAAACTACACTTGTACATATACTTCAAAGCACATGACAACTTGATCTTAAGCCATCATTTGGTTATAGCATAAGCAGTTTTTTTTATATAAAAAATTAGCAATTGTCTCATGATGAGCCAAAAATGAGCCAAAAACAGGCAAAAAACCCAAATGCAACAATAAAGATCGCAAATCCTGTTAAAACCTTAGCTGGCTGTAATCTACGTACTATTACACATCAAAAAAATCAGGCTACCACATGAAGATAAATTACACATACAGGGAAGATACAATATTTTGTACAGAATTCTCAGTTTAATAAGTATAATTATTGACTTAGGTGGGGGGTTATTTTATATTTCCCAAGTAACCAATGTGCACTTAAAATGTGCTAAAAGCAAACTCCAAGTGAATAATACTGTACAGTATAAATTGTTCTTTTCAGCAAAAAGCATAAATGCGTGTAAGCATTACACAAGAAGCACTCTAGTGTGACCCTTGCCATAAACATATGCTTGCAACTCTGAATTAGTCTTCAGCTATGACAAGTACATTTAAAAAAAAATCAGTTAAGAATTTGTATTGGAATATAATACACATCTTAAGTAATGAAGAGCATATGTGCTTTGCTCCCATAAGCACAAAGGCAGAACAGCTGGAGTTTTACAGAGCATTCAAAATGTGATGAAAAATAAAATTAGAGTGGTGTCTTCAGACTATCTATACAAAGCCAACTGCAATCTTGTTGATATTAACCGATATGCTAGTCCTAATTCCAGGTAGAGTCCTGAATGGGTTGATTTTTTGAAACCTGTACCCATCAAATACCTGAAACCGCAAGCAGCAATTTGACCCGCATGTTCCTGCTAACCAATTCGCACCTGGGGACGCATGGGAAACAGAAGTTGGGTCATATTTGTCTGGAAGTGATGGCACTCTGGTGTCGAATCTTCGCAAAAAATTTTTTAAAAATGGAAGAACCATAAGGGAGGCTGGGAAGGATTAAGGGAGGCTGGTGAGGGATCAAGCCTGCAACTTTGTGGGGTACTCGCCCGGGTTACTTGCAGATGCTTTCACAGCCAAGGAATTGAGGACTTTTTGCCTGAAACCAGATCACTTTGCAGGTGTTCAAAGGTTACCTGACTCAATGCAGGACTAATTTCAGGTATGATTGCAGGTCAATATGCAGTTCTACAAACTTTCGCTAAATACTTTACAATAGAGACATTTCCAGTTTTCAATCATCAAAGCTATTGGTTCTATTTTGTGACAAGATAATACAATTTATTTTTTTAAACTCATCAGAACCATTAAGAGTAATAGTTTGACACAGGCAAGCACTGGGATGTTAAACCATGGGGGTTTACACAGATACATCTAAAAAAGTGAAATGTGTGCTCTTTTACAGAACTCCATCCTGCTTTCAGGCAAATAACCACCTGTAGCAGCAGGTCTGAATATCCACTTATTAGGATTACTGTACAACCACTGCTCCCTTAACTCTGGGTGGCTTTTGGCTAAGTAATCTTTTGCCTAACTATTCAGCAAACCAACTAACAATGAAGTGGATATTTATGTGTGGCCATTTTAAATATATTTTAAGAAATTGCTGGGAAGCCGTAACTTTTTGGTACAGAATATAAAAATGACCTATTTTAGGTTAGCACTAAACAAAATGAAACAAACATACACCATGGTCTAAAATGTGCTTGTTTGATTGGCGACAAGCACATGATCCTGTTCGTAGCATGGATTGGTCAATACGTATTTTAAATACAAACTGGGCCCTCTGGGCCAGCTGTCTCAAGACATTTCATTATGCATTAGACATTAAGAAAGTGCCCTCTTTAGAGCTGTTCAAGAATGCAATGTGTTGCACAGCTATTCTAACCGCTAAATTCTGACTTCATTAAAAGCTTGTCAGTAAAGGGCAAACATTCGCTTATCAAGTGAGAAGTGGAGCACACAGCACAGCCAGACTAAAGACTTGATTAATGAGAGTTCACAAGGTATATCATTTAACCACATTAGTGTTGTGACCAGATTGGCTCTTACAATAAAACCAGACTACTTAAATTTCTATTAAGAAGAAAAAATTTCAGAACGATAACATTTAATTCCAGTCAAGATTTTGTGCAGCCTTTCAAAATGCAAGTATCAGAGAACAAACAAGAACTCTACAGACCAGGACTGGATAATGTTTTTCTAAAACATCTTCCTATTTCATATCTTCAGAAACAATCAGTTCTGCGAGTTTTCAACCCCTGGCGGTGAGGTTCTTCTGATCTCAGAGAGATTAGTGAACGATAGGTCAATGTCACAGAGACATCTGCTCATTAATCTGTGCGTTTATGTGCATGTACAGTAAGAGCATGCACAGTTGGAATTCCAGTCAAAATGGAAATAAACCTACCGTTTAAATAAAAGGGAAATTATCCATGGTAAAACAAGGCACTGTGCTTTCAACTCAATTTTCGGATCACCAAGAGTACAAGGAATATATTCTATTGATAAACTTGAGCTCAGCCTTAAAATCATTCTTTGCTAAAGACAGCAAGAGGTTTAGACATATATAAAGCTTTCATTTGGGTTCAAATTCAGTCTAGGCATCCTTTTAGCAAGCATGCATTCTTTAGAAAATGTCACTTAAAGGAACAGTAACATCAAAAAATTTTGTTTTAAAGTAATAATAATATAATGCAGTGTTGCCCTGCACTGGTTGTGTTTGCTTCAGCAGCACTAATATTGTTTATATCAATAAGCTGTTGTGTAGCTATGGGGGCAGCCATTTAAAGGAGAAAAGGCTCAAGTTACACAGCAGATAGATAAGCTCTTGTAGAACATAATGTTATCTGTTATCCATTACTTATCCTGTGCCATATAGCCTTTTTTCAATTTCCACCATAGCTACTTAGCAGCTTGTTTATATGAACTATAGTATTGTTTCTGAAGCAAACAGATCAGTTTTAACAGTGCAGCGCAACACCACATGATACTTTCTTTACTTTAAAACACTTTTTTGTGTTACTGTTCCTTTAAATTGCACAGCATAAACAAGGCCAAAAATCTGCATAGTGGCTCAAAATATGCATCTCTAAAAGATCCCCTTTATGGCTTTATCTTCAGTTTAACAAGACATGCAGAGATTAATATGCATACAATATGAAAATCTCTCTTCTGGGTCTCACCTTGCCTCATGGCCGAAGCAGCACTGTATGTAGGCTCACAAGAACGACTGCAAACATTATCTGCCTTATAATGGTCTTTGTAACAGCACATGTATCATTTCATCTATCAACTCAAAACTAACAAGAAATATCTAACACAGGTAACTAAAAAAACTGTACTTGCTGAGAAATTTTAATGAAGACGTTTCACTGCTCATCCGAGCAGCTTCTTCCGTTCAACTGACTGGTGTAGGGGAGTAATCTTGGTAAAGAAAGCTATAAGCAATACTGTGCCTGTTCTAAATGCATGCTGAACTCTATCTGTATATTACTACAGACAGGGAATGTTCCTAAACTATACATTTAAAAAAACTAGATACTCTTAGCTATATTATGAGAAGCTAAAATCTAGAAAGATCAAAGGCCGTCTAATGGGTCAAGATACAAGATGACCTTGTTTGAATCAAGCCCATTACTAATTCAACATGGCAACAAACAATTTCTTTGCACCAGATAGTAGTTAACAGAGCAGACAAAAGAATTAGTAGGTTAGCCAGTAACCTGCGTCTGCCAATGACCTGTACAGCATAGAGTACCTATGCTGTACAGGAAGGGTAAGAATCTTGGAAAGGAAGTTCATATTACTTTGACGTTGGGTAACATTATATTAACAAGAAAAATTATTTCATGGCGTTTGCGGTTTTTGCAGCACCACAGAGACATATTACATTTACTTGCTACCTCCAAATTAAGATGAAATATGCGACAAATTTCTCATCGATGTTTGACTATATAACAATGTATCTTGTACAGAAAAAGTGTCCTTTTCAGTATAATGGAGATCTGTAGCAACCCATCTTACATTTTACGTGACAATGCCAAATGTTTGTTCAGAAAGGGCACCTAATTGCTAGGGCTGAATCTTTCAGAAATGTAACCCTGTCCAGCAAAAAGGTTCTTGCAGTTAAGATAAAATATGCAACTTGAATTATTCTAGCTTCATTATTGCAGTGGATATAGTAAAATGTTTTCAGAGATCTGAAGTCCAGAGCTGTATTTATTGACAATTGAATACATTTTTTACGGAAAAAAAATTCCTGCCGGGGAGACTTTCCGAATAAATCCGGTAGTATTGCTTGGGGGTATAGGGTCTGCTGTGCCGATAGCATGAAGTGACATAATGAGAAGCAGTGCATGTGAGGTCACTTCCAAAAGTTGGGGGGATGCAGTTAGGTCCAATGCTTAGGTTGGCACTGCTGAAGTCAAATAGTTTAAAGGAACAGTTCAGGGTAAAAATAAACTGGGTAAATAGATAGGCAGTGCAAAATAAAAATTGTTTCTAATATAAAAATACAACACAACTTCCTACTTTTCAGCTCTCTAAACTTGAGTTAGTCAGCGACTTGAAGGGGGGCCACATGGGACATAACTGTTCAGTAAGTTTGCAATTTATCCTCAGCTTTCATCTCAGATTCAAAAGCAACAGTTATGACCCATGTCCTCCCTCAAGTCACTGATTGGCTACTGCCTGGTAACCAGGGTAACCAGTCAGTGTAAACCAAGATCCAAGTAGTGTTCTGTTAGGTTAGACTTAGTCACTCCAGCCTTTGTACATTACATTTTTGCCTAACTATATTGAAAACATTTTTTATTTTGCACAGCCTATTTACCTAGTTTTTACTTTTATACCAAACAATTCCTTTAAGTACTTTACATTAACTGCAAGTTCTGCAAATTCTATTAGACATTCTCAGCACTACCAAATATGTTGGCGCTATAAATACTTAATACGTGTTAATATATACGTATGTATAACATAGTTCACAAAAGCTATACAGTCATACTAGACTCAGAGAGGGCCGTTACAAAGGATCCAGATAAGGTTAGGCTTGATAGGGGCATTATTATTATTATGTATTTAACAGCACCAACATATTTAGTATCGCTGAGCAGGTCTAATTTCATATTTTAAAAATTCTTTTAAAATTGCCATTCTAGCACCTGGTTAAGCAGGTGCTAGAATGGTTTCACCTTGCCTCATAGCTAGTGCACCCCTGTAGTTAAGGTCCCATGGTGGCCAAGTAATAGGGATGTGACAATAACCTCACGTTCCTATCATACGTATGGAATCTTGCTCTTGACAATCCTGAAAAAGTGCAAGGCCAAACTGTTGCCTGGTATTTGACCTTTTCAAAACACCATCTTTTGCAAATGGAAGTACAGTTGCATTTCCTTTGATTTATGACTTAACCCTGGCAAGTGTCTAGGGTTCTAGAGTACCCATCCAACAAGTATAATTTAAGGTGGCTGATGCTCTCCCAATAATTCAAGTATTACCTGCTAGCATTACCTGAACAAGAAGAATTTATGCATTTTTAGTTTAAAGGATGAAATCTCTCTTGGTAGGGCAGATACATGTTCCACTCATTACAAACTATTCACTGCATGGTTTTTCGTTCTTTTTGGCTGTAAGTTCTGGTTTTTAAATAATTTCTTCATGGACGAGTTAGTGATTTTTCAGAGGCCACTAGCATTGATAAAAGGGGATGGTATATCATCTTGCAAGAATGCGGATACAGGACTTCTGCAAATATATGTATAGCTTGAGTTCTAGTTTATCTTTTGTTAGTAGTAAGTTTAGACATGTGCTTGCTATGCAGCTTTATAGTTACTATAACTTTAACGTGTGTACTTTAAAGGTTAGTAATTAGTAGAAGCAAATGGAAAAAAAATCCTTACATTAAGAAAATGCAGAGTAGCTCAGTGTTTCTACACTGCATCCGCAGGGTTCAGAGTTTGATTTAAATTAAGACAAACTGCTTCATAGAATGCATGTTCTACTTATCTTTGTGGCACACCAAAATATACAAGTAAAAATTGCTTCCTGATAGAGATTACCCTAGTCAATGTGTGAATGTGAGAAATTTAGACTAAGCTTAAGTGAGGCAGACACAGGTAGCAATTGATCACTAAACCACAGCATAATACTTCAGGGGAAAAAAAAAAAAAAAGATTCATTTTCTATATCAGTGAGCCCCAGTTGATCAGCAACATGTTGCTCCAAGTAACCTAAAAAGAGGTGCTTATTTTTGAATTTCAGGCTTGGAGGCAAATTTTAGTTGCATAAACCATGGTGTACTGCCAAACAAATCCTACTGTAGGATCAGCCCACATAGGAGCGACCAAATGGCCAATCACAGCACTTATTTAGCACCACCAGCAACATTTTTCATGCTTGAGTGGCTCCCCAACTGTTTACATCTGAATGTCGCTCATGGATAAAGAAGGTTGGAGACCCCCGTTCTCTATCAATACTCCTGCATCTCACAATACTGCATAAATGCCTATGCTGTAGCATAGATTGTGCTGTTTCCCTTAAAATTAAAAGTTAGAAAACTAGCAATTTGTTTAAAGGAGACCTAACCCCTAACAATGAATAGGGCTAAAAAAATCCATGTTTTTTATACTGATCTTGTTGAACCAGCTGAAGATTTCATATTTTAAATAGCAGCAATGATCCAGAACTTCAAACTTGCCACAGGGGGGTCACCATCTCGGAAAGTGTCTGACACTCAAGCTCTGTGGGCTCTGAGCAACTGTTGAGAAGGTAAGCTTAGGGGCTGATGCAAATTATCAAGCGGAAAATGTAATTGGCCTGTAATATAAACAGATGCTACAGGGTTGATTCTGATGCACTTGTTTTTGTGCTGCCATGTAGTAATTATCCATATTAATTACTAATCAGCCTTTTACTATGACAATTATATTCTATGTGTACTGTATATTTTGAGTTGGTTCCTACGCTCAGTAACAGACAGCAGAAAGGAACAAGTGCAGTGAATCAGCAGAAAAGAAGATGGGGAGCTACTGGGGCATCTCTGGAGACACAGACCTTTACTGCTAAAGGGCTTTGGTTGCCTTGGGCAGGTACAGAAGTCCAAAACAGTATAGTACTACATTATAGTATGGTTTACTTTCCTTGTCCTTTAAACGGTTTCATGCTGAGTATCTGTAAAATGAGTTGGGACTTTCAAATATGGAAGCAGACAGGAAAAAACCCCAGCTAGTTGTGGACTTCCAAAGGTTGCAGAAGACTTCTATGGATGGGTTTCATGAAGTCATATGGCAGGAAAAAAAACTCAACAAGCACAGTCACAAGTAAATCCGAAACACAAATTAAGGCAATAGCACAGGTAATGCTTTAGAGCAGGGCTGTCCAACTGGCAGCCCGCGGGCCAACTCCCCTTCTGTCCCCCTCCATGAGAGTCTGCCTGCTGTGTCTGCTTACCATATAGAAGCTTTAAAAGGTATTACTACAGACTGTAACTGGCCCCTGCATTGTTTAAGACTCAAATTCAGACTAATCCCCTGTATTGTTCACACCTATGATCCCCCTGCATTTACTTGTAACACCTCGATTGTTCACAAACCTAAAGCCCTGTACTGTTCACACCAGAGACCCAGACAAACTGCCCACATTGTTCCCATTTACGCTTGCTTGTGTGCTTCATACTCTGCTTGCCCAGCGTGGCTTGTGTGAATTTGGGGCAACATTTGTGTTTTTGTTAAGTTGGAAGAGATGGCTAAATTTAATCTTCTGTAATTAGTAGTGCCCAGGGTGTCCAATAAGGTGTTATTTTCTTGGTCTCTTGACATTTTCTAAACTGTTTACAAAAAGAATAGTGCTTTTTATACACAGAAGCGCAAACCCCCTTTTTGTCCCCCAAAGTGGAACCAGCTTGCAATTCAATGTTGGAAATTCAAAGGTTACCACATCCGAGCCTTTGCCCCTACCTCGCTGATCCATTTAACCCCCTGCACTGCAAAAAACTTCTGATATAAACAATATTGTAACATTCAGGAAAAGTATCTGCATCTCTTTATTAAGGAAGCTGCTCAGTGACCATTGTAATATGCAACACTCCCTTCTCACCATTGCCACATTTTGTTTACTTTCCAAGAAAGCTAATCAGCCATTTACTGTGAATTACAATTGAAAATGTAACATTACTAGGAAAGAACATGTCTAGAATTCATATAGTGTAGTGGTTAGATTTTGCAGAAACAAGTATCTACTGCCATCTGTTGGTTACAACGTGCCACACCCTTTTCCTTCAAAATGCAATTTTATATAAAAATATTGAGAAGTTGAATGCATTAAAAAAACAGTCTAGTTTCCATAACCTACATAATGCTGATCTAAACCTATTTACATTCTTAATCCCCCTATCTACCCAACCTGTCTGCTTGCATTATCCCTAACCACATATGAACTATTCTTATCAGGTATTTAGACCAATGTTGTGATTGGGTACTCAAGACATTACAGTAATATACAAATATCTATAACATTACTTAATACCTAATACATAAATTTCTTGTCCCCCACTAAGTTACCATAACATCTGAATAGAGGTTTTCAATTTAGACTCCCATTTTGTAATCCGCTGTATTTAGAACACTATTCTCTTGAAAAACAGTGCTGACATGAACCCTCCCAACATTGGTGTCTATAGTCAAATGAGAAAATATTTACCTTAGGCATGTTCTGCAACCAAATTACACAGCTATTTCCAGGTATATACACACCACCAATAAATTACCAAATCACAATACTCTAGAACACACAGGGTGCCACTTACAGCAAACAGCACATAGTACAGAAGCAGTATGGTGTAAACAGGATTACGGAGAACTACATGTTAAGATTGCATCCAGCACAAAAGGCAGAAAAAATGCCTGGAATGGCATAAAGAAAAAACCTCAAACACAGACATACCTGAACACAGACGACAATAGAATAAAATAGAAGTGTTAGCTCATTAGTCAAAGCATAGATCAGCCAAAACAAGCAGGACTATGGTTTATCACAATGCATGGATTAGAATTTAAGTCCTCTACAGTTGTCCTTTACAGTTGTAAACTGCAGAGGTGCCATTTAATTTATGGCTTCTAAGTATAAATAAAAAACTACCCTTGGAGGGGAAAATATGCACAAGCATAAGGCAACTAGTATAATTATATTTATATGTGGAGTAAAAAAAAAAGCACATAAAAAATGCTACAGAACAAGTATAATGCTTAAACGGTCAAGAACAAAGAGCATGATTAAAAGCAAATACCAGTTAAGGTATTAACACAGGCCAAAGAGCTACATGAAAAGCATCCCCTCCAAGTATTTGGCTGGACAAAGTATATCCGACAGCAGGCTAAACCTCCCAAGCAATCCTTGAAGTCTGAGTCAGCCCTGAACCTGCTCACTGGCAAGCAAGACACTGCAGGGGGACCTTATCTGTTCTTCCAAAGCCGACAGATTGAAAGATTTTGCTTTGAAGGGTAAAAACGGAAGGATGGATTACTTTGCATTACAGACTTTTTATTCTACTTTGTACAGCACTTCAAAATGCAATAGAACTGAACAATTCTCATGCTCGCTACTATGGAAAACATGTTTAACCACACACAATCACTAAAATTTCCATTAAAAAATGACCACCATTTTAAAGCTATACTCTCTAACAGAAATTAAAATACAGTATACCATACCAGCATATTCAAAAAATATCCCTCTCATTTTATCTTCTTTGATCTAAATGTCACTGGCTGACTAATTGTCAGCCATAAAAAAAAAAGCATAGTAAGCTATCAAATACATATAAATTTAGGAAAAATGCACTAGTGAGCAGTGCAAGGCCAAGACTTAAAATAGACCTATTTTAAGATACTGTAGGTGAATTGCTTAATTGCAAGAAAAGATCTCTGCATTTAAGTTAATAAAGTAACTAAACTTAGCTTGCAATATGTGACTTCAATCACTTTCCATCCAAAAGGTGTTTTCAGATGTTTCACACAGGCAACAAAACACCTCATGTGACTCCTTAATGGAGCATTCAACCCAAATATTAAAAATCCCCTACCCCACAACCGTTTATAGACCCCCTCCCTCCAGCCTACCTGCTACTCTGGCAAACGCAACAAAATTTTTACTTAACTCTCCGTGCAGAGTGTCCGTTGGAGTTCACGGCACCCATCATCTTCTTAGTTAATTTTCGTAATCAGAGTGGCGTTTCACAGGTGCCGCAATCTTCCAGTCCCGAACAACGGCACATGCGCAGTTTCTCAGTACCAGAAGGTGGCTCAAACTGAATGCGCTGAAACGCAAATCTGATTCCTGAAGATTACCGAAGAAAAGAAGATGGCTGCCGTGAAATCTGATGGACAGAATCAGCATGGAAGGCAAGTCAAAAGTAGGAATGCACTGAATCCACTTTTTTGGACTTCCTTTTTGTGCCAAAAAGTCATGTGATTTCTCTCCCTGGCCCTAATTTACATATGCAAATTAGGATTCGGTTCGGCCAGGATGAAGGATTCCTGGATTCGGTGCATTAGCCTGGTGTAGCAGGTTGTCTGGGGGGGGTGGTCTATATAGGGTTGGCGGTAGGGTTTTTTTTAAGTTTGGGTTGAGTTCTCCTTTAAAGGAACTGCCCTTAAAAGGAACAGACTGAAAAATAAAAAAAATGTTTCTAATATAGTAAAAAATGTCATAAAAGGGTGGAGTGACTAGAAGTCTACTTACTGCTTTTCAGCTCTAAGTTTGTTATTTAATTGAAGTGGCAGAACTGTCCAGTGAGTTTGCAACTGATCCTAAGAATTCAGTTCAGATTCAAGAGCAAATAGTTATGACCCATGTGCCCCACCAAGTCACCGATTGGTTACTACCAGGTAACCAATCAGTGGAAACCAAGAGAGTGCTGCAAAGTAGTGTTCTGTTCAACATCCAGTCACTCCAGCCTTTATGGATTACTTTTGGATAACTATAGAAGAAACATTTTATTTTGCACAGGCTGTCTATTTACCAGTTTTTATTTTTACAATTAAGATAACCACGTATTAATATTAGATTGGTGAGTTTGTCAAGCAAGCAGATCTTTCACCAGTATGCCCACCTTGAGGATAGCAAATATCAAGCAGGTTTGATTGTTTGGACCTTGGGCCAATAATCACATAATTGCTGTGGACCTCCATCAGATATGAAACTCAAACCTGCACAATAGATACCTGGCTGATTTTCAGCTAGATATGTCAAGTGGACATGTTACAGGAATCCATAAAAGTGCAGATAAGCTGCTGAGCTGGTCTGAAGTGCCCAAATGTCAGCTTAAATATTTCAGTGTATGGCCACCTTCAAAGTGAGTTGCAAAAAAAGAGAATGAAAATATCAATAATAGTATCCTTTCAAATAAACTATTAAACATGATCAGATTGTGTCTCATGGGCCCAGTTTCTGTGCCCCGATCTTCCGCCCATATGCAAGATCTTGAAATTGACAACGCAAAGTGATGCAGTCCCTGAACACGCAGTGGAGGGAGGTTGTGTCAGTCTGACATTGTTCAAAAATTCATACTTGGAGTAGCTATAGATTTATGCTTAAATTATGTATTTGTAGTCAAATCTGCACTCTTAAGACTAGGATGAACTGTGACACACTTCCCTGATCTTTAACTTTCAATTTTGACTGTGGTACACTAGGGTAGTGTGTCTATTTGATCTTTTGCTGATACTGCACCACTTTTCTATTTCCCAATAATATGGTATAAAACTGCATTTGCTACTGTATGCATGTATCACCACACACAAGTACTTGCTCAATACAGGAAGTCACATATGAAAAGTTACCTTTGCAACAAACTGCTTGTCCTTCTGATCCAGATTAGCGGTGGGTGCAACATAATCTCTCCAAATTCGTGTCTTGTGTTCCTTGGCAAAACTGAGAATTTAAAAAAAAAAAAAAAGCATTAACTTTTATTTTACTGGTAATTTCAATAAACAGTATGTATTTGTTGATAAGCAGCTTCAAATAAACAACATGGCAACAAATGTCCCAATTTATATAAAAAGGGTTTAATTCTATTGCCCTGAAGAGAGCCATAAATTGTATTGAATCCCTTTTGATCTTCCTCTGTAAGAACTAAAACCGTTTTATTCCATATAGCGGATTTGTTATGTACAAGAGTCTTTCTGCCCTAGCCAACTCAAACGTATAATCCATGACTATACAAGCTTATTTTTGTAAATGTAAAGATGATTCTGAAGTAAACACAATGAGTGTAAAGTAACAGTACATTATATTTGATAATGCATGACATTTTTTGAGTAAGCCACTTTGGAAGACTTTCTAATACATATGAGGTAATTAATGAGGAAAATATTTTAATGACATTGTGTGGGTGTCATTCAAATGAATGTCACATTATTTTGTAGCAAGTTTAAGTCACGCAAACACTTTTTCTGCAAGACAAAACACCAATTGGGCCTCCCATATGTATGCATTGACAGGACGGTTTTCCAAAGTCTGTTGGGACAGGAACTTTTTAAGTACCGATTGTAGAGCAGTAACCCCATATGTCTATTTATTTGTGACTGGGCAGCAAATACCACTTTGAATATGGTTATAGGTAATGACTAAAAAGGAAACATCTTGGGTTATGTCAATTGGATTTCCAGCAGGTCAAAAGTTTACATATACAAAATTAACTTTCTTTAAACAACCTTGAATATTCCAGAATGTGATGTAATCACTTGAATTACTATGAAAAAAGGTTGTCCCAAAGCCAAAAAAATCAGTAAAAAATTACAAAAGTTTATTGCATCATTTCGTTAAAGACATATATATATATATATATACACACATATATACATACACATATATATACATATATATATATATATATATAAATATATATATATATATAGGCATACTGACGCCAATGATCAACCTTAACCTATCACTTGAATAACCCCTAATTACAGATTGACCAAATGTCAATTATTCTTTAAAATGGAGTGTATCTGTTGCTGTATTTAAGGATCTACCCTTCCATTTTGCATTGGTGTATGTAAACTTTAGAACTCGTGCACGCATGCACATTTTAACAGAAAAGCTATACTAAAAGAAGCACACCAATTACCCAAGCTTCCATTTCTGAAGATATGTGGAAAACCCATCTAACAAACCACAAAAACACCTGCTTCCCAATAGGAAGCTTTTATTTACCACTTGTAATTTGGTAGCTTATCCGTCTCTAAAAATAAAAAGAAGCTTTAGCACAAAACCTGCATAGCTTCATGGCTAACTAGATCTTGCAATCTTTCTGCCACTATACTGTATTTACCTGCTTAATGACTTTAGAATAGTCAGCAGTTCCTTGAATACTTACAATACAATATAATATCAAGATCCCCAATGCAGGGATGTGTGCAAAGAAAATATTTAGCGGTTGTGCTTTGTGCTTATGACATGGGTGATAAAACGCCATAATAAAAATGACCTTTTGCCACCTGCATAAACAAGGTTCAGTGAAGAACTACAAAAACTAAATAAAACCTCATGGATTTTGTCATGGGGTGAAATTACAATGCCACTAAGAGCACACTGCACAAAGACAGTAAAAAAATTATGGAACCATCATTTGTGAATCCCTGCCAAATATAGCAGATCCACATCTCCGTATTTTAACTAGTGATATGTCTGGGTAAGCTGGGAGCTGCAATACACCAAATGTGCCTTTGTAGCTCAGGTTACTTTACACAATAATGGACTGCGTAAAGTAAAATAAGACTCATGATTTTCCACTTTTGGACCAGGCAATATGGGAGAAGATACTTGCTGTACTCTCCTGTGTTTGTGTAGGGCAGGGGTGCCTACTAGTAGACCTTTAGTTGGTGATCAGTAGATCTCAAGACACTCAAACAGTTTGACTATATCAGCCTCCTGTTTCATGCATTTCAGTCAGATACTTATGTTAAAGGTATATAAGAAATAGTGGTTTGTTAAATATAGCAATATACAGGTTTCTCATGAATTAATATTTAAGCAATATTTTCCACAGAACAGAATGCTAAATATTTTATGGACGTAGATCATAATGGGACAACATAACTAAAAGTAGACCTTGCATTAGTAAAGCATGGGCACTCCTGGTATAGGGCATCTGCAAAGTGTAGGCTTAAAACCAGAAACTTACCGTTCAGCAGCCCGCAGCTTCTCAGATCCTTGTGTGTAGATTGCAATAGACCAGTCAACACAACGAGCAAAACCTTCCTTCAGCAGAAGTTCTGTTATGTTGCCATTCTGAAATTGAAAGTGTTTTGCTAAATATTTAAGAACCTTAGTATGGGGATGACACATATACGAGGTAAAAGAAAAAAATTCAGTTCAGTTTAGTAACTTTTATATGCATTTGACACACCATGCCCTTTGCACATGCAAACTGCATACACACAGAGAAACTTAATCCACATACAGGGTGTAGGATGGTGCCCAAGACATTTTGATTGTGGCAGCTCTCCAAGATTATTTGCACATCTCTCTGCAGCAATCGTGACTCCGTGAAAAACTTTGCTTCTGCTGCAAAAGGCTCTGGAGTCTCTGTACCATCTGCTTCCCTCTTGAAGGTTGGGCACTGTAACCACAAAGTAACCACAAAATCAGATTGAAAGGAAAAGGACACTTTTGGAGTAGTGAACCAACTGGTAATACTAGGCAACATGGCCAAAAGAATGCAGATAACCAAGAACACTGCAATGAAAAACTGGATTTGCACCACTGGAAAAGATGAAACAGAGTCAAATAGATAAGGAGTCAAATTGATAAGATTTCAGATGCCAAATAAGCAGTAAAGCAAGATTTAACTTGCTAAAATCTCTCACCTTTATGCCAGACAGCATGACAGTTACAATGTAACAATCAGGAAGCAGCAGAGCTCGAACCACACTACCGTCTCTCACATGCTCAATGACGGCTGCAAAATAAGGAGGTACTTTTACTAGTAGCAGATAAACATGCCCTCTTTTTACAGATCTCTGCTGCAGGGTTAAAAGATTACTGAACTTAATGGGCATAAAGTACATAAAGTAAAAGGCACCGACTGTTCTTAAAGGAATTGTTCAGTATAAAAACAAGGTAAATGGATAAGCTGTGCAAACTACAACATGTTTCGAATATAGTTAGTTAGCCAAAAATACAATGTTTAAAGGCTGGAGTGACTGGATGTCTAACAGAACACTACTTCCTGCTTTGCAGCTCTTGTTTTCCACTGACTGGTTACCCAGGTGACCAGGCAGTAACCAATCAGTGACTTGAGGGGGGGGGGCACGGGCCATAACGGTTAGCTTTTGATTCTGAGCCGAAAGCTAAGGATCAATTACAAACTCACTGAACAGTTATGTCCCATGTGGCCCCCCTTCAAGTCACTGACCAACTTAGAGAGAGCTGAAAAGCAGGAAGTTTGATTCTGGCTATTATGTTACTCATCGGTTCACTGCAGCCTTTATACATTACATTTTTGCCTAACTATATTAGAAAAAGGTTTTATTTTGCACAGCCAATGTATCCAGTTTTTATTTTTACACTGAACAGTTCCTTTAAGTCCACTGATAGAGGGATTCACCGTGAAGCCTAACCAATATCTGTACAGCTTTACCAGGACTTAAACTGAAGGAAAAATGAGTATGTGTAGGCAGGGCTCTTGAATTGGGCTTTAGTTCACAGTGAAAAGTTCCTGATATGTAAGTTTAATGTCTTGTGTGCACTTACACAGAGAATGCTTTAATTATTATATAATTCTGGTTTTATGTGGGAACCTAGGCCAACACAGTGCAGAGACAACCAACAGTTTGTCACTAACCTTAAAGAGTAATTGCAAGAATGTGTGCATGTGTGAGTAAGACAAACTTCAGTTTTAAAGAACAGTTCAGTGTAAAAATAAAATCTAGGTAAATAGTTAGGCTGTGCAAAATAAAAAAATGTTTCCAATATAGTTAGCCAAAAATGTAATGTATAAAGGCTGGAGTGACTGGATGTCTAACAGAACACTACTTCCTGCTTTGCAGCTCTTAGTTTTCACTGACTGGTTACCCAGGTGACCAGGCAGAAAATCAGTGACTTGAGGGGCGGCATGGGCCATAACAGTCTCTAGATTTGTATATCTGCCATCAAAATATTTGTAAAAAGTATTGAAAGTGATGCTTTTACCTACTGCTGAGTGCTATAAATTCATTAAGTGGTGGCAGAAAAGTTTCAATATCCAACTAGCTATGAGTGCAAAGCTATGAATACAAAGCCCACTGAAAATATTGCACATGCCAATGCAGACCTCTCTTACCATTAACAGGCTTCTGATGCATGGAGTCCACAAAGTGTCTGGGGTTTTCTATTGTGTATTTAATGTCACGTATGGTATGAGACCCAGTTCCTTCACTCCAAACTCCCTTCTTTGCAGATCTTGCTTGTTCTTCAAGTTCTGCCAGTCTGCTTTGCTCAGGACTGAAGCATGAAAATAGGTTCTCGTATCAGTTTATCAGTACAAACATATAGCATTATTTACTTAGTTCATTTAAAGATTGACCACATAAATGAGCAGAATGTGCACCATTTTTTATTACTTGCACTAGATAATCTTGCAAGACAAATGTCAGTTCATATTGATACAATGAAAAGCAAGTTGTTGAAAAACATTCTATATTTAAACATATATATCTTGCTCCCATTTGATCTATAGATTTCCAGTGAGCTGTACACCAAAGAAAATATATTTATTCTGGTTAAAATATCAAGCAATTTTTATTTACACAACCTTATGTGCAGCCAAAGTGCAGCCATAAGGGAGTTCAACAGTTATTGCCAAGGATGTCTACAGCAAGAGGGTCAGTTAATCAGGTGCGATAGACAAATAGGATGAAATGGTGTAAGTAGGGTACAAATCCAATATCATTTCCTTAAATAGACAGAAGTTTAAAATCATGACTTGCATACCAGAGTTTGCTCTCATAACTAGCATTTTAATAAAAACAATGTTTGTACATTTCCTCAGCAAATCGCAATTTACCCCCTAAAGGAATTCTGCTTCTGTAATATATGCAAGCAGCAGCAGAGGAACACAAAACAATCTTCCACTCAAAAAAAATTTTTTCCAAAGTAAAGTAGTTAAAATAACCTCTGCATGGAATATGAAATCTATAATAACTTATTTGATTAATTACTGGAGGTTATTCAAAGAAAAAGCAGCATGTGCAAATGGTTGGCTATTTTGTCAGACCTTCTCCAAACATACTTTTAGCCATTGCAGCTAGGATTTAGCTATCTCATCAAACCAGACCTATTTGATCCAAAAAAAAGTCTCAATATTTTCAATATTGTAAGTTTGATGACCTGCTTCTAAATTTGCACATTGTGCTGACTACTACATGTCAAGTGCAAGCACAACAACCAAAGAGGATGCAAGAGTCTGAATCATTTCCTAACAAGCCAATTTAAGTACCTACATCCAAAACATACACACTGTGGTGGGTGCCAACCAGAAGGTAGTATAAACTTTCACACATACTACACATTTTTTTATGTTCTCTCCTTTCCAGATTGTAAAAGTTTGCAATAATTATGCATTATAATTGTATTATATGAATGCAGATATAAGGTAACTAAGAATTCCAGAAAACTGAATTGTTTTAAGTCACATTAGCAAGTGCTGTACAAGCATGTCAGTTTGAGAAAAGTCAGTAATGAAATGGTTGCTTCAAAAAAGCGGTCACAAAGAGTAGAAGACTGCACTGTCTGTGCTCTGTTGGGTATTTCAATATACTGTAGCAGCACATGAAAGCACTTTTGTTACAGTGCAGAGACTGCATCAAGAACATTAAAAAGGATGGTCAGACAGCAAATAGTTTTGTTTACCAAACAGTACTTTCCAATATAGTCCATTATCCATCGTTACAAAAACACTACTATTGATTGTTATATTACCCAGGAAGGTCCAGTGTACGGTATACTGCCATTTTCCTGCTGTTTGGTATAGGCAAAAGTCATGAACCATGTTTGGTTTTTATATTTGTCAACCAGATCTATGTCAGTGGCAGCCCAACATGTATTCATGCAACATACATCAATTCTAATCAACAATTTGGAAACAAGCTGATATACACAGTTCTAACTATGCAGTGAAATGATATACAAAAGCCAATTCTGCAATTTTGTCGGTTAACTGCTGTTTCTCTCAATCAAGCATCTTCTCCAGCAAAATGTGTACTTATTAACACTGTTAAAATTCTCTCAAGCCCGGTACTGCTGAATGACATTAGCGTACAATTTGTGTGTCGAGAAATAACCCTAAGGCAAGACAGAACAAACAAGTTAAATGGCAGAGTTGTTGAAGGGTTAATGAGAATCATAACTGGAGTAAAAACACAGCTGTAATTAAAATGCCATACCATGCCTTGTTTATTATACAGCTAAATGTATTTAGTTGTAAAATATTATGCCATTTAAAGGAAAACCATACCACCCCGAACAATGTAGGTCTCTATAAAAAGATGCTGCATAAAACAACTTGTATGTAAATAAACCATTTTCAGAATATACTTTTTAGTAGCATGTGCCATTGGGTAATCAAATAGAAAATAAATTAAAAAAAACAAGGACAGCCTCCTGGGATCGTATGATTCAATGATGTACACAAACACACCAAACAAACTATAAAGTTAGCTCACACAAGCCAATTAACAGAGTTCTGTCTTATGCTTCAACACTTCTTCCTAATACAGTTGAAATATTTCTGGTGATCCAAGTGATCCAAGTCAGCACACAGACCATCGTCAAATGGGTGTTCAAGGCAAGATATGTAAAAGGGCAATATTTACTTAAATATGCCAGGTTGGTAAGATTCTTTAATAAGTCACTTCATTTGATGTAAATTATCTGATGCTCAAGTATTCATTTTCAAGGTATAGTTTTCCTATAAAGTAAAAAGAAAAGTTGGGCAGCACAGAGGCTCAGCAGTAAGCACTTCTGCCTTGCAATGATGGGGTCCTGAAGTAAATTAGAGTCTGGGCACTAGATTGTAAGCTCCTCTGGGGCAAAGTGTGAATGATTAACAATCTCTAGAAAGCACTGCTTACATGAGGTGGTATTTTATTTGCCATTTATAGAAATAGTTTACTGAAGCAGATACTTAAAGGTAGCAGCCAGGATTTATACAAATACATTATTAGGCTGTTAGATGAGATGTCTGGATACAATTACATCACACTAAATACATCTATATAGCCATGCAACAGAACACTCTCAGGGTGTCAGCTGGAGAGCAAAAAACAGCAGCACTTTATATACATTAAAATAGAAAACATTTGAATTAAATAACAGATTCACAATCTTTTTTTGTCACCGAGAACTGTCACTAAAAACAGCAGATTCATGGATAATAAGTATAAAAAGCTGCAAATGGTTATTTTAACCATCAGTACTGGACCAGCAATGTAATAAACTAAGGGTTAGGAGGTACTATAAATGAATAATTAAATGAGGATAATGAATTATTGTGGTACTTAACTACAGTGCTAATGAAAGAAAACATGGCACGCCATCACAGCGCAAGCCACTATGCAATCAAATAGGCTGCTAAGTTTATCTTTGATAACATTTTAATGGGCGATTTTAGACATTGGCACACATTAAAAAGTTTTATTTTATTATTACATCTCAGGTGCAACCAGCTATCATGGTGAAATGAATTCATTGCTATATGTGGACATCTAACAAAATTCTCCAGAGT
>CM044436.1:54053687-54071259 GCA_024363595.1 Xenopus borealis | reverse complement strand
TAGCTGGTCTTCATACTCGTCACTTATACAAGGTGGTTTATAGCATACACCAATTAAAATATTCTTTGTAACTTTTTGCCCAGTCAAAATCTCTACCCATTTTGACTCCGTGGAGACATGATCACAGCTGCTTGGAATGGAAAATTTACAAAACTAGAGGTTCTAACTAGAAATATAAAAACATATGGGGTACATGGTAATGACCACACAGATTTAATACAGTAAGAAAAGAAAGGATGGACGATCTACAGTTGTGTTCAGAATAATAGCAGTATGACATCACTAAACTGTTCAATCACTGTTTTTGGTAGAAATGATATTTCTACATGGCAAATAATTTACTAGTAGGTGTAGTAGAGTAATAGAAAACCAACAGACCCAACCTCATGACATGCATGGTGCTGATTCTGTGTAATTGAATCATTAACTGAGGCTTGTTAAATAATAATAATAATAATAATAGCAGTGTTCAAATTAATAGATTGTTTCAAATAATAGCAGTGTGGAGTTCAATTAGTGAGCTCTTTCAGTTTCAGTGAAAACAGGTGTCAATTACGGCCCTTATAAAATGGCTTATTCCAGACATTGCTCTGAAGAATAGTGTACTTTGATTAAAAAGTTAATTAGAGAGAGATGAAAAAAGTGCTTTAAAATGGCAACCTAAACCTGAATGATGTGGAAGAAAATGGAAAACTGCCATGTGAATGGATAGAAGAATAGCCCAAATTTTTTCATTCTTCTTCATGTTTTGATTTGGAATAGAATGTGCAGTGTTCCCAATGCATTTACATGTATGGAAATAAAAGCTATTTTTATAAGTTTATTGTCTTTTTTACACATAGACACTGCTATTATTCTGAACACAACTCTGTGCTTTTGTTGACTTCCTAATATGACTGTACACAGTAGGTTGGTCACATGTACTCTCTTGTCTACTGTATGAAGCTTATAAGCTTATTATATAATTGTATATGACAAACTAACATGTCTATGTGCTGACACTCTTGTTTTTATTTTCAATAGAGACCTGCATTGTTGGGGTTATAATTTTCTTTGAAGTTCAACCATTATCATACATACTAAGACATTGAAGGTTCAATTTGCAGAGGGTTCCATTTGAGAGCTTTAATTGCAATTATTTAATGGGTTGATATAACCCATTATATATCATACACATATCATAAATCAACCCATTTCATAAAAGCAATTAAACCTCACAAAAATTTTTAACCTCATATATTTGTTACTATGTATATGCAATATGTAATCTAGGATGGTCCAACCAAATTTGTAAAAGTGTTCTGGATTGGCCATCCTAAACATACATCTAATTGGTCCTTCTTAGTTGTCCACTTTTGGATTGGCTGTTTGGGAAGTGCTTCTCATTGGTCTAAGTGCCCACAAGGCACAAAACGTGTATTTTTTAAGATTATTTTTGCCTAAATAAATACTTTTTAACTGCATCAATGAAGTGTGGTCCAGTTTGTGCCAGCCTATCCTTCATACCTTAAAGGGATGCTGTCATGAGAAAACATTTTTTTTCAAAACGCATCGGTTAATAGTGCTGTTCCAGTAGACTTCTGCACTGAAATCTGATTCTCAAAAGAGCAAACAGATTTTTTTATATTCAATTTTGAAATCTGACATGTCAGTTTCCCAGCTGCCCCCAGTCATGTGACTTGTTCCAGCACTTTAGGATGGAACTACTTTCTGGCAGGCTGTTATTTCTCCTACTTAATGTAAATAAATCAGTGGGACATGGGTTTTTACTATTGAGTGTTTTTCTTAGATCTACCAGTCAGCTGTTATCTTGTATTAGGGAACTGCTATCTGGTTACGGTCTCATTGTTCTTTTGGGGGGGAGGGAGGAGGGTGATATCACTCCAACTTGCAGTACAGCAGTAAAGAGTAACTGAAGTTCAAAGATTTTGGAACAAGGTCTATGAAATAATATTTTCTGTCACTATGATTAATTGACATAAATCACCAGCCCAAAAATCCAAAATATAAATAAATATACAAGAATACTCATAACCCATATTTTCACAGTGCCAAATCCTGGAAATCGATGATACTACCAATACAACTTTTGAAAAACAAAATAAACTGGATCCTAGTCAGCGAAAAACTGACTAGCATACTAAATGACAAACAAGAACGATTTCAGAGAATATGGGACCCTTGGGTACTTTACTCCTCCCCATCTGGAATAACCCGTGCCCTCCTTTCTAGTTAGAAATGGATATTTTAGTAATACAAAAATCAGTATTTCCCATCTAGAGAACTCGGAGACAGAGGGAGAAAAATAAATAGTCAAATAACATATTTAAAAATTTTTAAAAAGCAGGAGGCACTGCAGGAATTGTATTATATTGTTCTGTATGGTTTTATACGATTAATATTATTTGTATAATATACTTAACAGGCACAGACAGACTTGTTAATAGTCCTAATGGTAATAGTGATTCTTCCAAATCCTGGAAATACAACTGAAAGAAGCCCAGGAACCAGCCAATCGTAACAACTTGAACTGCTGATCCCCCCTTTTATAAATTTTTTTGAGTACACTCTAAAACCAAGAAATAACGGGACACGGAAACAGTTTGGAGAAGCAATCTTTATCGATGTATCCATATACTAATGTATAGAACGATGATTTGTTAAATACTGTTATCCACAATCTGTCATCCTTATTAAACAATAAAAAGTTGGAGAAAAAAAAAAATGCAAAAGCCATGTTTTCCCATGACAGTATCCCTTTACATCTACTAGAAAATCATGTAAACATTAAATAACTCAATATGCTGATTTTGCTTCCAATAAGGATTAATTATATATTGGATCAAATTAAGATCAAATACAAGGAAATTATTTTTAAAAATGAGGATTATTTGGATGAAATGGAGTCTATGGAAGAGATCCTGTTCCCTCTAAGCTGTGCACTTGGGCAAGACACACAGTTTGAGACCTGCACACACAACACGTTGCCCACAAGTTGTACAAGTGTAAAACAGCTACTATCTCAGTAGGCGACTAATCTCTCAGAATCGCCTGGTGTGGACTAACCTTAAAGGTATAAAATTTATGTAAAACTGCAAAAGTGCTCTCAGTAAGTTTTTTGTATTTAGAACCCTTTTAAAAGTGATTAGAGAGAATTTGACACCAAGGTTAGAACTTCCTAGGTAATAATATCTATCTATATTGTTATGAACTGAATCAATAGTAGGTCAGGGAGATTAACATGTCACTAAAGAATCAGTGTAGGATGAAGGATTTACAGCATTCAGAGAACTTGTCTGGCTTACTAAAAGCTCTTTTGTAGTATTAGGCTGCAAGAGAACAGTGCTAGGATGTACTGGTAAGCAAGGTGCTACAGTGCAGTGAGGATAACGCAGATCAAAAATAATGGTGGTCTTTCCAGTGCTTGAACTAGGGATTTGCAGCAGAGGAGGCATGAGTCTAAGGTATTGCACCTAAAGGTGGCCATACACGGGCAGATAAAAGCTGCCGACAGACTGTGTCGGCAGCTTATCTGCCCGTGTGGGGGGGCCTCCGATGGGCTTTCCCGATCGATATCTGGCCGAAAGTCGTCCAGATGTCGATCGGGCAGGATTAAAAATCCCGTCGGATCGCGGCCGCATCTGTTCGTTGATGCAGTCCCGCGATCCGACCGCCTGTACTGATCCGAACGTTGGGCCCTAGGGCCCACGATCAGATCAGCCCGATATCGCCCACCTCAAGGTAGGCATATCGGGGAGAGATCCGCTCGTTTGGCAACATCGCCAAACGAGCGGATCTCTACGTGTATGGCCACCTTTAGTTAGGCACCAGGTTAGGCACCAGGACCATAGGCACTTACCTCTTTTACTAGCACTGCATGTTAGGCAGGCATCAGTAGGAGGCACATTTATCAAAGGTCTTATTTCAAATTCATACGACTTTTTAAAAACTCCCATGAACTCGAAATGCGACCAATCAAAATTTATTTTAAAAATTGCATTTTTAAAACTCAGGTGAATAGGATCGGCTCGAAAACTCTAATCCCATTCGATTTGAGCTTTTAAAAACTCGATTCAAGTTTGGAAAAAACTCTAAATTCATCACAGGACGTCTCTCATTGACTACAACAGCAATTCGGTAAGTTTTCATTGGCGAACAGTCTTATTCGAGTTCTTAAAGGGCCAGAGTATGATAAATCTCGAAAATCAAATTAAACATTTTTTAAAAACTATTCTCTGGTCAAATTTGACAGTTTTCGTCATAATAAAACTAGAAAATGTTAATTTGGTCCTGGATAAATCTGCCCCTAAGAGTTACTACGGAAGGTTGGATTGGGTTGGAGAACTAGGGGGGAATGCAGTGAGATGGGCAAAATTACTTTACTGGCAGCCCAGCACTGCTTCTTCCACAAATTGTACACAACTCACCAGCCAACCCCAGGCCTTCTATACAAGTCTTGGAAGTGGGGGGGATCAGTAACCCTTCCAGGATAATTTCAAATGAAAAACCTCTGACACACACGGTACAAATGTGCATAAACCCTGCAGGGTTTATTGCATGTAATGCCCAATATCAAACATAAATGATAAAGTGGCATGCCCCACCACTGCTTAGCCCAGAAAGAACTGCAGAACTTCATGCAAAGCCTAGGGCTGCATGAGCTGCCTCTATAAACCTTTTACAGAACCAACTAGAAATCTTTATTGTATTTTCACTTTTGGTAAAAGCCTGACTTGTAAGATGTGATAGCTTAATTCAGTGCTATTGGAAACTAATATGATAGATATTATTGGCATTGCTGAAACACGATCAGATGATATCCGAAGATCATATCTGGGCAGAAAATGTAGATTGCATTGGACTGTTCTATATAATGGCTGTTTGCCTTTTTGCAGCAAGGAGAGAAGATTTACCCTTCTTCTTGATCAAATATTAGCTAGTAGGAATTACAAAACAACGTGTACAGTTTGCTTTTTCAAGCTCAGCTGCTTGTTAACTATGCATATGCTACGCAGGAACCAGGATCTGTGTAATGTAATATGCAGTGAGTGTACACATGTACAAATTGCACACTGATAGTTGTTAGATATGTTTAATACAGGGCAATCGTACAGTATAAAAAAGAGCTTAGTGTAATCATGTACAATATATGAAAAGGGATGGGGAATAATGGGGATAGCTAGAGATTCAAACCCACACCTCTTGCACCCAAAGCAAGAATCACACCCCTAGACTAACAAGATGTGTTTCATTTAATATTCATTTTAGGAACAGAGAAATCAGCATGCATAGTCAGTGCAGACGTAACCATTATATAAAATAATGTCAGTTCACCAGCCACTAGTGATGAATAAAATGTTTTGCTTTGCTGAAAAAATTTGACATTTCCCCAAAATGCATTGGATTCAATGAGTGAAATTACATTTTGATTAAGGTATTTTAGATCTATAATATATGCATTTCACTACCTTACTAGTGAGGCCCGGACAGCTCTTTAGACAGTGGAAGGACCCCATCCCATTAGTTAATGCAGAAAGTAAGGGCTGGATAATAATGATGTCTAGGTTTGTCTTTTTTGGTGTAACAGGCCTCATTTTAAAAAAATATTTGTAACAAAATGCCTGTTCCAGGCAAAACAGTTTTCTCAACCCTACTGCCTGCTGCTTGTACTACACAGGGAAAACTTTATTTATTTGTGTTCCGTATTAAAGGGGTGGCTCACCTTCAAGTTAACTTTTAGTATATTGTAGAAGGGCCAAGGCTATGAAACTTTTCAATTGGTCTTCATTATTTATTTTTCATAGTTTTTTAATGATTTGCAATTTTCTTCTGTTTCTTTGCAGCTTTCAAATGGGGGTCACTGACACCATCTAAAAACAAATGCTCTGTAAGGCTACAAATGTATTGTTACTGCCACTTTTTATTACTTATCATTCTATTCAGTCCCTCTCCTGTTCATATTCCAGTCTCTTATTCAAATCAATGAAGGGTTGCTAGGGTAATTTGTACCCTAGAAACCAAATTGCTGACACTGCAAACTAGAGAGATGCTGAATAAAAAGCTAAATAACTATAAAACCACAAATAATAAAAAATTAAAACCAATTGCAAATTGTCTCAGAATATCACTCTCTACATTATACTAAAAGTTAATGCAAAGGTGAACAACCCCTTTAAAGGCACTATGGAATTTGGTGAAATACTAAGCAGTTTGGTACATGCACACACCAAAATTAGACTTTAAACAAAAAATAATTAATGTTAGCACCTTCACAGTAAAGGTTTCAAACAAAAACTATGAATGAATATTTGTTTTAATATACCCAAAACAATTCATGTTCACACTATTCACAATTCATAAACAGACATGTTTACTAGAAAAATATAACATCTTCAGTAAACATCTGCTAAAAATTAGGTTCTACAGATGCTCCATTGTTATAACAAACCAGATTCCTTTTATTCCCACCTGCATTCAACCCTCTGTCACTACCAGTGCTGTAAATAACTGTCTTTTTTCAATTCCCTAAACCAGCATCACATTGTATATCATATTAGCATCGCATTTTACTGCTTCGCCCACAAACGCAGCTGTAGGAGTTTACAGGACGGAAAAGATTTCTTGGCATACACTGTCCATCCGTAGTTCATGTTAATTGAATTTCCGGGCTGAGTGTAAACTAGCTTAGTTGACAAGCTTGAACAACTTGCTGTAGTAGCATTATAATCTTATGGAAGTAAATGTGTCTATTCTAAGTCTCTCTAGTAAACTGATTAATTAGCAAAGCAGAGCAGTTCCACAAAGAAGATTGTAAAGGTCAGATCTGCTAATTCAGGTAAGAGGACTCTAGAGGGATATCACAGCCACTACAAAAGAAAATAGTATTTATATTTAATATTAAAACGATACTGACACGTTCTGATAAAAATCATAGGAGCTTCTCTGCCATTAGCAGTGTTGGAGGGTCAGCTTCACAAAGGTTTGCATGTTTGGCGTGCTGCTTCCTGTTTGATACGGACAGGTTCCTATGAGTTTTATAGGAACATATCAGTATCACTTTAATTATAGGTTGAGATTGTAAGACCACATTTTGTTCAATTCAGCATTAGCTGAATAGCACAAGTCAACAGTCAGCAGCATATCTAAATAATGAATAGAACTAATGCAAGCATAACTGGTTAGACTTAAATATCCATTTAATTTAACTTTTTCCAAATACAGGAATGAGTTGTTAGTAGAGATGCACAGAATCCACTATTTTGGAATCGGCCGAACCCCCAAATCCTTCCCAAAAGATTTGGCCGAATACCAAACCGAATCTGAACCCTAATTTGCATATGCAAATTATGGGTGGGAAGGGGAAAAAATTTTACTTCCTTGTTTTGTGCCAAAAAGTCATGTGATTTCCCTCCCTAGCCCTAATTTGCATATGCAAATTAGGATTCGGTTCAGACAAGCAAAAGGTTTCAGCCGAATCCGCATCCTGCTGAAAAAGGCCAAATCCTGAACCGAATCCTGGATTTGGTGCATCCCTAGTTGTTAGCCATGGTTCTGTATGCCAAAATGATAATCTAAATAAGATGTCTATTATGTCTGCATAATTGTATGTGAAATCACAATTGCAGATGCACATTTCATTCCTGTTTTGGTGTTTTGTCATCTGTCTATGTGTCGTACCACATCTGCCATGGCTTCTTCATAAACACATTACTAAATACACCTGAATATTAAATAATACCATTTCTATTGATCAACAGTGGCGTAACTACCAGGGGAGCAGGGGGTGTAATTGGACCAGGGCCCGCACCCCCGCAGCCCCTCCCCCCCGGCAGATTGTACCATGCTGTAGCCATCTGCAGTAGGCTGCAGCCCCTAAGAAAATCAACACGACTGGGCTCGCACCCGGGCCCGCCCCCACCTAGTTAGGTTACTGTTGATCAAAATGCATATCACTGAATGTGGCAGCAATGGGCTATGTTTTGGCCAAGTTTCCCTCACTTGCTTTTCCATCTCTCATTCCTTAAAGTCATTTCAGGTATTGTGCTGTTTCCTCTTTGGTAGAAGAAAAAATGAGTGAGATAGCTGAGAAATTAATCCAGTTTGTCGAGTAGGATTAGTAGTTAATTCTGGCATTTAAAGGGATTTCCACAAGCCCCAGGAACTATATAATAGCATTGCAAGGAAAATCAATGACCACATTCAGGACATTCAGAAGTTGTTAGGATGTTGGAAGAGGAAGAGTTTTACCTTTTTAAAAATGTATCTAATGTGAGCCCTTGGGATGGGCCACAATACCATATTGCTCCTAAATGGGCATTCACCCTGCAAGCAATCTTTATGGGCATGGTGTTTATCATTGGAACACCCCTAAACATCATTGTTCTGTTTGTAACAATCAAATACAAGAAGCTTCGGCAGCCTCTCAACTACATCCTGGTGAACATTACAGTAGGTGGATTCCTCATGTGCATCTTCTCAATTTTTCCTGTCTTTGTCTCAAGTTCACAAGGCTACTTTATCTTTGGGAAGATTGGTTGCTCTATTGATGCCTTTGTAGGCACACTTACAGGTGAGGAAAAAGAGAAAAGAGTCTTGCATTACAACTTAAAGTATGTAACTGTTCTCCTTTGGCATCTCACTGACTTTTCACGCCTTGATTGTTGGCATTTGGATTTTCATTGTCCATCCTGTCATGATCTTGACTGATAATTTAAAAGGGTAACCATCAAAAAATGATATAAGCTTCAGCATACTGAAATAAGGCATTTTCTAAATATAACCAATTAAAAATGATGTACTGTTTCTGAAATAATCAAGTTTATATTCACTATCCCTCTCTCAGCATCTGTTACTCTTCATTCTGTCTTCATGCAGAAGTTGGGCGTCAGATATTCATTGACAGTTAGATCTAATATATCTTATATTAGAGCTCACTCTATTAAAATTCTCAAAAATCATGTCTCTCTACATGCAGGATTTGTGCAAAAGGTAGTTATTTTGTTAGATTTAGTTTGAACTGGAATCAGTTCTTTGAGTGAGCTCTAATACATTTGATAAGAAAGGAAGTCCCCCTATAAGATATATTGGATGTAAATGTCAATGAATATCTGACATCCCATGTGCTGAAAGAAGACAGAATAAAGAGAAACAGATGAGAGAGGAATAATGAAGATAAACTGATTATTTCAGAAAAGATGCAGAATTTTCAATAGATTTTTAGAAAGTTTCTTATTTCAGTATGATGCAGCTTATATTAAAGTTTAATTTTTGCAATAGTTCCCCTTTAAGGAAAGACAAGCTGAGCTAGAATTTAGTCAAATATCAGTAATTTTTGGGTTTAAATTTGCATGTTACCAATGACCTACGTGGCTTATGATCTTTAGAATTGTTATTTTGTTTAATTCTTTCCCCAGGTTTGGTTACTGGTTGGTCCCTAGCATTCCTTGCTTTTGAAAGATATATTGTTATCTGCAAGCCAATGGGGAACTTCAACTTCAGCTCTTCACATGCTTTGACTGTTGTCAGCTGCACTTGGATCATTGGCATTGGTGTGTCCATACCTCCATTCATTGGCTGGAGCAGGTACATTTCTCAGTGGGGCACAGGCTTGGCTGAAATGAATATGTTGTTACCCACACAGTTAAACACTGTTTGGCAGAGTTGACATCTCCATTCCACGCAGACGTGTTGGTCTTACTACAAGGTGTTTGGTACAGTTTTTGTAACGATTAATTTTCAGGTTCTCTTAGGGTACATTTTACTTTTTCATGGAACCAGAAAATATGGTGTATTATCCATTATATATTGGTGGCACCACAAAAAACAGTGTTAAATGTGGCAAAAAATCTGGGTATGTAGAATTGAGGTTTCACTGTATATTCACAGTTTTCCTTTTAGTACAACTCCAACTTGTTTCTCCTGTGTAATCTGGTTCCCCAGAACGAATACGATCATGGCAAATATGTGTGAATGTCTGTGAATCCTAGCAAAAACTGCAATTTTAGGCAGCCACACCATGGACAATGCATACTGTTTGAATTCAAATTTTCAAAACCATTTTTGTGTCAAAATTCACATATTAGAATTGTAATCCCCCAAACTGCCGAGTTCATTTACAAGTCAATGGCAGATGTCTGTTGAACTATTTGAAGATGTTAATTGCCTTCCTGATATTCAAGTTTTTTTTCGGATGGAAAACTTGATTTGCAGTAGATTAAAATTTTTGGGTCAGGACTATTAACCTGCCTTTAGAGTTGTGAGAATATTTGAATGTATTAGAGAGAAAAAAATTCACATATATATGAAATTCGATCTTTGATAAATCTGCCCATTAAAAAGTGTCATAATATACGTATACGGGTACTAGGAAAAATAATTAACAAACATGTTTGATACCAAAGCACTGCCCTTTTTTTAAAAGTAAAGGGATCTACAATCACCTGTTCCCCCTTTTCATATAAATCAGTGACTGAATTCCGCAGGCACTTGAAGTAAGCTCCATTGCAGCAGAGACAGTTTGAGGGCATACTCTGAACCTAATGCATTACAAAGATAAACAGAGATTTCAGAGCAGGTCTCTACAACTCAAGCAGTGTATACCTCCACAACTGTAAACTTGACTTTATTTCCCCACATAGAAAGCAGGGCTAAAACTAGGGGTAGGCAGAAAAGGCACCTTCCTCTTGCAATGATGGGGAGGGTTGCCCCCTCTGCCACTTTCTCTCCCTCTCTGTCGCTCTCTCCCTCCTCTTCCACCACTCTCTCTCTCCTGCCCAACCCTCTGCCACTCTCTCCCCTAGCTTGCCACTGCCGCTTTCTCCCACATTACACCGCATCAGGCCCAGACTGGCAATCTTTGGGTTCTGGCAAATGCCAGAGGGGCTGCCATAAGGTCCCATAGAAAGTCAGTATTTAGTGGGCTGGTGGGGGCTGTTTGGGCCTCTATGTTCCTAAAATGCCAGGGTCTATTTTAATTTTCATTCCGGAGCTGCACTGCATGCTTGCACAAATTCACAGTTGCAGAGGGTCGCAGAGGGTTTTCAGTTGCGTGGGGTGGTCTGGGTTGCATTAG
This sequence comes from Xenopus borealis, assembly GCA_024363595.1. Classification (NCBI taxonomy): domain Eukaryota; kingdom Metazoa; phylum Chordata; class Amphibia; order Anura; family Pipidae; genus Xenopus; species Xenopus borealis. Next base: position 54,060,188 of record CM044436.1, on the reverse strand, counting down.
GCCAAATCGGCTTAGCGTGGACCTGATAGGAGTACATTGAGCAATGGGAAAAATATTTTATGGTGTTTTATTGAGGTGTTATTGATATTGCAAAATCCTTAGATTATTTATACAATTCATAGCATAGATATATATCCACAATACAGCATGAATTTAGGTTTCAGGCCCCTGTGCTGCCCTGAGGCCAAGTAGATGGGTGGGGCGCATAACACAATTGCACTCTCCCTACTAGAAGCAGTGGGGTAACTAGATGTTAATGGGCTTCACAGCAAATTCATTTTAGTGCCCCCAACATATCCAGAGGTTGTCCTGTTTTAGAAATATATGTTGAAATGCCTATTTATTAGGGCCTCATGGGGCCGCTGGGTTTTCTTCCTCTGTAGTTACACCCCTGACAAGGAGCAAGGTCGAACTGGGCCAGCGGGACACTGGGAAAAAAACCCTGTGGGCCCCCAGCTCTTGTGAGCCCCGCTGGCCCACACCCTGTGCCTTTTCCTCTCTTCTTGCCGCACATATGCAGAGGGGGGTCCTGAGACAGCAGTCTGGCCCTGAATAGAAGAGCTGAATTTCCAATTTCAAATTTGGAATTTCGCTCTTTAAGGAGGAGCTTCTCACCACCCCTGGTGACTTGCAGACTGCTGCTGTTTGAAGAAAGTTTCTCAATTCCCCTTTTTTTGTGTAGTACAAATGCAGGTACTTAGTTGTCTATCAGAACATCATGACACACATGACATACCATACCTCCCAACATTTGGAAATAAAAAGAGGGACAAAAATGTTGCAGTGCGGAAAATTGACCACACCATTGCCCTTTAGGGCAAGTTCAGACGAGAAGATTCGGGGAGATCAGTCGCCTGACGACAAATCGCCATGTCTTTGAGGCGACTAATCTCCCTGAATGGCTTTCTGGTATCTTGCTAAAGTCGCCTGCGCCTATTAACACGTGGCGATACGTTTTTCAAAGTCACTCAAAATTGCCTCTAGTCTAAATTTTCCCAAGGGAACTGTTATCTTATATTGTTACAATTACTTATTTGCTTATCTAGAAATTGTTACAAAGGTATCTCATCTTCTGCTGTGGATGCTCTGGGCTCTCTGCCAAAAGCTAATTAAGTTAGAAACTGTGTTTCTTTTTCTGGCTGTTCAATGCAGAGAAAAACGGGGCTTTCCAGTACAAATTAGGGACTGCGGGGTGAGCTGTCAAAAGAGGTACTGTCCCTCTAAAATGGGAGGTATGCAATGCTAAAAATTAGTTTGTATATATAAATAAAATACTATTTTCAAATAAATAGTATTTTGCTCTAACATTAGACACTCAAAATACAGCTACAAATAGAACAACAATCTTCATACCAAGCCACTAAGTGGAGCTGTGGTTTAGTTTAGTTGTGCCTGTATAGTAAACAGGAGATCCTGAGTTTGAATCTCAGCAGTGCCTTATTATGCACATATCTGTTAGCACTATCTATTACTGTAACATGCAAGTCTCCAGTCAATCAAAGCCAGACATTTCATAGTACTAAAGTACAGGATACATGTTATAAACCATTGTTTATGAAAATAATGCATTCATAAGAATGGAAGACAAGTTTGGATTCAAGCAAAGTTCTATACCAGCAGAGTTGTCCATAACTGCTTTTCTCAGAGGGTCCTCAAGCTATAATAAGCGCCAAGAACATAAGCTACATCTACAGTAATCGAAATGTTTTCCTAAGGCCTGTTCTGGTCTCAACTTGTTTGTGAAACCTGAACAATAATCTGGCCAATAAATAAAAAACCTTTCATTACTAAAATACTCACTTTAACATGGCTTTGCTATTATCAAATGCAGTTCATGTCTTATTTTTATAGAAGCAAATATAAATAGCAAATCAAAAATAAATTGTTTTTCTGTATTTCAGAGCTTTATGGATCACTGGTTTCAGTATAATAGATCCCATCCCTCTATTAAAGGATTGGGCTTATATATTGGAATTTAAAAAGAGATAGGGTTGTCACCCGTGTGGTTTTGAACTGGACATCTCAGTCTTTCAAAGGGCTCGACAGTTTAAAGCATTTAGAAAACGGGAATCCAGCCAGTTGCATGTAAGTGATGCAATATCCCTGCCCCGGCATCAGTAATGTAACTATACCTGACGTGTCAAGATGCGCAGCAGGTCCCTCCACCCCGCCTCCAGACACAGTGTTTGCGTTGAATAAGCGTTCCCCTGAGCAAGGGCCCTTGTGCGATTGCACCACTGGTAGTTCCAGCAATATCTGCACCAACACCGTTGTGCCCACCTCTGATGTCATCATGCCCACCCCAACATCTCTGTCCCACCAACAATTCTATCTGCCCCACCCCCTTTGTTCTGGTTTAGCTGATAGAAAATGTGTCAGCCCTAGCTACAGCACAATAGAAATTGCAAGGTTAGTCCTAATTCTACTGTCTCTTCGCCTCACAGCCTGTGCTCTTTACCTCAGGTACATGCCGGAAGGCTTGCAGTGCTCCTGTGGTCCCGACTGGTACACAGTTGGCACAAAGTACCGGAGTGAATATTACACCTGGTTTATATTCATATTCTGCTTCGTTATGCCACTGTCACTGATCTGCTTCTCCTATGGAAGACTCCTAGGGGCTCTGCGAGCGGTAAGTAGTTCAGCTGCTATATGTGTATGTACAGTAAAAAATTACCTCAGTTATTAGATGTACATAGTAAGTACTTCAGCCATTTGATGTGCACAGGTCTGGAATGAGAATTACAATAGGCCCTGGCATTTCAGGTACACAGAGGCCCAATAAGACCACACAAAGGCCCAAACAGCCCACACCAGCCCACTAAATATTGATTTTCTATGGGACCTTATAGCAGCCCCACTGGCATTTGCCAGAGCTCACAGATTGCCAGTCCAGGCCTGGACCGTGCACAGTAAAAAATTACCTCATTAGATGTGGGCAGTAAAACTGTAGCTCGGCTGTTATATGTGCACAGTAAGTACCTCAGCCATTAGATGTGCTCAATAAAAAATTACCTTAGCCGTTAGATCTGGGCAGTAATACTTCAGCCGTTTGATGTGCACAGTAAAAAGGTACTTCAGCCATTTGAAGTGCTCAGTAAAAAATTACCTCAGCCATTAGATGTGGGCAGTAAAAATGTACCTCAGCTGTTAGATGTACTCAGTAAAAATGTACCTCGGCTGTTAGATGTATGCAGGACAGTGGCAGCAAATATATTCACTTGCAACTGACAGCACCACTCACTAACACCATTTTTGGAGAGGGCTGACTTTAATATGGTGGGACTGCTGGCAGTTGCTGAGGCGGTGCTTACATATACACATTTAGGATGGCCACATATAGTTGCTAACATAGACCATCCAGGCTTAGACTGACCCTGTTTGATCCATTTATAGGGCCAAACTAATGTGGATTGCTGAGGACTGTTCGATCTTATTGAAGCAAAATAAAGACACCTGTACGAAACCTTCACAGTCCAGTCAGACAATACAATTATTGATCTGCACAATGTTATCACATGTGCCTTTGCCTGACAGAGCAAAGATGAAATATGTTACATTAAGGCATTGCTTTCCCTTTACTTAACTGGGATATGTGAAGCCTGTGTTAAATGTGGTGTGTCAGGTAGGAAAACTTCACCTTGTTGTGCAGTGTGTGAGTCTGCCCTAGGCAGCTTATTTCAAGTAAGTGTGGAGGGGGTTTTATCCTTGAGAGAACATATTACCCTTGTATCCATGGTCTTGGGACTGATCAAAGTGAATATTACAGTATAGCCTATGTTTATGAGTGCTTAGGTCTATAAATTGAGGAAAATAGGTTGACTCTACTAATTTTACTGTCCAAAAGAAGTTCGGTGGCAAAAAAGAGAAACAAAGAAAGATATATTATTTTGAGTGAAATGCATTAGGCACTAGATTTCAGTTGCAGTCCAGGACTTAGACTGAATAATTACTTGAGGATCACAGTCACAGTGGGTGTTGGGGAAATGGGTTTCAGTTGTGCAACAAAATATTTGAGTTATAGCTTATGACTCTGGCTTGCCTGCCCTCACCCATAAAAAGGTAAAGGATGTACTCTGTGAGGAGTCCATGTTACCTTTACCCACAGCTAATATGATTGTGCATTTTGCTACTTATATTTGTGCTCTATTTATTGTTTTCCCTGGTTCTGATAATGTGTTATATGACAAATTGGTTACATTGGACTTATGAACACATAGGTACTAAGGGGGGGGTAAGTTATTTGACAATAGGTGGGAAATACTATTTTCCCAGAATAACTTTTATCTTAGTCCAGAACAAAACCTAACACAAACCACTTTTTTCCATCAGCAAGGAAGGTGTGCTGCATTGTGTACCACTATTGTAGTTTCATGTCTGGTTTTTTTTTTTTTTTTTGCGCTATAGGGTGTCATGACAAGGGTTACAGTAGCTGTCTTGTTGCAAGTCAGGCAATCAAGCTTTTTTCCTTTGCCAGTTTTTACATAGTGCACATCTAAGTATGTAAGAATACATTTGATATGCTTAAAGGAAAACTATACCCTTCACATAATGTAGGTATCTAAAAAGTTGCAGGATTCGCTCATTATTTGCATGCATGTCTCCCAACAGGGCTGCTCAAACCAGGAGCTCTCTTCCAGTATGGATGGCCTAGTGCTGGCTGGGGGTATTTAAAAATAAAGAAACTTCTGTTACCAACTGGAGTTCTGTCTCTATTAGCCCGTATCTTTGGTCAGAGATAACATATTTTGGCAACAGGTGTCCCTTAACTATACATCAACCTTTCTGTATTTTCTCCTACCAAAGAACCATCACTTCCCTTATTAAAATTTTCCTTTGTTTAATAGCTACTAACTTTAATTTGATTTTTAATTATGGTTATTAACATTAATTTATTGACTAAATTTCCTTCAATCATAGGTGGCAGCACAGCAGCAGGAATCTGCCAGCACACAAAAGGCAGAGCGTGAGGTATCCCGTATGGTGGTTTTCATGATAGGGTCCTTCTGTCTGTGTTATGTCCCATATGCAGCAATGGCCATGTATATGGTGACAAATCGCAACCATGGGCTGGATCTTCGGCTTGTCACCATCCCTGCCTTCTTTTCCAAGAGCGCCTGTGTCTATAACCCCATTATATATTCGTTCATGAACAAACAGGTAAATACAATACCACAGCTGTAATCATGTACAGAATATGCTTGAGGGGTATTGTTTGCTCTGTTTTTGTACTGATGGAATAAGTTTACCTCTGGCAATACAATAATGAAACCATTCATTTGACATGATCAAAGCAATAACAAAAGCAGGGATCCACAACCTTTTTTACCCGTGAGCCACATCAAGATGAAAAAAAGAGATGAGGAGCAACACTAGCATAAAAAAGTTCCTGGAGGTGACAATTATGGGCTGTGATTGACCACTGATAGCCCCTATATAGACTGGCAGCCTATAGGAGGCTTTGTTTGGCAGTACACCTTGTTTTTATGCCTCCAAGCCAGGAAATCAAAAATAAGCTCCTGCTTTAAGGTCAATGGGAGCAACATCCAAGGGGTTGGAGAGTAACATGTTGCTCACGAGCCACTGGTTGGGGACCACTGAACTAAAGAATGCTTAGGCAAATAATCTTCTTGGCATTTTTTTCAAATGATGCTGCCAAATTCTGCCCCCTGACTTTAAATAAGTGATAGCTGTGGTATTCACTTCTCTTTCAGCACATGGGCTGGATTTTGGGCCAATGGTTGCCCCCCAGTGAAAGATTGTCACTTACTATGTATGTAAAATTATTTGTAATTCATTGATCAACATATTTTCAATTTACATCCACAATTTTTATAGAATTAAAGCAAATTATAATAAAACATTGAAAGTCATGAAGGCCAGTCCTTAGTCAGCAGACCAGAACCCATGTCCCATAAGGTGACCATATATAGTATTATATGATCTGTTCATTTGGTGAGGTCACCAAACTAGAGTATCTCTCATTAATATGCAAATCTAGAGGTGGGAAATAGAAGAATGACCCAATCATTTAAAATAGACAATATTGTGTGTATCAACCACCTTATTTAAACTTATAGAAAAACCTGCGCCAGGTGTTTGCATAGACATACAGGAAACAAATAATGCTGCAGCACCTCTTTGTTGCAAAAAGTGAAAACTTGAATTTATTAGAGAGCTGCATTAATGAACAGATGCAGATCTCGTTCTGAAGCGAAAATCAGACCTGTCTGATCAACATCTGCTCAATCTTTGGCCAGATATCTGTTGGGTGGGCCGATTGGAGGGCCCCATATATGGTATTGTGATTGGCTGTGTCTTTCCGATGCAGTTTTAAATGTAACATTAATACATTATTTTAACATCCAACACAAATGCAATTCCAGTTACAGTATAAAAAAAAGCAGATTTGTTTAACCATGAGAAAGAGAGAGGACACAAAGTGCAAGGAAAGGCAAAGAAATAAAATCCCATTTTTACTTTCTTTAAGGAAAAATAAATCTA
>CM044436.1:54003316-54014730 GCA_024363595.1 Xenopus borealis | reverse complement strand
CCACACAATCCAGAAGCCAAAGGGACATCCACCTTGATTATTAGAAAGCAGGCCCCATGTGACATTCTCACTTCCCTTCCCGTTACGCACTCAAACCTTGAACAGATAAAAAAAATAAACCAGATACCTCCCTGGGAGTGGGGCTGGGCTTCAGATCAGTTCATCGGATGACTGTTACTGTGCAGAGGCGCACAGTGAGGGAGAAAGAAAGCATGTCCACAAAGCGGCCCATTTTAGCAGTAAGTGGAGCGGTCATTCGGGCATTTGCCCGAAGATACACATGGTCAGTCCGGGCCTGATGTGGACTGTGGCAGGACCTATGGCTCATAGGATCTGTGTGTATTTCAGCCACATTCCATTCATTTGGGAACATTAACCAAATGGACAGGGTGCTTTTAGGAGCACAGCGTGATGCAAGTTGTGCATAGGGTTGCCACCTGGCTGGTATTTTTGATGGCTGATCCCAATGTTATTAATAGGAAAAAAAGGAATATATATAGGAAGGCCGGTATTTTTTTTTAAGAAAAGGTGGCAACCCTAGTTGTGCAATTAAAATGTAGCACTGGGGGTCGTGTGTGCATGGAAAGAAGGCCAGTTTGGATGCTGTATAATCATCACTGCCTCCTTTACAAGCAGTTTCTCCCAGCACAGTCTGCTTCACCTCATCTCACTGCTTCAGAGGTTGCACAGAGCACCCTGATAAAAACAGACATGGTGAAACAGCTGTGACCAACAACATGGCCGCTCTCTTATGATCACACTTCTTTGTTTCAGCAATAATCCTCCATAAGTTGCTGCAGAGCCTCAGCCTTGCTTCTCTATTTCTGTTCTTAGCAGTATAAAGCAGCCTTACTGAACCACATGCTGCTCCAGCCAATATTTTTCAACAAATCCTGTCCTCAAGAGACTTTTATCTCTCTCTGCACTTTAGAGGAAGGACACCAGAGTAAATCTGATGTTATTTGGTAATTAACTATTGCTAATTAAAGCAATTTGATGGACACAGTTGGGAAAGTAAAGTCCACTGGATGGCTTCATTCTCACCATTTGTGTAAGAACATTTGTGATTCCTTTGTATCCACCTGCGGCGAAATTCAATATCAAGTAGTCCCCGAATGCAAATATCTACTGTGTCAGACTGGGATGCTGCAGATACACCTGTGTGATTCCTTTGTATCCACCTGCGGCTAAATTCAATATCAAGTAGTCCCCGAATGCAAATATCTACTGTGTCAGACTGGGATGCTGCAGATACACCTGGGTGAGCAACATCACAGCTTTTTATTGGATTGAAGAGGTATGCCTGCAGATGGCTGTGTAGCTGTTCTTGTGGTGCTACAGAAAAGGAAGATATTAGCCACTTTATTTAAAAATAAACTCCACCCCTCTCCCAATTTGCAGGTATATGCAGAGCTGGATTAAGACTAAACAGGGCCCTAGGCAAGGTAATGCTTCTGGAACCCCCCCTCCCGCGAACCACCAAAAGTTACAGTTGTAAAAGAAGCATTGCTATGCTAGCAGATACCTCACAACATTGTGGAAACGGAAAGAGGACTAAAAAAGTTGCCGAATTTTTTTTTTGTGGCCACAGCCCCTAATTACCATGTTCATTTTACAAAATTTGGCAGATAATGAAAGTTTGAACATATTTATTACAGTTTTGCACAGTCCCACTTCATGTTAATAATCATTATGTTTGCTAAAGATCAGGCACAGTTGACCAATATTCTTGCAAAATTTTAGAAATTCTGGCATAACTATGTAAACTTGCCTGGTAAAAACTGCACAATTCATAGCCACTTTGCTTTGCGGTTTTTATTCCATTTTTTTTAAACAAAAAAGGGGGCTCTATGTATACCCCCCTCCATTATAATGTTTTTATAAGTAAGGGAAGGACTTTTTTTTTTTTTAAGATGCCCTAAGAAAATGTGATCAGTGTTTATATTTACTAGGATGTCAACTGTACAAGCAAACATCTGATTGGCTGGCATGGCTATTATTATTAACATGTATTTCTATAGCGCCAACTTGTTGCGTAGCGCTGTTATGAGTAGTAGTCTTAAATAAACACATTCACAGCATATTGCTACCTTGGAGTGCTCTACTCTTATTATATGGAACAATTGACTTGAGTTGGGATAGTGCTGACCTGGAAGAGGATTTGATGCACTCGTAGTGAACAAAGGCAGTGCAGAGAACTTTTTTGTATATTTTATCTATTATAAAAAACATTTGCCTATGTCTGTGCAAGCCATTATGGCTACTCTAGTGAGGTCTTAATCACTTTTCCCTCATACAGCCAACACTTAGGGGCAGGTTTATCAATATATAAGATTTAAGCTCACTACAGAAAAATACACTTCTAAAAATCCCATAGAAATGAATAGAAAGTGGTTGAGTTTTTGTTCAATCTGTCCCTTAGATTATAGTATGGGCAAAATAATAGAAATGCCTCTGTATCCTGTGGTGTAAATCCTTGCATAAAGGTGGAAAATCAGGCCTCAGATCATATGCAACCACAATGACTGGTATTCGAGTTGGCAAAGCCTGGCATCCTTCCATAATCAGAAAAGCAGTTGAGAAAGGCAGCCTATCGGAGCTTAGAAGGAGCTGTGACTGATGATGTGCAAGTCTTCATTTCTACTGCAGCCCCCAACTAGAGAAGCCATTGAAAGAAGACAAAATTAAGTATTGTAATTTCTTTTCAAATCCCAGTAGTCACGAGTCCAAAATATGGCAACACTGATTCCAGTACAGCTTTCCAGCAGTTGTGTTCAGAATAACAGCAGTGTTTTAAAATGTAAAAAAAGCTCAAAATCCTTATAATAGCTTTTATTTCATAGACAAAAAATGCACTGGGAACACTGCACATGCTTTTCCAATGCAAAACAAAGAAAAATGTATCTAATTTGTGTTGTTTCTTTACAGAAAATAAAGAAAGGAGAATAGTAGGCTTTTGAATGTCTTCATTCTTCATTACACACTCATTCATCCATTCTTCATTACACACTCATTCACTGTATAAACAGAAAAATGTTTCATGATTTTGCTTCCTTTGAATGACTGAAGTAATATTTAGTTGTATAAGCAGTGTTTCTGAGAACTGCTGCACATCTGTGTTGTATGGAGTCATTGGGCCGGCCACTCCATAATGTCAATCTTGTTGGTCTGGAACCAGATGTTGCTCAATTACTCATGTGCTTGGGGTTGTTGTCTTGTTGAAACACCCAGTTGAAGGGCATTTCCTTTATGGCATAAGGAAAAATGATCTCTTCAAGTATTTTGATGTATTGAAACTGATCCATGAGATGAGATAAATAGGCCCAACACTATAGTATGAGAAACATCCCCATATCATGATGCTTGTGCCACTATACTTCACTGTCTGTACACTGTACGGTGACTTGAATTCAGTGTTTGGGGGTCGTCTGACAAACTGTCTGTGGCTCCTAGACCCAAAAAAAAATTTTTTTTTTGAACACTGCTATTATTTGGAACAAGCCTCAATTAATGTTTCAATTAGACAGAATCAGCAGCATGCATATCATGACTGTTGGGTCTGCTGGTTTTCTATTACAACCACTAGTAAATTTTGTCATGTAGAAATATCTCTACTAAAACAAGTGATTGCTCATGTTAGTGATGTCAGACTGCTATTATTCTGAACACAACTGTAAGTAACATTCTTTTTAGGAAGCAAGTTTGGTTGGCTGTACAGACGCTGTCTATGGCATGCAGCAATGGCTGGTAGAGGCCTCGGTGGCTAAAAGCCAGGGAGGAAAGTGAAGGGAGCCACATATCATTCTGTATCAAACATATTCTTGTTGTTGGAAGTTTCAGTAAAGGTGACTCACGCTGGCAGAAAAGTCAGCGCTTTAATCAGATGGTTATGAGAACACAAAGAAACTGCATTTTATTAAACATTTGTTAGTTTATTTTATGTCTCTGGATACATTCCTGTTTTATATATCTAGGCACAACTCAAGGACTGCGTGTTTGACAGATTGTACAAGAACCAATGTATTCTACAAAATCAGGAACCTTCAGCCTGAGATTTAGGATTATGTACAAAGGGTGTCCGATTTAAAATGGCAGCACTGAGCAAGCAACAGAGTTGGCTGTGGAGTAAGAATGTTCTGTTGATCAGTCCTTTCACAACAAGAGAGGGGGAACTTTTAAAGCAAGCAAGTCTATGCACAAAGCTGAACAAATTGCTTCCAGTGATCATGCTCACAATCTTTCAAATTTTAATTTTGTTGAATACAACCGTTATTCTAATGAGACACCAGGCAATGCTTTACAGTATTTGGATATGAAATGCAGATCAGTGACCCCCACCAGTGCCGGCTTAACAGGAACTGCAGCTCTCACCCTGAAGAGACGTCTTACTCATGTCTCTCAAACAACAGATGTTCTTTGCAAAACAAAACCTGCTCATTATGCATTATTTTAGATTCACCCTTTAAATGTACCCAGACAGGTGTAGAATCTGGAAGCCAGTTAGCATAGAGCAGTGCAAAATAAATCTTCCTGGCATTGTCTTTGGCCCTGTAACACTATAGTTCAGTCACGGTAAAAAATAGATAATTAAAATACTGTACATATAAATACAACTTTAGGTTATCAAGGCGGTTTTACAGACAATGGCCAGGAAACTCAGAAGAGCTGACAAGCTCAGTCTAAAGCTAATGGCTCACAGGGCATTTTTCCACCAGTGTATTCCAGCAAGCAGAGAAACACCAAAAACCAGCCCTGCCTCTGACCAATGGGAAGCCTGTGATGGGAGGAGGTAGCAATCTTCTCTGGCGGCTAATATATACCATTTGTGCCATTAACCTTAGGCCTGGTCATATATCTGGAATTAATTCCCTGAAGACAGATAAAGGGCAAGATGTACCGTCAGCATGTGCTTAACTTGGCAAGGCCTGGACTAAACAGGCTTATTAATTTGTTCATAATTTCATGTTCACCATCAATAAGTGTATCATTTTAGTCATCAGTTGTTTTATACATACCCAAAGACAGCAGTATGGAAATAGAAAAGCTTCCATTGTCAGATTCAGTTGAAATAAGTGGACAAATCTAACTTGTGCAATAACAACATGTGGTTTTCAAGAAATGACTTAAAGTGATACGGACACTAAAAATTTTCTTTTCAAAACATCAATCTATATTAAAGGTTACCTATAGGTCATGACTGTTTTTTGTGGATAGATCTGCTTTTGTAAGTAATTGTTACTTGAAGTTCCTAAACCCGACTGTTTTGCCAACCTGACTGTCCCTTCTTAACCTGTCAGTTAGAGTTTCTAATACTAATGGACTCCTGCTGAACAAATATGGCAGACCCCTCATAGAGGAACACGAGTGTAAGAAAGGTCATGTAAAAGTATCAGGCAAATACTTTTATGGCAACATTAAAAATAACATTCAGTTCTACATTCTAATAATCCAGCTCTCTGCTAATAAAGGGCTTATCAGGCTTTCCATTCTATCAGACTGACCTTATTTCTGCTCAGCCCTGTGCTGCTTTGGTGTATCCTTTTATATACAAGAATATACAATAATAATTAAATGTAGTACAATGACTGAATAGTTAAATACAGTTAATGTGTTTCTTAATTCCCTGCAATACATACAACACTTTTCCATGGAGGTGCACGGCACAAATAATGCAATTTTACTGGTATACGACAGGAGATGCTGTATATCTGGTTACAATAGTTTCCCAGCTGGTGCTGACTGTTGAAGTCCAGAATGCATCACAGATTCAATGACAGTAAGGTTGCGTTGCTGAATATTTATATTTACTTGGTAAGTGATGCTTTTCGGAAATATCTCCCAAGTTGGCCCTTGAGTCTGCATTCGGGGAAGGTGCTAGATGATTAAAATACAATGACACGGTACATGTCATAAAATCCATAGTGGTTTCCACCTATTTTCCTTAAGAATGGGAGGGTGAGAGCGGGAAAGAATCCAATTCTTTATAATCTTCCTCCAGAAATTTGAAGCTGATTGGAGGATCCCAGAACCCCCCCCCCCCCACATGATGTGCATATGTACAGTCCCACTACAAGTTCTGAAGTTGAACAAACAGCAACGTGGTGGCTGCTTATGATCTAAGATTTTAAATAAAATGGCTGAAACTTATCTACTAAAATAATCTAACAAATATCTGCACTTGTGAAGCATTTCACATATTTGTAAACACTGAATGTAGAAAGTGAGCTGGTACTGTATTCACCCCTACTTTTTCCGCGTTACTCTCGAACATGGGAGCAAAGCTGACAAGCCCTTCCCCCTCACCGCTTTACTCTGTATGAGTGTATATTATTAGAAAATGTTCATTGAAGTAAAAACCCAAAATAATGGCTTACTGAAAGGCGAATTGCAGAATATTCCAAGAATGTATGAAGGCCCAACTGGTGGAGTCGGACCTAATTACAGTGAATACAGTTTTATTATAATCTGGTCAGAGTCTGCACCAGTCCGTATTCTGAAGGTGACAAGTGTTTTCATGAGAATGCAGAGTTTCCTCTTAATACAGAATTTGGGGATGTTTCTTTAAGGGTTGCAGTTTTCTCTGCAAGCACCAGAGCATTCTAGATTTCCTACACTTAGGGATTCTATAGAGCTTTGGGGCAGCTATAACCCTTTTATTCTTATCATGGTTTTATCAAACCATTTGATTTACTGGGGCTTAACTCTTGTTTGGTAGGGGCCCTTAAGGTTCTGGGCATCACCCACTCATCACAGCTGGCAGTATTCGGTGCCCCTGTGTCATAGCTCCTTCATGGTACCACTGGGTGTCCCTGCTAGACATGAGAATTCTATTTGGGAGAACTCAGGCATCTGACAGGCAGCTCTGGATTCGGTCTATCCACTGCTGAGCCAACAGAGGATCTGGGGCACAGAGGTTATATACTCGCCGTGTTGTCTTTACCTGGAGAAGATAAAATTGGATGGGAAAATGATGAGCTAGAGAGTGATGTACAGAATCAAAGAAAGGATATATTTGGGTAAAATAATAAAAAAAGAACAAACGTACATCAAAAAAAGATCTTTCATCCACAGTTTTGGGAGCTCCTAATGTTGGATTGCCTGGTGTGATCGCTTCCACTTCAGCCAAGTCAATCATCCCTTTACATTCAGTGTCTGTACGGCTCTCATAGTATCGAAGCTAATCAGGAAACAAAAAGAATAACTTAAGAAAAGGTGAAAGGGCCAAATGAAAACAGCAATATACATGGAAACAATTAATTGGGACCACAGCTCAAGGTTAACTCAGGAAATAAGGTTTTGTGACACACCTGTTTAAAATTCCATACATAAGAAATCAAAATCCTGCATGGCTGATAAGTGTAAATCTAAACTGTAGTAGTTTCTGGACAAGCCAAATTAACTGATAATTATCCATGCAGCATTTGGATTTAATATAAATCCAGTTTTAAAGGGGTATGGAGGCAATGCTAAATATTCACAATATTTTTGAGATTTTATCAATGTGTCTTAGGAAGGAAATCTCTTCTTGAAGCATGTGAATATGAAAAGAAGGGCATGTCTACAGTAAGATAGAGTTCGACAAAATATGTAATGAAGCAGAGACACATCTGTTACAGTAAATCTGGCCATACATGCTTGGAACAATTCATTCAGCCAATAAAGGTTTGACAGGAATGGATTAGCCTTCAGACAACATCAGGATGTGTATGGCTAGCGTGACACAAAGAAAAAGATGTAATTTTGTCACCTGATGTTTTGTCTTGTCCAACACAAAGCACCGAGGTTTCCAGGGCTTCATAAAAGCACCTCTTTTAAATAGAGTGCCTTCATATGACCTACAGTATAACAGAACAAAGGAAATGAACAAAAGAGGCTTGATAAAGTGCTGATAAAGTCAGAAACTTTGCATATTTTGAGGCACAAATAAATCATAATTATTCACCAAAACGGAGTGCTGCTGGAATATATTTCTTGGATTGCATGCTGAACCTGTGCAGACCAAGTTACAGTCGGCCCCCATCACCACAAAAGGCGGTTGGAGTGTTTGTGCAGCACTACTGGATATATTTATGAAAGGAATATTACAAATCTTAATTTTTCCGTAACATGAATGTTATCCAGCTAAGTAACCCATTGTGCTCTCCCTAAGGGGAGGAATTTTGATCACAAATATATCTGTTAAGCCTTCCCTTTTCTTTTATTTCCCTCTCCCCCTTTAACACGGTTTTATAAACTGTTGTTGCTGTACTATATTTCAAACATTTTCTTCATGGTGTCAATTGTCCCTACACTCTCCCCTGAATGTGTGTATTGGCTTATGCACGAACATAGATACATCTATAATGTTATCGATGTTCTGCTAATTATATTATGTTGCGCTGTTCAGAGTTGTGATTTCTCTTGGTTCACTATATTTATCTATTGTGCATTATGGCTTACATATATCACGCTACTTGACATGTACCTGTTCTCTCTCTCTGCAGTGTTAAACTGACTGTATAAAGTGCTGGTGCTGTTCCGTGCGCCCAGTTTTCCTGCACTACTGGGTGTGCTTGATGTGCTTTGTCCACTTTCCAAGCTCAAATTTAGTGTGGAGCCAACACCACTCTCCTGAAGGTACACGCCAAGCGACTGCCGATGGGAGGAAATACTTGATGATATCAGTAAAGCACTAGATTTCTGTGAGAGAAAAAGTAAATTTACTGTAAACATTTTTCATATTAGACAGCTATTTCTGTCCATACCCATATACATGTGGGCCAAGTATTGTGTTAGAACTTTATTACATTATATCAGTATTGATTTCTGCAACTTGTTTTAATACATATATAACAGGAGCTAATCAAATAAAGGTAGTGCCAGCATATCGTACATGTGTTTCACTTACACGGCTTTCATGTCTGACTTCTGTTCTGTGAGCAGCTTTTATTTTATCCCATGTGTCCTTCCAGCGCTCTGGAACCTGTCCAAGGTCCATTTCTAGACTATGCAATTCCTGTAAATAAATAAACACGATAAAAATAAAGATACAGAAAAAGCTGCTGGAGTTTGCTGAACATATTCAAAACACACTTCCCATTATTCTTTGTCCATAGTAGAGTGAAGGAGCTTAGACAAAGGAAATTAGTGTACATTCATTTTTTATAGTTCTCTAATGCTGTATCAAATGTGAAAAACCTAATATAGCTTTTATTTTCCAGCCCAGTGTCTGACCTCTAACAGACGGGTGATGGCATCTGGCTCCACACGTGCCGGTGAATTATAAGATGGCCAAATGATCTTGCGCTTAGTCTGTGGTGCAGAGCTGTCATTTCTTTCTGGCTCCTCGTGTCGGGGTCCCTGAAGCAACTCCCAGTCATATGAGGGGCCTTCACTCAGTGCTTCCTGGGTGTAATAATCCCACACACGAAGACCCCAAATGGAGCTGTATGGTCGCAGAACCTATGGAACAATAGTGAACCCCTTTACTTAACTTAACGGTCACACTGCTGAGAAACACTTCATATTGGTCAAGCTGGAAAACTTTAACCACACCATACAATGGACATCTCACCTCACCATCCTCTGGACTGAACATGTAATTATAGAACACAGGATTCTTCTTGTGCAGTCGCTCCATACACTCCCAGACTGAGCGGCAGATGTGAGGACTGCGACGATCCCCTTTCTCTTCATAGAGAACACCTAAGATGTAAAATGTTTTTACAAGGTAAAGTATCACTGTAAAAACTTTCTAGACTACCTCTAAAATTAATATGGTGTAGACTACCCTTTCCCTGGTCTTGCCGCGAATGATAGCAGCCAGTTATGACCATTCAGAACTTTGAACATCAGAATATATTGAACTACTACAGCTGACAGCGACCAAGTGGGAATGAAGAGAAACACATCTGTAAATACAACTGAACATAAAGGGGTTAATTCACCCCTGAGACTGTACTGTTTCTTGACTGGCTCTGGCAGTTATTTACCTTTCTCTATTCTTTCGCAGTCAGAATCCAAGAGGAAAGTGCGAAATCTGTTTGACACGTAGTGATATGCCAAAAACTTCAGGTAGTACTGACTGAATTCAAATTCAGAGGGAAACTGAAGGTGGATCTGTTTGCAGGAAAAATAAAAAAAATTGTAAATAGATTTAGTTATTATTTAAAAATCACATAGGGTTTTTTCCAGTTGCTACTGAAACTTTAATGCTCATATAAACTGGCCAGATGACAAGACAACCCTTTATATTAAAAGAAATAGTTCCATATACCTATGTAAGTTTTTATGCAATTTTTCTAAAACTGTTAATATTAAACTGTCGAGTACAACATGTGTGTGTGATGTGACTTCAACTTTCTATAAAACTATTGACTTTACAATGAGCCTGGCAACTAGCCATTAGATTCTCTTCACTCACCTGATGGACACAGTCCAAAAACTGCAGAAAGACAGGTGTGAAGCCGTTGCTTTGACTTGCTGCTGTGTGGGACCCGCGGTGGCTAAATTTGTGTCCAAACGACAGCCATTCCTTTTCCACAAGTAACCGGAATCCCTCAATTGTTCTATAGTACGGGTCAGAAAGTAGTTGGACCAGTGACACAACCTGGAACAGTTCAAATGGTAAATTACATCTCTTCCTCCCTTTGCAAAACTGAAGTACAGCTTCTAATTTCTAATTACATTAAGCAACAAAAATGATTTCTCCTCATTGTGTGATTTTATATTCTGCACTGCAGAGAACTCTGGCTCACCGGGGTCAGATTCTGATTCTTTAAGTGGATAATGGATGGAACATTTGGAAAACAACTATGGACAATTTAGTATTTGCTTGTCAAACCAAATCTTTTGTATCTTTGATGAATCTTCAAAAGCATTGGTTAGGCTAGGGCATTTAATTTCATTACCTTGAAAAAACACAACCAAATAAATCCATTTTTGAGAAAGAGAAATGGAGTGATACTGACATGATATAGCTATAAATACAGGCAAATTACATGGAACGCTATAAAGTACTGTGTTTTATAACATACCTGCACAATAATAAGGTTAAAAATAATAAAACATTGCAAATCTTATTTCATAATACACAGTAAAACAAATAGCAATCCATTGACTTGTATTTCTCCATAAACATTTCCAGATAGATTAAAGCTTTTTCTCACCTGTGTAGTGAGATCCCATCCATCTTCGAGTCCAACCAGAACAGAGGATCCGCTGTCTAGTAATTCCACAACCAGCACAGAAACCTGCAAAAGCTTGTGCAGCTGAACAGGGAGAGAGAATATTAGAAAAGCTAAAGTTTAAAAAAAAAAAAACTCCACAGAAGGTGGTAGAGACAGTTCAATGAATCGAAAAACATAGCAAGGAAAACCACCTGCTTGAGGCTGAAGGGGACACTTTTTCCTTTGAATTATTATAACTGTTAAACT
>CM044436.1:53989466-54001332 GCA_024363595.1 Xenopus borealis | reverse complement strand
TTTTGTTTGTTTTGACACATACATATGTGAAAACTATGCAAAATGAAAATAAAGACTAAATAACAAAAAGAATGCTGAATGAGCAGATTAGAGATGTCTGCAGAATGGAATTACTTCAAATACTCCAAAGAAAATAGAACATGTCTCTTTACTGTTATAATATTTCCTGTAAGCTCCACCTAGTGGCAGAATGCAGAATCTGGATATCAACATTGAATATAAATACGTTACAGGTATTGGACCTATTATGCAGAATGCAAAGGACGTGGGGTTTGCCGGATAACAGATCTTTCAGTAATTTGGATCTTCATACCTTAAATCTACTAGAAAATCATGTAAGCATTAAATAAACTCAATAGGCTGGGTTTGCTTCCAATAAGGATTAACTTTATTTTAGTTTGGATCAAGTACAAGCTACTGTTTTATTATTACAGAGAAAAAGGAAATCATTTTTAAAAATTTGTATTATTTGATTATAATGGAGTCTATGGGAGATGGCCATTCTGTAATTTGGAGCTTTCTGGATAATGGGTTTCCGGATAAGGCATCCAATATCTCTACAAGGTTAACAGTAGAGCCCAGCTTTTACCTACCCAGAAATTGTTTCCTGGAAACTATGGCAATTATTCATGATCTGGCACAGGTAAGCATCGTTTGTTTCTACCTGAATTTTCTGGATTTTATGTTCATTTTTCGCAGTCTCCGGGAAACATAAAAGCAGGGTTCTACTATAAATGCATTGAACTAAAACAGTATATAGTAAAATAATCACTTCACAAAGAACCATAGTAGTGTTCTGTTAAATCAATGTTAAAAACAATTTCAAACTGACCTGCACCAGCCACTCTGAATCTTCCAAGGTTCGCAGGTATGTTTGGCTGGGGTCAGTAGATGGAGCACTTGGCACACAGGCCTTCATCAGCTTCTTAAAACTGCCCTTCACTTGCCTTACATCAAACAGCTCGATAGGGACAAGTTCCCACTGCTGCAAAGGGTCTTGTTTCACTCCCTAAGCAGATGTCAGATTTTTCAGCACACAGCCAACCAAATGTTACATATACAGATTTAAAATAAGACACAAAAAATAAATGAATAACATAAAAGAATTGTGTAAGTACAAATGTACCTACAGACATCTCTTAAAGGGAAACGGTCATGGGAAAACATGTTTTTTTTAAATGAATCAGTTAATAGTGCTGCTCCAGTAGACTTCTGCACTGAAATCCTTTTCTGAAAAGAGCAAACAGATATACTCAGTTTTGAAATCTGACATGGGGCTAGCCATTTTGTCAATTTCCCAGCTGCCCCGATCATGTGACTTGTGCCAGCACTTCAGGAGGGAACTGCTTTCTGGCAGGCTGTTGTTTTTCCTTCTCAATGTAACTGAATAGTACGCAGTGGGACATGGGATTTTACTATTGAGTGCTATTCTTAGATCTACCAGGCAGCTGTTATCTTGTGTTAGGGAGCTGTTATCTGGTTACATTCCCATTGCTCTGTTATTAGGATGCTGGGTGGGGGAAAGGGAGGGGGCGATATAACTCCAACTTGCAGTACAGCAGTGAAGAGTGATTGAAGTTTATCAGAGCACAAGTCACATGACAAGTACAGCTGGGAAATTGACAAAATGTCTAGCCCCATGTCAGAATTCAAAACTGAATATAAAAAAATCTGTTTGCTCTTTTGAAAAATGGATTTCAATGAAGAATTTTTCTGGAACAGCACTATTAACTGATGCATTTTGGAATTTTTTTTTTATCCCATGACAGGATCCCTTTAAATTATTTATTTAAATGGTCAGGGTCCTTTTATTAATTGCGCAATTAAAACCACAAAAAACAAACCTGCTGTCATTCTTGCACAACAAACAAAAGATTATTGTGTATTGATGTGTATTAACCAACAGTAATTTAATTTATTGCATGATTTGATTCAGTCAGTTGTCCTCATCAGTTTGGTTTTTTTATGATCAGGACAGTCTGTGCCACAGAGACCTAAAAAAAACCAAGTTTGTTATGCATGCAACCATACCGCTCCAATCTCAAAGAATTTGGATGGTTCTATTTGTACAATTTGAATTTGTGTAAATTGTACAGGTTTCACAAAAAATAATTGAATATCTGATTATTTATTAATAAATCCAGATATAAATATTCTCCGTTTGTTTTACCCAAGACAAACTTGATTTGTATTGACAATTTGAATTTCAGAATGAATAAATTGCCCCCTGTATGTAGTAAAGTGTATTAACAGAGGTTAAGATATGCGCCACCAGGAAAGGTACTCTTTCTTTTTTTTTTAAGGAAATATTACATTGATCATAATGATCCTGAACAGAAAAGGGAAAACAGTACAAAACAGAAAATGTACCTTAAGTTGAGACTTGTCTCCAATGATGTATAATGCAGCCCTGCGGGCAGTCAGTGCATTCTCCGAGGGGCCACCATTCTGATTATGGGTGACAAGCGCTCTGTCTGCCAATCTCGTTCCCACATCTGAATTCATAGCATAAGCACTGGGCCTCCCACTGCCTCGCATACTGCCCCACTTTCCTGAAAGAGATAATATGATCAACGGCAGCTCTAATGTTTATGAACATGAACACTTATATCAACAGGTGTTACCACCACTAGCACAAAACTCCAAATAGTAAAATCTATTTCTAGTGACATCAGTGGGAAGTAGCAAGGACAATCTTTGGCCTGGGTAGGGAAGTAGTGAACAAGGTCAGTTTTTGGTGGAAGGCTATGCTAAGTTAACAACAGTCAAATGTCTTCTATTGTTCACCTTTAGAAGAACATTAATAGTAGAGCTCAGAAATACATATTGAGTAAAATAAGTATATCAGTGTTACTAAGCTATAACTGACCTTGCTCTACATAGCCTCGCCGCACTGCAGGGTGTTTTATACCCCGAACTGAGTAACCTGGTGCAGGGAGAAAGGTGTAGCTGGGTCACAGGGAAAGGGTACCAAGTGGGAGGTAAGGTATGGTTGGTGGAATGGAAAGAAATGGCAGGTTGGTCAGATGGGGGTCAATATGAGAACAGACCAACACAGACAGGTAGGAGCCAATAATACAGGCACAATATGACACCAGGGAGCAATGGGAGAAATGAGTCTGGAACAGTTGGATTGGTACAGAAGTGACAGCATGAATATGTGGCACACACACAGAACCAGTGATGAAATAAATACATACAAATGTCCAAGTGTGCATTCATACTTTCTGGGGGGTGGGGAAACTGTTAGACAACTAACTTTCTACAGTTAGCGGCTTTCTTCGTGAAACACTTTAGAGACTCACATACAACATATATACATAATATGCACACTGTAATTGAACCCCTAGGGTTCCTACCTCCTCGTGTGTCCTCCTTCCCTCCCATCACCTGCTTCATCAAGGAACCCAGCTTGGGCTGCCGTTTGTCTGGAGAATCTGCAGCAGAAATACTGGCTTACAAAACGGACCATAGTGTATGTGATGGGTCCTTAGTATGCAAGCTCCACTAGGGCGAGGACTGATGTGAATGATAAAATCTCTGCAAAGCTCTGTGTTGATTCAATCAACTGATAATAATAAACCCTGGTGAGGTATGGTTGTACCAACTTTAGCCTCTGTATGAACACATTCATTCATTCACCTTAACTGTTACTTAGATATACTGATCTACTAGCTTAGCTCTAAATCTACACTGGATAATAGATATACCTGATCCTAAAGTTTGCAGAAAGCTACAAGAATGTTTAAATTAAACATTTTGTGATTTCTAGAAATTCCTATAATGTAGAGGGTGGGGGACTTATGCTTTTTTATTATTATTAATAATAATAATAATAATAACATTTTAAAATGGATAGAAGAGTCTAAGTCATGTTTGTTGGAAAGGTAAAACAGGACCCTAAACATTCATGAATTTATCATTTCCCAACACAAAGGTTAAAAAGGAAAGATGAGAACCCTGCAAATCAATTTTTTTAAGAGCTCCCAGTCCCTTGGACTAGGGTTTTTTTTTGTATTTTCCTCTTTGGGACATGAAATACAAGACAATGTCAAGAAACTTGACTATGGCATCCTTAAAGGAGAACTAAAGCTTAACTAAGGAACTAGTGCAAAAATGCTGTACATTATATTTTGAGTTGATATACCATTTATCTGGCATAAAATGCATTATAAGGATGGACAGACAAGCAGTGCTAGAAATTCAACAACATAGCTAGTTCCAATACCCTTAAAATGGGATTTCTGTGTTTTATACAAACAATAATAAAATGTTAGCAAATTTGCTTCATAGTTTGAAATACAGTTAAGGAAACCTATACCCACAAAATGAATACTTATAGATCTTATAGCTTACAGCGCTTATATCAAATTAAGTGCCATATTAAAGAATCTTACCAAACTGGAATATATATTTAAGTAAATATTGCTCTTTTATATCTCTTGCCTTGAACCACCATTTCGTGATGGTCTGTGTGCTGCCTCAGAGATCACCTGACCAGAAATATTTCAACTCTAACTGTAACAGGAAGACGTGTGGAAGCAAAAGACTGAACTCTCTCTGTTAATTGGCTCATGTGACCTAACAAGTATAGTTTGCTTGGAATGTTTCTGTGCACTGTTGAATAATACGATCCCAGGAGGCTGTCATTTTTTAAAATGGCAATTTTCTATTTATGATTATCCAATGGCACATGCTACTAAAAAAGTATATTATTATGAAAATGGTTTATTTGCATATGAGTTGTTTTATGTAATATCTTTTTCCTTTAAGTCCTAAACACAATTAGTTACATAAGGGGCCTTTGCTTTATTTACTTATTGAGAACTCGCCAATAGAAATAAGTAAAGGCTTGTAAAAGACAGCAAATAGATTTCTAAAACATTCACAGATGAAAAACAGGCCTGAACTACATATTTGAATGTAGATAGACCACATCTGACTAAAGACATGTGGCTATGCCTTGTGCATTAGCAGAGACAATGTTACAATAGACAGAGGACAATACCAGGAAGAAAGGGTATGTAAGGTGAAGAGTGATAGATGCAGGAAAGGCATGAAACTGGCACAAGTTTGAAGGTGTATCATGCAGGACTTGGTGTGGGTGAATGAAAAAGGAACTCTTATACAAAGATTCAGATTTCAGTTATGGAAGAGAGGGAGGCTGTACTGTCTTTGCATCTGCTGGTGAAGCTCTGGGGATCTTCCGTGTAATAGCAAATAGTACATGAACAGTGATATAAATGCAGTGGACAAAATAAAAAACATATTAATATCAATAACTAATAAGGAGCAGGGCAACATTTTACCTTCAGAACAAGACATGCGCGGAGCTGTATAAAAGTATGATAATGAACAATTTTTCAAGAAATGAAGCATCCAAGCTCGTTGAGGGATGCGAAACACTGCTAACAATATTTTGACCACTCCCCGCAGTTGCACAAGCATTATCTTGTTATATGAAGATAGAACACAGTAGTCTGCTTCACCCAAGATCTTTACAAGGACATTTTGGATTTATAATATTACAGTTTGTTGCCACTCCACTAAACAAGATGCTAAACCATGCTATTATTTCTTACCGAACAGTTAAGACTGTGGATCTTTATCCCATTCAAAATTCCATGAAGATGGAACCCTCATTTTTTATGATTTATAATTACTGCATGTGCAAACTATATGACGCAATATCAGTCCCTTTATACCACAATCAACTCCACCATTAAACTGAGCATCTTACATCCTGTTTACATTGCTTCGCCATCACCTATACAATTGCCTTGCCATAGTATGTTTGACCCGCCTCACCATAAAGATGCGCAGATGGAAATGCACTAAGCGTATTACGTCCACTCATTTCTGCAAATCGCGGCATACAATTAACTACAGCTTGCAGATATTTTTCCTGCTCAAGAGAAGTAGAATCAGTCTGAGACTGTCCTGTTGAAAAAAATTTAAATAAATTAATTAAAAAATGAATGAATTAAAAAATGTAAACAAACATATTAAAGAATTTAAGGAGAAATGGGGCGGACTCCATCCAATGAGCAAATTTTTTTGTATTAAATGGAGATGGAAAGTGGTATATTGCGGGTTTTAGAAACATAAACATTTGGGCATTTGCATATTAAAAATCTTTCTTACACCTATATGTTAACTCTAATACTATTACATGGAATGGATACATGTTAAAGTGACACAAACTAAAATTTTTTTTTTTATCAAAATATTATTCTACATAAAAAGTGACCTATAGGTCATGTTGATTATTTTTCACTGATAGTTCTGTTTTTGTAAGCAATTGTTACTTGTAGTTCCTATACCCGACTCTTTTGCCAACCTGACTGACCCTTCTTAACCTGTCAGAGTTTCTAATGCTAATATAATACTGTTGCACAAATATGGCAGCCCTCCTATAGCGGAACATGGGGGTAAGAAAGGTCATGTAAAAGCAACAGGCAATTTTTTTTTATGGCAAAATTATAAATAGCATTCAAAGACAATGTTATGATAGATATAAAAAGTAATTTTCTGGTGTCAGAATTGCTTTAAGAAGTGGGAGAAAGCAAAATAACGGCCACAATATAGAGGATTTGGTAATGATTCAACTTTCATTGGTATTTAAAAACAAATTGATTAGAAAACTTGACAAATCCAAAAAAAGTGGCCAGGTTTCAGGTTTTTTTTTTTTTTTTTTTTTCAAGATTATCACTAGGTTGCATTGGCAAATCACTGCTCTGTTTAATCACTGCCTAATTTTAAGGATGATCATTTATTTTTTACATAAGAAACATTTTGGTTTTAATTTAGAATATTAAAACACAATGGAGAAATACTAACAAAGGTTACAACCAACTGCTTTTTGATAGCTACTTATTATTCATGGGCAGATATTTAACCAGGACTAATAACTTACCAACAGTACTGGTGTTGGGAGATTTAAAAAGACCCACCACCCCTTTGCCATGAAGCCCTCCTGAACGCAGCAGCACAGCTTTACTCCGGGGGCTCCTCCAGCACACAACAGGAAATCGATTCTGTCTGTAACAACGGGAAATCTTCTGCAGAGTATTGTCTTGGATGCTGTGTGGTACAATCAACAGCCCTGGATAGCTGAGGAGAAGGAGGTGATGGTAAACAAAGATATAGCATTTATAATCCAGCATATATAAATATTAAAAGGTTTTCACAATTTTTGATTACACACTTGCAGGGTCACCATTGCTTGAGAATGACATTTAAGTTGAAGTAAGCTTGGGATCATAGCTAATATCCGGACAGACTTACTCTTCAAAGTATATAGAGATTAAGCCCAAATACATGCTTACAACACAAGCGTTTACCGTTTCATGTTGTGATAACTGAAGATGTATACTAAAGCCTAAAAAATGCCTTCTGGCAAAGATTCTCATTTGCAAAAAAATCTGTCTTCGTGTACACTTCATAATCAAACATTTTATTCAATTACAAAGATTATTGTGGAAGCAGTATTACTTATTACTATGTTAGAGGGAAATTTAATAGAAAAGCAACAGTTGGAGGATCAAAATTAGGACATTCATATAAGTACATGGGTTGTGCTTGAACTAGGTATATCTTTATTGATGAAAGGTCCATCTCTCACCTATTACACACTGCATACATGCGGTTTACAGTACAGATTCTGAAGGGTTCATTCTTGTTGCGTTGCAAACTGTTGCTCAGAGTCCCTAGCCCCATACGCTGGTAATCACGGCAACAAGCACGTTCTGCCACATTTCCTATGGTTTGTTTCTCTGGAGCCTTTAAAGTTGAGGTGGTAAGAGTATTCCTTTCCATCTCTTCTGACACTGAAGGACAAAGTAAAAAATAAAATCACATCCTCACACAATGGTAGAACTTGCTGTAAATAGTTGTTAAACCACAATAAAGGTAAAAAAATGAAATTATGATATTCAACTGTAATACAAAACCAAGGGTTTCTAAACCATGCAGCTATCCCCACACACCCTTTGACGATCCAAGCAATTGTCACTGGGGTGGGGTATATGCTTATTTTTGTCATTAATAATTCTAGAAGCCCTTCTCAAATGTCAATGTCAGAGATTTGATTTGTTGAAAGAGTTTTCCAATAGATTTACAGCTTTCTATATTAGGGAAAGAAGGTTTAACTAAATGTATTGTTTAGAAAGTCTATAAGCCACTGCACTATTGATTGGAAACATTGCACAGTTTACACATAAATACTGTAATAATCAAAACATAAATGGAGAATTTTGTTTTTATTAGCTGTAGAGACTGGTATTCCAAAAGTGAAAAATGGTGCTGGGCATTGGCTGACTATACAGATAGGGATGAATTTGCATGTCACAATAAAAGCAAAAGTAATTCTAGCTTTACTTTATGAGGAAAAAAAATTAAAAACTGCACACTGATTTTCAACAAGAAACTACCTACAATTAGTCACCTGAAGATAAATCCAAAGATGTCAATGCTACAGTTCACACCATGTTATTTGTTTACATGATACATGAAACTAGTATATAAATAATATTTACATACATTTGCATACCTCCCAACATTTTGGAAGTAAAAAGAGGGACAAAATATTTTTTCACACGTAGCGCGGATAAATTGTTTGACCACGCCCATTTTTGTGGTCACACTCCC
The DNA here is from genome assembly GCA_024363595.1 of Xenopus borealis. Classification (NCBI taxonomy): domain Eukaryota; kingdom Metazoa; phylum Chordata; class Amphibia; order Anura; family Pipidae; genus Xenopus; species Xenopus borealis. Next base: position 53,992,683 of record CM044436.1, on the reverse strand, counting down.
TAAATACCATATTCATTTTACAAAATTTGGCAGGTTATGGCAGTTTGAAAATATTTCTCCATAACTAAACTGTTACAATTGCCTATTTTCCCATCTCAAAATTGTTACAAAGTATCTTATTTGCACCTGTTGGCTGTTCTGGACTCTCTGCCAAATTAAGTTAGAAACTTTGTTTCTTTTTCTGGCTGTTCAGTGCAGATAAAAGTGGGACTTTCCAGTAAAAAAGAGGCACTGCAGGTTGTGCTGTCAAAAGAGGGACCCTCTGAAAAAGGGACAGTTGGGAGGTATGACATTGTGAATGTTACCAAACTGTTGTATACAAGAGCAGCTTGTATTTTAGCTTTTTCTACATAAAAAGTTCATTCTTTACACTAGTTTACCCATATAAACACTTACATGAAATGTCATCACTTTGTTGTTCCAGTGAATTCTGACTTCCACGTGGATCCCATGATGGTGGACTATATTTCCTGCGTGTCACGTATTGTCGCCCAATGGTTTTCTTTGCATTCTTAACTAGGTTCTTAGATAGGGTTCTGAACAAAAAAAAAAAAATGAACCACAAAACAGGCAAAGTGAAGTGAGTACACATAGCAAACAACAGTAGAAATTTAACAGTTTCTGAAGAAATAATTGGTGAACAAATCAATAACCCTTCACCCAAAACTAAAAATTTGAGAAGGATAGCACCAATTATTCCGATGATGCAGACATCATGCAAAAGAATTAAAGGATAAACAGGAAAATGTATTAAACCCGTCATTTTAATTATTTATTGAGCAAGTCATTTATATAACGAACGTACATTTAAAAAAGTGTGGGCAAAGTTTAAATGATGTATTAGGCACTGGTCCACAAGGATAAAGAATCTGTAACTAAGCTTATATGTAAATGAGTAGGATCTGGTTCATATAGATCATGGACATGTACATTATAGGAAGCAGCAAAATACAGCATTCTCACATGTCCATGTGAGAAGAGTAGATACTGGAGAATGGTTCTACAGTAATGATAATTTTAATTAAAGTACCTTGAAATTATTAAAAAAATACATCCACATACAGCAAAAAGAAAATACCAGGAATAAAAAAAAATACACTAGCAAATATCTCATTGTGACAAGTATTGTTGTGCAGTTGCAAAAAGGGACTGATAACATGAGTATGCCTGGCTCTACAATCCAGCAGTATGCAAAAATATGAAGTAATATTAAGATCTAAAGGCATTCTGACGTAAATGTTTGCAATGGCCAGCTGCTATTATTATTTTTTATATAGGTCCATCAGAGATGCAATTTATAGAGCTGCGAATATGGAACAAAATTGAGAAATGTTTGAGAAGTGACTTTTAATGCTTGGGTCCTTTCAGGCAAAGGCAAGTAACAAGTCTTGTGTCACATTGTGTTATTAGTGGATAAAACAGATTACCACATCTTATAAGAATCCAAAACATGCTTTCTCTGGCATTTTAAAAGATAAATATATGGGAGGCTTCCAAAGCGAGGACCTTCTTGAACAAAATGAACCTGTGGGCCAGGTACAGTTAATACATTCTCATATGAAATAAATGCACACACAGGGAACAGCTTGGAGGTCTCATAAAATATATTATAATTTTGTTTGCATTTCTCCTTTGTTAAAATTGCAGGGTTGTTGGGAGTGTGGAAAGGAAGTACATTAGAAACACCAAAGACAGTAGAAAAAACAGCACTGATTCTACAATAAACAAAAGTCTTTATTAGTTGAGTTAATTCTCATCACACCATGATTTTCAAGCAGACAGGTTTACTATGTACTAATAAACATTAAGAGAGCAATGTGATCTTTTTGCTGACAGTACATAGAACTGCAGATTGATGAGGATGCATTTTATTAATACACAATTTGCTGGGCACATGTGAGTTTAAGAAATGACCAAACCGAACTTGCACATGCTATTGTGTTTCTCATATACATTTACTATACCTACTGTAGACATGTGAGCTATACCTGATGTTAAGAGCTGGATTTAACGTTAACCAATTATGATGGTAAACTGTGAGGTAGAGATAGGAGCACCCAAAGCTGAACACTGATTTGCCCACACCAGCTCATAATTAGGCCATAAGGATCTTACTTGGCTTTGTAGAAGCGACCAAGAGAAAAACCCACACCAAGGTGGCTCTGGAATACATCACTGACATGGAGTGTGCTATAGTAAAAGAAATGGGGTCACTGCAAAAAAATAGGACTACAGAACCACACTCCCAATTAATCAATACAGCATGAAATGAAGAGGAGCTGCAAAGCTCCTTCACTTCATCTGCTGATGTTCCAAGCAATGGTTGTCAGTGCTTCTGCAGATGAATGTTTAAACCTGGCCAATTCCGAAACAACTTCCACATCACAAAACATCAGCTGTGATTGGCAGGCCACCATACACACATCAATAATTGTTTATGATATTACTGGTATGTGCAAAACTAACTTGAAGGTATACTGTCATGGGAAAACATAGTGCTGCTCCAGTAGACTTCTGCACTGAAATCCATTTCTCAAAAGAGCAAAAAGATTTTTTTATATTCAGTTTGGAAATCTGACATGGGGCTAGACATTTTGTCAATTTCCCAGCTGACCCTGGTCATGTGACTTGTGCCAGTACTTTAGAAGGGAACTGCTTTAAGGCAGGCTGTTGTTTTTCCGTTTCAATGTAACTGAATGGAACGCAGTGGGGACATGGGTTTTTACTATTGAGTGCAGTCCTTAGATCTACCAGGCAGCTGTTATCTTGTGTTAGGGAGCTGAAATCTAGTCACCTTTACATTGTTCTGTTGTTAGGCTGCTGGAGGGGGGGGGTCATATCACTCCAACTTGTAGTAGAGCAGTAAAGAGTGAATTAAGTTTATCAGAGCACAAGTCACATGGGGCATGATTTGGGGCAGCTGAAAAGTTGACAATATGTCTAGTCCCATGTCCCATTTCAAAATGAAATATGAAAAAAAATCTGTTTGCCTTATTAACTGATGCATTTAAAAGAGAAACATTTTTTTCCCATTACGGTATTCCTTTAAGGTATATTGAACAAATATGCTGTTTAGGTCAGGAAAGAATGAACAAGCTTCAGCATTTGTGTGTATTTTAAAACACAACCACTTACAATGGATAAAGAAGGTAAGGATAAACAATTTTGCACAACAATATTTTAATAAATACATTCCAAATACATGTTCTTTACTAAG
>CM044436.1:53971868-53987356 GCA_024363595.1 Xenopus borealis | reverse complement strand
GGAGGCCATCAATTTTTATATATAATCATATATTTTTTCTACTTGCAGGGGGCCCCTGATCACCAATGGCTTTTTATAACATGTGGGGGGTTACTGTTTTAGCTCTGATGTTTGTTTGGCTTTTTTACTGTGGAGTGGGCAAGATATGGGGTGGGGCCCCAAAACATTTTGAAGTGGCCCCGATTGTGAGTTGGTTTATAAATATAGGTAACTGAAACTGCTACATGGGACATTATTTTAAGACCAATGGCACATGTGCTGTTTTGACCTGTACAAAGGCATATAACATGCAACCCGATGATACGCTCACACAAAAAATTTGACCATTAAAACGAGTAATAATAATCCAACAATCCAGCAAGTAGTAATGAAACACTGTACTGCCGCCTTGCTGCTGTAATTTTACTTTATATCTTCCCTTGACATGTGGAAAAAACTAGGGATGCATCAAATGCAGGACTGAGTACAGGATTGGGTAAAGATTAACACTTGAGGCTAATTCAGAATGTGTTTTGCCATGCTCTATGAACAATTATTCCTCAATCAATTTTTTCCAGCAATAGCTTTTCAAGGTCCTTTTTCCTTGTTTCCACAGATTTAAGGTAGCAATTTTTTTTAAAGAATATCTACAAAAATGTATTTGGTACTCCTGCTTCAGTCTTCTGCAATAGGATAAATTACTCTTAGGATACCATTACTAAAATTACCTCTTATATGTTTTATTTTTTCCCTCTTTTGTTTGTTTTGCTATTGAAAAAGCAGAAACAAAAACTTGGGGAAAAAAAGTAATTTTTCATTGAAACCAATGGAGCATTCTATAAAAGGCCACTGCTTCCTTTGAATCTATGAAATAGTTTCTCTCTTTGTTCAGCTGTTCTATAGCTTGGAATAGCAGTAGCTATCTGCTTGCTAGGGTACTAATAACCATGTGGTGGTTTAAACATGAGACTATGGATTGTAGAGGACCTAAAGAGAAAGAAAAGCAGTAAAAGAATAAAATAAAAGTGTAGCTTCACAAGCAAACAGTTAGCGAGCTACCGGGATCATGGACTTCCATCTGAAAGCTTGAGAGAGTCTGAAGAAGACGGCCAATAATTAAAAAACAAGAAAAAAATAAAAATTAAGGTGAATCACCCCTCTTATAGATTTAATATAAGTGGTCTATTTATAAATGTATCTTTCCTTAAGTAGCAATACATATTGTGTAACCATATATATAATGCCTGATGCATAATTTATCATATACTAAGGGGCAAATTTACTAAAATTCACCTAAAATCCTATCGAAATTCAATAAGCATTCCACTATCGAATGCTTATTGAATAGTTTTAGGCTATCATTTTGCTCGATATTCAATTTCCCGATGAAATCGTACGATCGGATACCGATCGTTCGATTTCACGAAAAAATCTTACTTTTTCCTTTGAGCCTCCGAAAAATTTGTATTCGAGCAGGACTCTATTGGTATTCGGTAGGTTCAATCTGGCGAAGTGGGCTTTCGAAGGATTTTAACATTTTAAATGCTTTGATCATCGAATGATCGAATATCCGATCATTCGATCTATTTGGTATTCGATGATCGAAGAGGCCAAATTTGCATATTCAAATTTTGTAAATTTGCCCCTAAATGTTTATTAGTTCTATTAATTAGGTAAAGTTGCTCTGAAACTTTTTTATGTCAAGGCTGTGCAGTGCCCCCGGTATCTCATAACACAAAACAGTTATAACGGGATTATAACTCTAGAGGCTGCATTAAACACAGTATCACTAAAATGGAGCTAAGGATTAAACCAATGGGCATCAGTTAACGTTTAGAAATATCTCATATTTGGAAAAACAGTTATCTGGCAGAAAGACGTAGCGGTACCTACTTGAGGGAAGGGTTCTTGTCCTTTGTTCTAGTCTGTGTACTGTGTTGGACTGTGAGACTAGCAGCTAAAGGAAAGGTTCCCAGGACATCCTGGGGGAACCGTAATTTATGCAGGTTCTTTCGAAAAAGTTCAGATACCTCTGATGGAACATCTTCATCAAAAGCCACTTTCAGGAGCTAATAACAATGGAAAGATGCTAGTGAATACCATGAACCTGCAAAACACAGTAGCAGCTACAAAATATCCTGCCATAGGCAGTAATGATGTCTCTGATAAAACACACATAGGGGAAAATGTAATGAAATTTGCAGAGAGAACACCAATAAACTTTTGCAAAGGGTAAATCATTTTGAGACCATTTATTCACATTGCAAACAAATTGGGAACGTTTTTGCGTTTTTTGCAAGCAATATAACATTCCCACATTTATGTCTTAGTAAAACCAACTATTGTCTATTTTGTATCCATGACAAATTGCTGCTACTAATAGCTCTGTGAGTCTTTACCCTTAAAGGAATTGTTCAGCAGGAAGTTGGATTCTGGATATTATGTTAAACATCCAGTCACTTCAGCCTTAATACATTACATATATGGCTATATGGCTAACTAACTATATTAGAAATATTTTGCACAGTCTATTTATCCAATTTTTATTTTTACACTGAACTGTTCCTTTAATGGCCTGCTTTAATCTGTGGAAGCTTGAGATGTCAGTGTTTGCCTCGTCATGTAAGCAAACCAAACAAACAAACATGATGCTACTGCAACTGCTAATAAAATTGCCTTCACAGCAACTTCATAAACATCCACGACCAGTGTTTTGGGTGATGCTACCCAGGTGCACTTTACTTAATGTGATTTTGTTTATTTGATGTAAGAAATAACCAGCATCATTTTATAGGTTTTTCCAATTAATTTCCCAAAAAATATAGCAGCAAAAAAACACTGATATTTGATTTCTCAGATTAATAAAGACAAAACAAATGATATTGGTAGGACATCTGGTCTAAATTTCTGGGTGAATTGCAAGAAAACTTTTCTAGGCATTTGTTTTTTACAAATATTTCTCTGCATCACAGATTTACATCTGTGTTTTGGAGTCATTACTGAAATGTGAACTAATGTGACTGTTATAATTAAAAAGCTTGCTAGGGAACATCTTCTTCCCATGAAAGGAGATTTTGTGTAATCACCGTTAAATCTCTTTCTCGTCAGTCGCTTGGGGGACACAGGGACAGTGGGGTATAGCTGGTACATCCAGGAGGCAGGACACAACAAAGACAAAACTGTCTCCTCCTTCAGCAGGCGGAGCTAAACTCCGTTTGTAACAAAGTCAACATGAATCAATGAATCTCTACAACTTAGAAGCATGCAATAATATTACATAAATAACATGTCTGATGAAAAGGAAAAGCCTCAATCCAGGGAGGGAAGCCCTGTGTCCCCCAAGTGACTGAAGAGAAAGAGATTTAACAGGGAGTACACAAAATCTCCTTTTCTCCAGGTAACATAGTAACATAGTAAATTAGGCTGAAAAAAGACTCGCGTCCATCAAGTTCAACCTTTTTTTTAAATTTTTTTTTTATTTTAACTGCCTAACTGCTAGTTGATCCAGAGGAAGGCAAAAACCCCATCCTAAGCCTCTCCAATTTGCCTCAGAGGGGGAAAAAATTCCTTCCTGACTCCAAAAAGGCAATCGGACTAGTCCCTGGTCCCAGGTCTTGGGGGACACATGGACAGTGGGGACGTACCAAAGCTGTCCCCTCAAATCCCGGGTGGGAGAGAGTGAGGCCTAAGTGTCAACAACCGCCGCAGCTTAGAGTACTTTTCTGCTGAAGCGAGTGTCAGAAGCCACTAAGGTATCAAAATGGTAGAATTTGCAAAAAAAGTGGATAGAAGTCTACGTAGCTGCCAAAGCCTGATTTCTGAAGGCCCAGAACTGAGTGGGCAGTAATCCTAGTCGGAGGCGACAGGCCCCGTGCTGTGTGGGCACACTGAATAGTTTGCTTGATCCGACAGGAAATGGCAGCTTTTGTGGCAGGTGAACCCATCAGGGGAACCGAAGGCTGGACGAGGAGAGAATCAGTCTTGCGGATGTCCTTAACTCTATGAAAGTAGAACATCCGCTTTGGAAAATCCCTTCTTAGTCAGGATTTCCGTTTCAAGAGCCATGCTGTCCCTTCTTAGTCAGGATTTCCGTTTCAAGAGCCATGCTGTCAAATTAAGGTAGGACGGATTTGGGTGTTGAATTGGACCTTGCAAGAGAAGGTCCGGCCAAGGGGGTAGCGTCCATGGTTCTGCTACTGATAAGTTGATGAGGTCTGTGAACCAGGACCGTCTGGGCCACCTTGGAGCTAGGAGAATGAGGGTTGTCCCCTCTGTCTGCAACCGTCTGATTACTCTTGGAAAAAGAGGTAATGGAGGAAAGGCGTATGCTAGGGGAAAGGGCCAGGCCGCCTTGAGAGCATCGACTTCTAAAGATAGAGGGTCTCTGTACTGAGTGAGAAAGACTTCTACTTTTCGATTGTGACGAGTTGCTAGGAGGTCCACCTCCGGCATGCCCAACCTCAGCGTTATCTTGTGGAAAACCTTGTTGTGTAGGGAACACTGGCCTGGGTCTATAGATTGTCTACTTAGAAAATCGGCTTCCGAGTTGAGTAATCGTGGGATGGCTGACAGCATGGTCTGATGACTTTCTGCCCACTGAAAAATTAGTTTGACCTCGTTTAAGGCTAGATATTGTTGCCAACTAAGACGGCCCAGACGGATTGTCGAAACTCTAGAAGATTGATCTGTAGTTTCTTTTCCCCCCCGAGTTCCAGTCCCTGAGCTGTATTTCCCTCGAGGACGGCAACCCAACCTGATAGGCTTGCGTCTGTAGTGAGAACCCACCATTGTGGGTCTCCTAACGGTCTGCCTAATGTCAGATGGTTGGTCTGAAGCCACCAACCGAGGGATACCCTCGTCTGATGGGATAGACGAATTTCTTGTAGTAGGGATCGTCGGTTCCATTGAAGCTCTTGAAGATGAAATTAGGTGAAGAGTACAGCTTCTATGGTGGAGACCATGACTCCCAACACTTTCATGCAAAATTTCACTGTGTGTTGTCATTTCTGTAAGAGTGACTGGACTAGTAGTCTGAGGTGGCGAGCCTTCTCCGGAGGTAGAGAGAGTCTCTGAGTCTACGTGTTGAATTGCATCCCGAGAAACACCATCGATTGACTGGGTGTCAGGGAGGGTTTTGTTAGGTTTAGTACCCAACCTAATTGGTGTAACGTGTCCAGAGTGAGCTGGAGGGATCGATGAGCCTCCGGAAGGGATGGAGCCTTGATCAGCAGATCATCCAGGTACAGAGTTATAGAGACAACCGCATTGCAGATCACTGCTGTGGCAACTGCCATGATTTTGTTGAAGACTAGGGGGCTGAGGTGAGTCAGAAGGGGAGACTTGTGAATTGGAAGTGATGATTTTGAAAAGCAAATCTCAAAAATCTCTGATGGTGATGGAAAATTGGAATATGCAGATAGGCATCTTTTATGTCTTTGGAAACCAGAAACTGCCCTGGAGTCATCGTTGCAATGACCGATCTGAGAGACTCCATCTTGAAGCATCTGGGACAAATAAATTTGTTTAGTTCCTTTAGATCTAGGACAGGTCAAAATGAGCAGTCCTTCTTGTGAACCACAAATAGGTTTGAGTACTAGCTCTTGAAGCTCTCTGTTCTGGGTATGGGAGTGATCTCCTCTTAGAGGAGGAGGTTGGAAATTACCTTCTGGAATGCTGCGCGCTTGACTGGCTGTCGGAATTCTGGACATGAAGAAGCGATGAGGTGGGGAAGAGGCAAACTCTAGGTAATAACCTCAAGTTACTACTTTGTGAATCCAGGAATCTTGTATAGGAGTGAGCCAGGCGTCGGCGAACAAACTTAAACGTCCTCATAGTCCCCTCCCTGGGGAAGAGGTAAAGGTTTAATGCCGGTGGGTCTGTGCAACAGCACTCCAGACCTAGGGGACAGGTCCAACCTAGGGGGATGTCAATAATGGACCTCTACTCCGTGTAGCTGAGCAATTCAAGAATCCATGGAGGCAAAATAACAAAACATGTCCTATCTCCTGAGGACACAACTTAAACTGAGTTTAGCTCCGCCTGCTGGGGGTATAGCCAGTGGAGGAGGAGCCAGATTTGTCTTTGTTGTGCCCTGCCTGCTGGATGTACCAGTTATACCCCACTGTCCCTGTGTCCCCCAAGCAGACCTGGAGAAAAGTAAAACAAGGATATCACACTTATGGTTTGTACAAATGCTCTCTCTATGCTATGGAAAGTAGATCTGATTTGCTCTCAACCCAGTCACAGGTAGATTTTACAGGTTATCAATTTTAATAAGTTAAGTGGAAAACAATCTTGCCTCCCTGGTGAAAATCCTGAAAAAACAAGGATGTGAACAATAGCCCTGTTACTAAATGGTACTTTAGGAAGTTAATCTGCAAGCAACCTAGGACATTTTTTTAAAGCGTGTTAATATCATAAATAAATACTTGATTGTACCACTTTTAAGATTTCATGCTAGGGAAGTTGTCCTTGAATATTTCCATAGACAAGTTATACTGAGAAAAAACATCTCTGTTCAGGTTGAAAACTCACCTGGAAAGTACAGGAGCGTAGCTGCAGACCTTCCTGCAAATACTGATCTAGCTGTACAGTGACATTGATCTTCTTTTCCTTAGTTAAAGAAGCAATTGGGAAGGATCGGACCACAGACTGCTCAGCAACTGTAGACACAAATCACATGCTCTGTATAATTATTGGAAAATAAACAAATCTGAAAACAGACCTATGAACATTCTATTTTAGTCATAAAGACTACATTTAATATAGGTAGTAAAACCACTTAAAATCCATAGCCAACTGTATGGAAATATGCCAATACCAAGAAATGTAAAATTATACTCTTTTATAATCGTTACTGCAAAATGGGATATATTAAAAAACTAAAAGCTATGCAGCCAGCTGCTTCCTTATATATGTTACTTCAGCCCTGTAGTTAATAGGTATTGCAACAGACTGGGCAATATAACATCAAAGATGTACTCTTGTAAAAAAAAATTATACCTCACAATACCAAATGACTCTAAGGTGGATACATGACACCAGAAGAGTTAACTCTGCAGCGCTCAAAACTAAAATTGTTACAGCAAGTGTTTGGGTGGGAGTGCTGTTGGATAAAAAACCTTATGGTGAAAAGGAATATGGAAGAGAATGGAATGAAACCCCCAAATTAATTGTTTTATGTTATTGCCCATACGAGTAATCTTATACATGGTCAGTTTATATTAGGGATGCACCGAATCCAAAATTCGGCCTTTTTCAGCAGGATTCAAATTTGGGCGATTGCTTCTGCATATACAAATTAGGGGTGGGGAGGGGAATTGTGTGACTTTTTGTAACAAAATAAGGAAGTATAAAATGTTTCCCCTTCCCACCCCTAATTTGCATATGCAAATTAGGATTCGGCCGAATCATTCACAAAGGATTTGGGGGTTCGCCTGAATCCAAAATAGTGGATTTGGTGCATCCCTAGCTTGTATGAATGACAGTCTTGAATCCATTTTTGGAAAACTCAAATTTAAATGGGCAAGATCAGTACTGTAATACAGGGGTATGCGAGACGGATGAGAGAACATCTTATAACACACAATTATAAGAGGGTTTCAGCTATAAGCAATCACATAATGTTAAACCATAATGGTAACTTTGGTTTGATCAAGGTCTTGGGCATAGAACAAGTAAAACTAGAAGTGAGGGGAGGAGACTTGCAGAGAAAAATTGATCAGAGAGAAGTATATTGGATATACACATTAAAAACACGTTACCAATTAGGATTAAACAGTGATTGGGAAGTTTCCTGCTTTTTTTGATACCATATAGGTCAAATGGAAATCGGGAGTTTTATTGTCTGTCTTGATAAAATGCATTTGCATACATGTTAAATATAGCTAATAATGATCATTATCCCAAGGTATAAGATCTGCATAATATTGTTGTATTCTCATTATAATGTGTACAGTTTAAAGAGGATAGCTTTAATAAAAGCATGAGCTTACCAGAAGTGTACAGTATTTTATAACACAATTTTAAATTAATTGTTTTTAAGTAAGCACACTATAAAATGTAGAGTGCTATAGTTAGACTCCACCTCTGATGATGTGCCATAGTGAGGCACGAAATGCGTCATGACTAGACACGTCATGGTGTAGCTATATGTCTCTAACAAGGTACCTGTTCGTGTTTTAATGAGACTTGGTGAATAAAGTTTTTTCTTATATTGAAAATACCCATGGTTACAAGCTCCTGTCTATGTGTTAACTCATTGGATGACGAGGATAGGGACTGGAGCGGAGACCAGTCGACATGTGGCTACCACGAGGTTAATAGCGGGATTGTACACAAGTGAGTGCTAATGCTGTACTCAGGAACCTAACCAAGACTTCTTATGTTGGAACTGGTTTAATGGACTGCTTTAATGGACATTATTAATAGAGAAAATATTGTGTGGATGTTACTACCATGCCTAGCTTACAAACCATAATGTTTTAAAGTAGTATATTATTACATGGAAAACAAATAGATTATTTGTCTATCCATGCTAATTATAATGGCAGAACTGATTTTTACATGTCTTCAGTAAAGATTTAATTTCAATTTAATTAAGAGCAGGGTATATTTTCTACAATCCCTCACACACTCAATAATATAATAATTTTTTTTTCTGTGTCTTCAGTTTTGATTCTTACCTAAGGAATCTACAGGTGTGCCCTTGAAGATGCAGCGGTAGGATGTAAGAAAGAGGGCACCTTCAGCAGGGAGAAGAGGCGGGCCCCCTAGGCTTACACCTGAAGCCTCTTCTCTTCCATCTGGCAGCAGGTAGACACGAAGCCCATCCATTACCATTTCTTCACCGGCTAATAGGGTGGGAAGAAGGAGCTTTGGCTGCAAAGTAGCAAGAATTATTAGGCAAAAGAAAATTGAGAAACACATAGAATGTCACATGGAGGAGCCTAACATGTAACGGAGAAAAATACAGTGGAAAAAAAAAAAAAGATTGTGGACGCCCCCCCATAATAATTCATGTAAGGGATTTTTAAATTATACAGTGCATATTAGCTGTTTTTTTAGACATCAAGAATAGACAATTAGAATTTACTTTAGAATATGGTAAAGAAAAACTCTATATAATGTTACAGAACCCAGGTAGTAACAAATAATACAATTCATTTTTAATCTATGAAAAAACATTTTAAGTTAAGAAAAAAAATTATCCTCTTTTCATTATGGCAAACTGACTACAGTTTTCCCAGATTCTACAATGGAAACCAATTTATAAACACGGAGCTCACTACATTTAGCTATACCAATTACTGCTCTGACTGCACCCTACAGAAATCAGCATTGACACAAAGGAATATACAAAATGAAGGGGCTGACTAGTAGATGCTGCATTCTTACCTTTTGTATAGGAGGCAGTCTTTTGCTTTCTCGATGCACTGCTTCCAGAGTTTCTATATGCATTTGAACAATATCTACAGAGAAAAACCAAAAAAGGAGGGTTAAAAAAAAATTGGGATATTGAAACAAAATAAAAGTATAGATAGATTTATCCTTCAAACTGACAAGAAATAACATTTTGTCTTTTGCACAACATTTTAAACATTTACCAAAAATTTTTTGATAAATATTCTTACCAAACCTGTCAGCCTTGTACTAGTCATGCTATGTTCAAGATAACCGTTCTCCTCCAATTTTAAATGACAATGCGAAGGAACACACACTTGTACCTAACACTTGCGTTAATTTCACCATTAGGTGCAGTCTCCTGTTAAAGAGGGAATCAAAACAACCTTTTTTTTTTTTTACTTTAGCACGAGATCCTCCTTGCCACCTCCCCAGCCACACCAGTTACACTTGCCCTAACATAGGGGTAGCTTAATACACATCCAGAACACCCCCATCTTTGGTCATGTAGCTGGTACTATATCCAAAGATCCCAGTTTGGCTTAAAGTATGCATGTGCTGCTTGCAAGATGTTGGGAACAGAAGTGACACAGTTAAAATGGTGGCCAACACTGCTGGGCAGCTCTATAGTTCTGGACATGCTACAGTTACACATAAGTTGCAGCAAGGTCAGTGACACATTCAGGAGAGGGTTGTGTACTGTCCTAAAATTAAACATTGGCCAGGGAGGGTTTTCAATTCCGTTTAAACAGAGGTGTATATATTAGTTAATCATACAAAATGCTATTATTAGCTAATTCACTGAGCAAAAACTAGCAAAATAAAAGCAATGTGAGGTAAAAACAAGCTTGCCACCTATTTTATGGTTGCTAAAAAAGATTTTCACATCTTTTTGCGATGTTTTGTTTATCCAGAAAACAGGTCATGTATTCTGCCAAATGGCTGCAAATTCACAAGAATATGCCAATGTCTCCCCTATACTGCCACTGAAATAGGCATGTTTGGAGAAATAAAGTCTGCAACAGTGAATGGAACTCCCCATGCAAGCACACAGGAATATCAGGAAATTCTTCATTAAAAAATGTAGAGGGCCCCCCAAAAAAAAGGGGGCAAAGAAGGGTTAAAAAAAACAGAGATCAGCGACAACATATGGATGACATATGCTAAATGAGCAAACAATAGATCTTTTATATGAAATACAAATAAATGGTAACAAAAAATCTTTTATAATTTATAGTAGGAAAAGCTTAGACCATTTTTCCCAGCTGTGTGTGTTTGAAGAACAATTTGTCAACAAATTTCCTAATCTTCTCTAAAGAGGAGAGAGGAGGAAATCCATTTTCTGTTAAGCTGCATGCTATGGCAGTGGTTACTTAAACATTGTTACCAGCAACATGGCACTTGCGTACACAAACATGCTGCAGGCGTGTAACTACAGAGGAAGCAGACCCTGCAACTGCAGTGGTGCCAAGGAGGTATAGGGCCCCTCGAGGTCCTAACTCATGTACAATTTAAATAATTTTTTGTAAAACAGGTCAACCTATAGACATTTTGGAGGCATGAAAATGAAATAGCCATGGGGCCCAGTAATATCTAGTTATTCCAAGCCCCATGCAGTTTCTTACAGGATTCCCAGTAAAGACTGAACAATACAAAGTATATAAATAATTGCTTTTGATTCAGTGACACAACTGTTTACCTGGGATCATAGTATGCAGGTTTTTCAGATGCTCTGATGTCACTCCGCTTTCTGTGCATACTTTATCAACAAAGCGTGTGATGAATCGAACAACATAATGAGCCACATCGGAACTCTCTGAATCTTCAAATCCACTCTCTGTATCTGCACTTTCAGCCATGCTACCAGCCATACTGTACAAAAAGAAAGACAAGACAGGTGGATGTATCTTTACTGTTACATTTGAAAGAATATGGTAGTTAGTAATAGGACTGGCTGAAACACTATTACAAGGAGCTGCTATGTCAAACAAATACTGTGATAAACTGCTTATGGTGGCTGATTATGGTGGAAAAACACCAGTGCAACACACTCACCTATTGGTGATGAAACTGTTAGTCACACTTTCTGTGTCCCCAAATCCAGTTCCACCACGCAGCATACGGTTCTTTGAGGTATCAAGAGGTAAGAGCAAGTAGCTCATACGGTTGGCGTAGTGGATTGCTTGGCTAAATACAGTACTTTCCTCCTTCTGAATGAGCTCCAGCTGCTTTTCCCTGGGCAGAGTAGGCCACAGACGACACTGCTCAGCAGCCAGCTCAAGTGCAGATCGTTCTTCTGCCTCAAATTCATCCTACCAAAGAAGAAGAATACATAGTCAGAAAGAATACACTTTTTAAGTAGAGTACAAAGTAAAAACATGGAAGGTCTATATAATTAAGATAGGCAAGTTCTACGTAGCACTTTCAAATCACATTCAAATCAGTTCATGTTATACTGTGTTAAAGCCAAGAGCTTCTCATAGTGACAATAATGAAAAGTGCTCTGTTGTAAGCCCCTTCATGTTCAGGGTGTTTAAAGTAACTTGTGCTGCTTTTAAGTCAATGAATGTAACTACTTTATGTGTAATATTTACACTTGAAGCCCTCCCTTTCTTTATCTTTTAAAACAAACATTTTATGCAGAAATCTTCATACAGGAATATGTCAAAAGGTAAAAAAATACTACATGGGTGTACATTTTTATAAAAGCATGTATGGCTTATTTTGTATAGGTTACCGGGTTGGTTGTGGTATCTTCTGGGGAGGAATAAAGGGCTTGTATATGGTTCTGGACGTCCCCATAGAACATGGCTTCCCAGAACTGCATGTTGGTCCATACCAGGTGTTCCTGTACACAGCTGTATGCAAACTGTGTGACACCAGAGCTCAGTTTCTAATGGGGTAAAAGGTATTTGAAGCAGTGAGATAGCAGAAGTAGTAAGACAGACATAAATATTAAATATGACACAGAAAGTTGAAATATTAGAAACATTAGTGAATCTTTTGTAGGGGGTAGAGGAAACGAGTTCAGCATTAACTGGATGGCTTCAGGCTGGGTTTGAGACGGAAGGGTATGTAATGGAAAAGGGAGTAAAATAATTATGGATATGTGGTTAAAGGGGTACAGTAAACAATTATGACAAAGTTGGCCCTGTACATATAAACTCACCCGGCAGAATGCTGTGACCAGAGGCAAGAGTGCAGCGGCTATAGCATGTTCATCCAAAGGGGTGCAATCCTAAAAGACAAAGAAAAGTCAAACAAAGGGAAGGTAGATACAAGGGTGGAAAAAGCCAATGAAAGGGAAACCAAATTCAAAACAAAATGAGAAGACAGTTTGGGCAGACTTTGATGGTTTTAAGATAAAAGAACACATAGAATAGACTATTGTGGTTTCATTTCTATACGTTCAGAACAAATCGCTTTATCTTTGGATGACTAATCTCCCCACCGGCTACGTATACATCGTTGGTGGGTTAGCACTCGTAACGCTTTGTTTTACAAAGTTGCCCGAAGTTGCCTCACGAGGAAACTTCGGGCGACTTCAGAAACCAAAGCATTATGGGCGCCATCCACAGGAGATTTACACTCTAGCCGGTGGAGGAAGCAGTTCAGGGGGGATTTGTTGCTGGGCGACTGATCTCCCCCAGTAGCTTCGTGTGCCCCTGCCATTAGGCACCTTTGTTTATAACTGAATGAACAATATATACACACAGAGTTAGCAGTACTGGAGGCACTCATGGGCATAATGAATAGTGAATTTATTTGAGTTTCATTTAATCCCCCACATCAACGCAGGATTAATTGGAATGTGGCGAGTACTGGTATTTATGATATAAATATATATGAATATAGAGGAATACATTGCTGCTGCTCTATTATATGAAATTGCCTGCCATGAGTGCTTTCTGCAATTGAATATATATATAAAATGAGTGCTTTCTGCACTCTTGCCTTTTTCCATTTTAAGGGAAATGTATAGTGTAGTGCTATAGTATGAAAAGCATTAGAAACTCTACCCTTTAGCATAGAACCATAAAAATGCAAATCACAATAGTTTACAGTACATATGGATATCTACAAACAGAAGGGGTTGTGGGAGCACTCAAAGGCTAAGTCAAAATATATTTAAATATAATGGGTGTGCTCAATGCACATTCCCTGGGCCCCTGTCTCCTAAATAATTCAATATAAAAGCTAATGCATGTTTACAGAAACAGGGGATTTTTAGCTACAAAGTTATGATCATAAAGTTGATAAGCCACCATACCACGTCATGGTAAATCCCATATGGCGGTCCCTAACTTATAATATAAAAAGTCTAATACTTACTGCATAATAGCATTACCTATAGTCAGTGTCTAATGAACCCTGGTTTCAGCATAAGGGCTATATCCTCCCCCGCCAGTGTGCAGCTTTTAAGAGAGAGAGACTCCCAAACCAACACCCATTTTTAAAAATAAAGGGCCACCATTGGTTTAAAGTGAGGGCATGGGGTGCTTCAACCACTGAAGCTTAGCCACAGCTTCCGGCTAAAGTAAAATGTACAAACAGAGGGCGGTTGTGGGAGCACTCAAAGGCTAAGTCAAAATACATATTTATGTAAACAAGTTAGGGACCACCATATAGGGTTTAACTTGACGTGGTATGGTGGCTTATAAACTTTATGATCATAACTTCGAACAAATCAACCCCTGTTTTTAAACCAGTGCACAAAATTACTTATGAGACAGGCCCAGGGAATGTGCTTTGTAAGTAGTACTTCCATTATACTTAAATATACTTTAACAGCCTTTAGAGTGCTCCCACAATCCCCCTTTTTTGACATACGGATATCTACCCTGTAGACAGTGGAGATATTTACTTTACTTACAAACCTCCTTGCCATAATACTATCTATGTACACACTTACCTGTAAACAGCAGTTCATCAGACGAACAACAAAGTCGAACTGTTGATGATCCAATACAGCCCGGTTTTGTTGCACATGAAGGTTAAGCTCTTGCGTAAGACATAATCTAGCTGCTCTACCCTTCAAAGCACGGAGTACAGCTGGATGTAACTGTATGAGAAGAAGTTTTAGACATTTCAACAAACTAAAATCAGATGTAAACGGATAACTACACATCCAGCACCTTACAGATATTACTGCAGTGTACTTGACACAAAATCACAGAGGCTCTATTTCTGTAGCTCTGTATATAAATGTCCATATGTGCAGTCAAGCACGTACCAGACTCTTAATTATCTAGAATTGGTTCATTGCAACAATTAAATATGTTAAATAAGCATGCCCCTAAAGATGGGTCTTATTATACAGGATATAGATTCTAGAGTCCTAAGAGAAACCTTAATGCCACAAACAGGACCTGCATGTTTCAGGCAATGCTGTGTCGGACAGGGGGTGGGGGGTAAGGGCCCACTAGGGTTGTCAAATGAGGACCCCTTCTGCCACCTCCACAGTGCCCCATCTTCATTGCATTCAACCTCCCCAGCCAGCTCATACCTGCTCTGTTAACATTTGGGGAGGGGGAGGTCCATGAGAGCAGTGACTGTGGGGAGTAGGTCTGAGCCAGTGTGGCTCATCGGTTTCTTCCCACTGTGTCCCACAGGCCCAGTTCAACACTGAGGCTATGTAATCAGGTATTGTAAATGTGTTACCTTCTTGGCTTCTAACATCTTGTTTTCAAAAATGTAGGAGATGCAGTTCCGTACAACTTCAAGCCGCCGGTTGCTGTTCGTTTGTGTTGTGCCATTACGCTCAATTGCAGCTGCCATGCAAAATGAAATTGAAAGGAGAAAAGTACATAATGCTTTACTTAAAAAAAGTAAGCCGCACTTTAAGACATAACACTAAAGAAATCAATGAGTCCCCAGAAGTGCAAGTCATACCAATTGGTGGCCCAGGGGGTACCATGCATTTCTTCTCTACTCGAACTGTAGGAGGAGCATGCTGCATCTTGGCTGCAGCCTGGTCTAGGATCCACTGGACATTGCTTTCATCAAGCAATGGGAAAGTTATGTGCTGGGTTCGCATGTAGCTGCCCTCTGCTGGACGTTGAACTTTGTGCATACTGACCGCAGGATAAGGATTTTCCTGAAGAGGA
>CM044436.1:53905034-53958864 GCA_024363595.1 Xenopus borealis | reverse complement strand
ATATATATAATCCCTACTTAACTTCAGAAATAGTTCATGGTTCACAGCCACACAGCACAGGTGAAAACAGCACTACCAGAGAAATGCTGTTTCCCCATTCCAGGGTGTTACGACAATGAGAGCAACAAGGAAACCCCTCCCATTCCTAAATATTGTTTGGAGCATCCTTTATCGTTGAGTATTTCCTGGCTGAGATGTCCTTGCCTCTAGAACACAGTTGTAAATAGACTATTTGTGTTTTTCTGTCATGGGAGTTATCACTATTTTCTTGAAAGATAGGCACCATCTCTAGAAAAAAGGGTGACAGTAGGAGGATACATGCATGCACAGAGTGTGGGGATTGGGGTTTCAAATTTGATGCATACCACAATATCTTGCTCCAGGTCAGACTGAGAGAAAAAGACATTAATATGGAGTCAGACTGAACAAAACAACGTGAACAACTTAACTCTGACAGGACAAGTATGAAAGACAATTACAGAGGTTCATAAGTAGCCTGAAGAGGCACCATATCAGGACACAGTACTGACCTGGGATCCCCCAGTGACAGGAACGATGCAAGTTATTAGATTTCCAATTACATTCTCCAGTGACACACTCAAGCCATCTGTGTGAATTGTATAAATCAAGCCCAGGGAATCCTAGTAGAAAACAATAGTTATATAAATATTCATATTACTACAGATAAACTTCAGCTTGCATGTAATAAATGTATTATTATTACACATCAGTTGATGCACAAATACATGTCATTTGCATAAATCTGTTGTAACAGCGCTATCACAGTTTTATACCACAGAAATTATATTGACTGACGTTGGAATCATCCTTTAAATTTTCTATGATGGTAATATTTGATAGATGATAATACATTGGACAATACAATTGATTGATTGATTGATTGAACAATTTGTAGGAAATGAGGACATGTGGATACTATACACAATGTTAAAAAATTTAATTATTTAACTTTGGGTGAGTTGCGATGCATAAGCACAATGCTTTTTAGAATTGATACTTTAGATATACTTTGTTAATTGACACATTTTATGGATTCTATTGAGAGGCATTAGGATGCACTTTGTTTTTTATAAATATAAATATTATTTATATTTAAACACAAATTATGAAGTTGATAATGTTTTTGATTATTTATTATTGCATACAGTATTGCACTTTAATTATGTATAGTTAAATGTATGTTGGTTTAAATGTCAGGGTGGGATGACTGGGCTTGTGGGTTATGGATGGGTGATCACTTCCTGTATTCACATCCTGACAACAGTCCCTTGAGGATCGAAACATGTCGATGTCCATTATGCTTGAGTAAAAAAGCTTCTTTATAAATAAAAGAGAGGTATAATGCTACTCACTAAATTGTCCTATATGCCCACTATTAGATAAAAAATCCAGCACCAGCAACTGAACCCCAAAACTTACCCTGAAAACTTCAGGATGATCAAGACGTGATACAAGCACAAGCGTTTTCGGAGCATAGAGCGGAGTTGTTGAAGGTAGAGGGGCATCTTCTTCCAACTCCTCATCTCTCTGATCATATAGAGATTGCAGATAATGAAAGTACAACGGGTGAAGGACATGTACTGCCGAGTCATAACTACTACACTATTTCAGGATCCATAAACAGAATACCAAATGTAGAAGCACAAACTAAATTGTAGGCACATGTGGTGTTTGGATAAAAGGCTGCTTTGTCTTGAACCCATTGCATATTGAGCTGTATTAAAAGGGTCACAGAGTCATGGGGGGAGGGGGTAATACTTCCACTTTATAGAGCACTTGTAAGGCCACATCTAGAATATGCCGTACAATTTTGGTCTTCCACACTCAAACAGGACATTATTGTATTAGAGAGGGTACAGAGAAGGGCAACTAAGCTGGTAAAAGGTATAGAAAATCTTAGCTATGAGGAAAGACTAGCCAAATTGGGGATGTTCAAGCAGGAGAAGAGGCACTTAAGGGGTGAGATCATATAATAATCTCTCTTATGTTTTATCCACCAGTAGGTCATTCCAGCTGACACAAGGTCACCCATTCCGATTAGAAGAAAAGAGGTTCCGCCTAAATATTCGGAAGGGTTTTTTTCTACAGTGAGAGCAGTGAAGATGTGGAATTCTCTCCCTGAATCGGTTGTACAGGCTGATACATTAGATAGCTTTAAAAAGGGGTTGGATGGCTTTTTAGCAAGTGAGGGAATACAGGGTTATGGAAGATAGCTCATTGTACAAATTTGATCCAGGGACTAGTCTGATTGCCATTTTAAGAGTCAGGAAGGAATTTTTACCCCCTCTGAAGCAAATTGGAGAGGCTTCAGATGGGTTTTTTTTTTTTTGCCTTCCTCTAGATCAACTAGCAGATAGGCAGTTTATAAAAAAAAAAGTTAAATGGTTGAACTTGATGGACGTGTGTCTTTTTTCGGCCTAACTTTCGGCATAACTATGTTACATATGTGTAGATTATAGCATAGCAAAGTCTTGCTCAATGTACCAACTCTTCTTCTATATCTCTGCACTCCCTACATTTTATATATTTTCTTTATAGGTGGTGCCAGCAGGGAGTTCATAAGATAGTTCTGTGACTGCCTCACAACTCAATACAACAAGAACACTGTACAGGCCAGGTAAACAGCAACAGCCAGTATCAGGAATGCTGCTAATCAAGAATACAACTGTAAGAAAGTACAAAACTCTACTCTTCATCAGCCACCCAATGGATCAATTCCATGGAATTCTGTTTATTTATATTGTTATCACATCTGTGACTAAGTTGTATAGACTAATGTGGCACTAAATAAATGCATACAATATAACACATCTCTGCTTTGTTCCATTTTAGCTTATGCATGCATGTGAAATTCCCCTAATGCAAACATTGTACTTTTTATCAAAATACCCACAAAGTGTTATCTAATAATCAATTAAGTACCAAAATTTTAAAAAAATGTACCTGTACATTCTCCAATTCTTCCCAGAAGGTGAAGCAGCTACAGTAGTGACGCTCTGAGTTGATGTCAGTTAGAACAGCAATAAAAAATGTTGGTGGTTTCTTCTCTGTGCTTAATTGCCATCCACTGGGCTGACAGAACTTCAAAAGAAAAGTTAAACATACACTAAGAAAATGAATGAATTGTACCCTAAGAAGTACTAAAATAAAAAAAGAAACGTTGCCCTGCAGATGAAAGGGTTTGGCTATGGAGCTATTTGCCCTGCTGATCTAGCAAATGGGTTTATGTATCCATTCATTTCATGGTTCTTGCTACTTGTAAACGACAAGTTCCACACATAAGGGCCAGATAGTGTGCATCATTTGATATATGGGTTGTTCACCTTCCAAACACAATTTTCTGTTCAGTTGTTTTCAAATTGTTCCCCAGAAATAAAGACTTTTTTCATTTACTTTCCATTATTTATCTTTTGCTGTTTTTCCAAAATCTAAGTTTAAAGTTGAATGTTGGTGTCTCTGGTGTTTCAGTCTGGCAGCTCAGTAATTCAAGTACAGACTAAACGGATACAATTTTGCAACATTTAAATGATACATTTCACACCAACATCTCTGGAGTATTAGCAACTATTGCATCAATTCTAACAGGTGCCTGTAATGAAACCCAGAGATTCTGCTCAGCAGGGAAAAAGATAAGAAATGTATCCATTAAATAGAACAGTTAATCAATATTAAAAAAACAGTTACAAATAGAAAATAGACCGTAAAAAGACTTGTTATTTCTGGTGATCTATCTGAAATCAACTAGTTGTTTGAAAGTGAACAACCCCTTTAACAGAAGAAATGAGGAAGTATTGATCCCTATCACTGCAAAGACATGCAGGGCACAACAAAAAACAGAAGTAAAGCTAAATATAAAAAAAATACTGACTACTACTATAACAGAGATGGGACAGATGCACTGTTTTATATACCGTATATGTAACCCCTGACTATTGTTTAGATTTTGTATGCATGAATGAGCAATAAAACAGAGCTCATTTATAAACACCGGGCAAATTTGCAGCTGGGCAGTAACCCAAAACAACGAAAGATTAGATTTTTCTCAGCAAGCTGCATGTAGAACAATTAAAGCGAATATCTGACTGGTTGCCCCAAGGTTGCCTTGTTGGGTATTGCTGCATTGCAAAAATTAAGTAATGTAGACGATAGGACTATGAAGATTTTCATTCATACATATCATGGTAAATCTAATACAAGTAACTCAAAAAACAGCTGGACTTGCTGAGAAATTTTAACATTTTACTGCTCATCCGAGCAGCTTCTTCAGTTCAATTCACTGGTGTAGTGGAGTTCTCAGCATATAGACTCTTCCAACAATCCAATCACAATGGCACATTGTAACTCTTCAGATAGGTGTTGATACTGTGCAGTTACTGTTATAGGATTACCAATGAGTCATGCAACTCCTAGAAACAGGTGTCACTTGTGAGAGTTGCATGAATGGAAGTGTTCTGAAACTGCAGGGGTACAGATGTTACAACAGCATTGTATGTTGCAGACAGGTGGTATTGCCTCTGTTCGGGGATGGTTTCTCCACCTTCACATTAAAGAGACATTAAAGAGGTGATTCATATCAAGGTGGAGAAACCATCCCTGAACAGAGGCAGGGGTCTTCAACACCACCTGTATGCTACATACAATGCTGTACCCCTGCGGTTTTAGAACACTTCACACTTCCATTCATGCACTTGTTACTTGTATTAGATATGTACAGAGACATTTCCAGTAAGTCCACACAGCAGGACAGCAGGTTCATTTGCAGCTTTTAGTATATGCTGCAATGATGGCAAAACACAGATGATACATTATCAGGACAACATACCTTTGTGATGCTCTTTCATCACAAAGGTAAGAGGCAAAGGTATAATGGAGGGTTGCTTACACAACTCTACATTAACGCCAAAACAAAATGTAAAATAAAAATGGACAATCATTTAAGATAAGCTTTTTCAATACTTACCAATTCAATACCTTGTGGGAAAGGATTATCCTCCCAATCTTTCTCTGGGAACCGCTGCAAGATTCGGCCCTGTCCTATTCCACTTCCTATAAAGAAGGGAGATATTTAGAAAACCTAATGATCCACTGAATATGTGATTAACACATAGAAACATACCTACATTTGAAAACGGATAAGTGGGGCACAAACTTGTGCCGCATGTAGCGAGGTGAACATTTTGGTCATGCCCAGTTTATGGCCACGCCCCCTAATTACAAAGTTTGCCAGGTTATGAAAGATTGAAAACATTTCTGGGAGTTTTATGAGTTATAACAGTTTTGCTACTAAAATTGAAATTTCCATTTAAAGCTGTGAGTCTCAGTTCTCCCAAGAGACCTGTTTATCTTAAATAGTTACAACTGTATTTGCTTATCTTTAATTGTTACAAAAGCATCTAAATGCACCTGGCGACTTTTCTAGGCTCTCTGCTAAAAAGCCTCAATATTTAAACCTAGTTTTTTTTCTCTCCAGTAATGTTAGCTCTGCTGACAAATACTTTAATCAGGCTACAAATACAAGTCTATGCACATTTTTCATTGTGTTTAGTGAGTGAGCAAAGTGGTTGTGAGGGTAGGTACTACACAGACAGTATGTAATACATTATGGCTATAAAGCTTTATGTTGAGTCAATTTGTTTAGTTATTATTAAGCAGGGTCCTAAATATGCAGCAAAATATAATTTCAATGTGTGGTCTGCTCCTCTAAATTTGAGAGGCACTTTTCTACTGTACATGCAGCCTACAAAGAACACATTACAGAGAAATACAGCAGACAGCTCTTCCTGTGTGATGCTGCTCCGTCACCATGTGAGAAGATAATCCACTCCACAAAAGGGCAAAATGTGTGTCAGTCACTTCCTGTTCTCCTGTCTATACATGCCTACCTCCTGTCTATACCTGTGGCTTACACGTATGTACAATGCACTAATTCATGCTGCTTACCTTGGGCCAAGCAGCTTTGTGACTCAAATATTGATTAGAATTTAACTTAATTATGAGCTTTTAGTAGAAAGAGCATATTAATGGGGATTGTGGCACTAACACAGCAAGGAGACACATTTTTGGGTCCTGACCCTTAGATATGCGGTTATCTTGCAAAGTACATGCCTAAACTGTATTACATTTTCCAGAAGTAAAGTTTTGGCTTACTACTTCATGCATTGCCAGATATAATAAGCTTACATTAGTAAGCAGAAAATAGATGTAATAAAATAGAAATCCTTTAAATCAAGGACAAATGTTGCAACATTTGTAAGCAATCTTCAGATCATCTGAAACCATGACTCACATAACAGAGACAGAACACAGGTCAAGCCACTCAGGTAAAAGAAGAGCTGGCCATTTTATATGCCTGTATATTTAACACCACTTTCCTGTGTTCTTTTACATTACAGCTGAATCTGCAATAGTGCTTTGGGTTCATGGCAGACCAAAAGTGCTCCTGTTCTGAGCTTGTAATAAAGTGAAGTATTAGGGTTTCTCCCAATGAAATCTATACAACTTGTCAAAATGAAAGTAAAATAAACACATAAAGGCTTACGTGCAAGTAAGCGTGCAAACATTGAAATCTTTGTCTGTTACTTTCCATTATTTACTTTTTTCTGTTTTTCCCAAATCTAAGTTTAAAGTTGAATGTCCCCGTCTCTGGTGTCTGACAGCTCAGTAATTCAGGTGCAGACTCTAAGGGTAGGGGCAGACAGGGAGATTCGGGGAGATTTTGTCGTCTGGCGTTTTTTGCAGGCGACAATCTCCCCGAATTACCTTCTCCCTGTCTGCTGATCGTAAAAGCACAAAGCGCCAGCGCCTGTGCAGACGCGGCGCGGCGATTTCCGGAATCGCCCGAAGTTTCCTCACGAGGTATCTACGGGCGATTCCGGAAATCGCCGCACCGCGTCTGCACAGGCGCTTTGTGCTTTTACGATCGGCAGACAGGGAGAAGGTAATTCGGGGAGATTGTCGCCTGCAAAAAACGCCAGGCGACAAAATCTCCCCGAATCTCCCTGTCTGCCCCTACCCTTAGGCTTCATCCACACAAGCACATTCAGGGAGATTAGTTACCCCATTGACAAATCACCTCTTCTTTGGGGCGACAATCTCCTCAAACTGCCTCCTCACAGCCCTCCGCTGGCTAACATGAAAATCGCCTGAGGCGACTTGTGTGAATTGCTGCAGGGGTTTTTTGTTAGAGCCAGCGGAAGGCAGGGAGAGGGCAGTTTGGGGAGATTGTCGCACCGAAAAAAGACACGATTTGTCACTGGGGCGACTAATCTCCCCGAATCTGCTTGAGTGGATGAAGCCTAAACTGTTACAATTTTGCAACATTTAGTCGATACATTTATCAGCAGCATCTCAGGAGTATTACAACTATTGTATCCGTTCTAACAGCTGCCTGTAATGAAACCCAGAGATTCTGCTCAGCAGGGATAAAGATAAGAAATGTATCAACTAACTGTATCCATTTAGAACAGTTTACAGCAGGGATCCTCAACCTTTTGAACCCGTGAGCAACATTTAGAAGTAAAAGGAGTTGGGGAGCAACACTATCATGAAAAATGTTTTTGGGGTGCCAAATAAGTGCTGTGATTGGCCATTTGGTAGTGCCTATGTGGATTATCAACCTACACTGAGGCTCTATTTGGTAGTACAAATGGTTTTTATACAACCAAAACTTACTTTCAGGCCAGGAATTCAAAAATAAGCTCTGATTTGAGGCAACTGGGAGCAACATCCAAGGGGTTGGAGAGCAACATGTTGCTCACGAGCTACTGGTTGGGGATCACTGGTTTACAGGGTTGGTGACCCACCTCCCAGAGCTGCTTTAGAAGGTGAAAAATAATTCACACTTCAATATTTAAAAAACAGTCACACATAGAAAATAGAAAGTAATTGGAAAAAGTTTTTTCTGGTGATCTATCTGAAAACAACTAGTTGTTTAAAGCTGAACAACTCTTTTAAGACAAAAGTAGACTTCAGTCTACTGGTATCTTTTATGTTGTGTCTTTGTTTTGTTACAAAGTAATTCCAGGCAATCTACTTGCAAACATGCTTAACTCTTGGTTATTCTGCCCTTTCCTACTCCAATAGTGATGTGCGAGTCAACCAGACACCCATGGGGCCTGCGGGTTGGGCGGGTTCCGGTCGACCTTGTACTGTTCCTCAAATGCCAGCTTCCAGGTTCTTCTGTTATAGAAGCTGCGCCTGCTCACTCCACCCCTTTTGTGATGTCATTGGCAGGGCAGGTCCGCAAGGGTCTATAAAAGGAACTTGGAAGTCTGGATCGGGCGGTTGGTGGCAGCTCGGGTGTCAGGCAGGTGCAGGTCGGGGAAATCATGACCCGCACATCACTATTCTCCAATAACGTAAAGGGATTCTATCATGGGAAAACTTTTTTTAAAAAAAAATGTGTCTGTTAATTGTGCTGCTAGAGCAGAATTCCGCAGTTTAATTTAATTTGAAATATGAAATAGCAAGACATTCTGTTAGTTTCCCAGGGGCCCTCAGTCATGTGACTTATGCTCTGATAAACTTCAGTCACTTCTTACTGCTGCACTGCAAGTTGTAGTGATATCTCCCTCATACATCATAAACATGACAGAAAGCCTTTAAAAGAACTAAACCCAAGTAACATGGCAAAAAATTCAATATTTTATATAGTGAACTTACTGCACCTGCCTAAAGTTTCAGATTGTCAATAGCCGCAATGACCCAGGACTTCAAAATTGTCACAGAGGTTTACCATCTTGGAAAGTGTCTGTGACACTCACATACTAAGCAGAAAATTAGGTTGGCCTGTAACATAAACTGATGCTACAAGGCTGATTATTAAATTCTAAGGATGCACCGAATGCAGGAATCAGTTCAGGATTAGGCCTTTTCCAGCAGGATTCAGCCAAATCCTTGTGCCTGGCCGAACCAAATTTGCATATACAAATTAGTGGCGGGAAGGGAAGTCACAAAACTTTTTCTCACAATACAAGGAGATAAAAAATTCCACTTTTTACCTTTCAGTCACTAATTTGGAATTCAGCATCGGTTCGGGGATTCAGCCTAATCCCAAATAGCGGATTTGGTGCATCCCTATTAAATTCTGATGCTAGTTGCACTGGTCTCTGTGCTGCCATATACAGTATCTGTATTAATTACTAAAAAGCCTTATATCTATGTGACATATATTCAGTATATTGTAGCCCCTAAGTCAAGTATTTAAAGTTCATCATCATTGTACAAAATGATGACGTGGGTCACTGCCCTTAGAGTTCGTAAAGCAAACACAAAATTATACCATGGCAGGGCAACAGAAATTATATTTAATTGCATGCCAAAATATTTTATTATATGTCATAATAAATATAATGCTACTGGACGTTGCAACTGTGCAAAGGCACGTGCACATTTGCGATTTTCTCTCATAGATTATTATATATAATGCTACAAACATTTATTTCTAAATTATGTTTTTCAAACAATGTTCCTCAAAATACACACATATAAAGCAAACATTGAATGTGGCTAGTTATGTATTTGTTTATTGAGGTTCACACAATCAAAACAAAGAATTTCAGCAGAAGTGGGTGTGAAGAAGTTTGGCAGGATTGCTTCCTGCACAGAATTTCAGCTGTACATATCAAAATGAGATTGTATGTGTGGGCAAGATGGCTGGCATAGCCAATAACTGCTTTGTGTCACTATATTAAATGTCATGCCATCAGTAGCAAGTGTGTATCAATGGGATTCTATGCTTTTTCTGCATGCACGCATGCATGCAAGTACGTGTAACTAAAACATCTAGTAACTAATCAGGGCATTCACACAAAACTACAAGTATCCGCTACTGACAACTCTAGATTTTTATTTTTTCATATTCCATAGCCCATTTGACTGACCAAGTAGAATGCAGTCCCTGCTAGGTTAACATACCCCCAAACCCCCAACAACCCCCCATCAGTCCGATCAGGCTGCTCTCAGCCTGCAGTTCTTTTGCCACTACAGCTGCTTTCTACCTCTTGCCACTACCCAATCACTAATATGCCAGCTACTCTTTTCCTCATGGCCCCACTGATCCCCTTCCCTACCGACTGTGCCCCTTTCTCGTGGCAAGTTCCTCTTCTGTCGACCACTAGTTTGGCCCTATTTCCCTAGAATTGCAATATGTTAAATAATGGAAAGTATGATTGTTTACAATTTTATAATAATGGGAAGAATGAAGTTTTTTCCTCAAAATATTTACACTGTTATTAACAATGTTTTCAAGTCACCTTGCGGATTTCACCTGCTTTTCCTTTTTGATTGTAAGGTCTATTGTGCGGTGAACCCAGTTACAACAGACAGACATTCCAGTCCCTGCTCACTGCTCTCCCAGGCCAAACAAGGGGGCTTGCAGATGCAGCCAGGTGGACCAGCCCAAGAATGGACATCCTACCTGTGCATCTGGAGATGACTGCTAGGCACACTTACCACTGCTTAGCAACACATACAGATGCAGGAAGGATCTATAGGAAACAACATTTTCAAATGTAACAATGTTTTGTTTGTTAGGTTTGTTTTTTTTTTTTTTACTTACATCAGCTACCATAAATTATGCATTGGGAGCAATTTACAAAAAATGCTATAGTTATAAAAAGATGATGTCTTTGCATATATCTGTAAGCTTGAGTAATAAAGTCTCATTACACGTTAACACAAAGAATCTACTGCACCAAATCATAACTGGGTTTCTGTATCTCCTGTTCTCAAGTAAAACGTAAACACCAAGGTAAGCAGCAGCTATGGTACAAAGAAGAGCATCTATGAACAGCCTGCATATCTCAAGCAACAAATAAACCCATTTAAATTAGACTTAATTATAATAGAAATGAATTTATAACTATATTTAGATTAAATGATATTTAATTATGACTCATTGTCTAGGCATGACATGCTTCAGTGAACACAATGGCTATAGCTGCAACTTTGCTGTGTGATAAAGGTGGCCTAGAACAGTGAGTTTTAGACTTTTCTGACAGCCGTTAGTTCAGGGTGTCCCACATTTAAAGATATGTGAAAACACTGCTCTCTTTGCCACAATGCAAGGATGTTTAAAGCAGAAGAGAAGCAAAGTAGCCAAACTGTACAATATTTCATTGTGCATAAAAAAAGTTTACTCCTTTAACTTAGAATTTAGTATTTAGGAAAATAAGTATTTATTGCAAAGTATTTATTCCCTTAAATAGGAGAAAAAGAATGATGAGCATGATGAGGTTAAAGCGATTCAGTCATGATTTTATTCGTATCGTTTTTATTGCTAAATTACACTATGTACATTGCACCATTTAAAAAAAAAAAAAATCTTGAACCAACAAATTATTTTTTTTCTTGTATTATTGGTATTATTGGTGTGTAGGCAGCCACCTCAGGTAATTTTGCTTGGTCATGTGCTTTCAGAAAAGAGCCAGCAATTAACAATGAAACTGCTATTGTTACTCCTAATCAATGTAACTGAAAGAATTGTGACTTGGGTTAGCTGGACTTGGATTTTTACTTTTGGGTGTTGTTCTCCCCAAATCTACCTGTGTGTCACAAGCATACCTCTTGAGGCAGAAGAGGAGATTTATCTCTGGCAATTAATCTCATGATGTGCCATCAGCTTAAGGGCTGGTGCAGACTGGGAGATTCGTAGAGATTCTATCGCCTGGCGATTAATCGCCAGGCAACAATCTCCCCAAACTGCCTTCTCCCTGTCCGCCGCCTGTTTAAATCAAAAAGCGCCAGCGCCAATACACATACACACAGATTTTAAAATTAAATATAAAAAAAAATCTGCTCTTTTGAAAAACAGATTTAAAGGACCAGTAACATCAAAAAATTAAATTGTTTTAAAGCAATACAAATATAATGCAGCGTTGCCTTGCACTGGTAAAACTGCAGTGTTTGCTTCAGAAACGCTACTATTGTTTATATAAATTAGCTGTTGTGTAGCCATGGGGGCAACTAGTCGAAGGAGAAAAGGCTCAGGTTACACAGCAGATAGCAGATAAGCTCTGTAGAACATAATGTTATCTGTTATCCATTACTTATCCTGTGCCATATAGCCGTTTTTCAATTTCTGCCACTCAGCAAATTGTTTATATGAACTATAGTAGTGTTTCTGAAGCAAAATCAGTTTTAACAGCGCAGGGCAACACTACATGATATTTTCATTACTTTAAAACACTTTCATTTTTTGGTGTTACTGTTCCTTTAAGGGTGTGAGAAAAGACAAGTGCATGCATATCCGACATATGAAGGAAGAATCATGTTGCATTAACAAAGTCAGTGATGGGGTTTAGGAGGAAGTGAGAGGTGTACATGTGGTTGAGGGGATGATGAAATGTGCACTGCACAGAAATAGAACTGTGAGATATACTTGGCTCTCGAAACGTCAGGGCACGGAAATGTACACAGAGGAGGAGTCCCTGGAATAGTGGGACACAGGGAATGAGAGGAATGGGTCATGACAAAGCTGAACAGGGTTCTTTTAAAGATACAGAAGGGACACCCTGCACATAAGCATACATAAAATATATCAAACAAATGGGTTACAGCTGCCTTACAGAAATAGTCCAGAGTTCCTAATAGCTTTAATATGTAAATATATATATATTTTTAAAAAATGACATTCATGCACTACTAAAAAAAACCAAACAGCAGGGTATAAGCAGTGCTCTACTCTTTTTACACATCGCTCAAAAACTGAATGTGCTGTATTATACAAATAGAATGGGATGGTGGGAGCTAATGTATACACAGTTTAACAGAGAGATATACACATGTAGCACTGAGTAAACAAGACATATTGGACATAGTTGGACTGGAATATGGAGACAGGGCTTTGGGAAGAAATAAGCATTGTAAAATAAACACAGTGCAGACATGTAGGATGTATGGAACTGAAAGTACAAATGATTTTTAGGGCAGGGGCACATGTGCAGATTCGTGAAGATTAAGTTGCCTGGCTACTATTCGCCTTTTCGGGGTGACAATCTCCCTGAACTGCCTTCCCCCTGCCTTCAGTCTGCTATAATGAGAAAGAATTATAATTTAGAATATGCCTTTCCAAACACTGTTTTCAATTCAGTTGCTTTTTTCAATTACATTTCATTATTTATTTTTTATTGTTTTTCTAAAATCTAAGTTTAAAGTTGAATGTTCATGTCTCTGGGGTTTGATTTTGGCAGCTCAGTAATTCTAATGCAGAATCTCAACTGTTACAATTTCGCAACAATTGGGGGGCAGATTTATCAAGGGTCGAATTGAAAAATCTAATTTTTAGAATACAATTTTGAGCTAATTTTAGTGTACTTCGACTATGGAATAGTCCAAATTAGATTTGAATTTAAAAAATATTCAGAAATTTGAATATCAAAATTTATCATGTATGGTCTCTTCATGGTCATCTTCAACTATCGCCATCCAAAATTGCTGTTTTATCCTATAGGAAACCTCCTGGAACCTATTTGGAGTCATTTGGTGGACTTTGAAAAATTGAAAATACTTTGAATCTAATTTGATTGAATACGATTCAATTTGAATGATCGAATACAGCCTATTCACTCAAAGTTAAAAATTAGATTTAAAAAAAAAAAGTCAGTTGGTATTTTTTTTTAAAGTTTTTTAAAATTTCGCGTTGATGGATGGGAGTTTAAAAAAACTCCCATCAACTTGATATTCGACCCTTGATAAATCTGGGGCCCACAATTGGATCAGCCCAATATCGCCCACCTCAATGTGGGCATATCCGGGAGTGATCCGCTCGTTTGGCTTATCTCCCTGTCTATGGCCACCTTTAGGGTAGGGACAGACAGGGAGATTCGGGGAGATTCTGTCGCCTGGCGTTTTTAGCAGGCGACAATCTCCCCGAATTTCCTTCTCCCTGTCTGCCGCTAGTATAAGTGATAAAGCGCCAGCACCTGTGCACAAGGTGCGCGGCTATTTCCGGAATCGCCCAAAGTTTCCTCACGAAGTATCTTCGGGCGATTCCGGAAATCGCCGCGCAGCGTGTGCACAGGCGCTGGCGCTTTATCACTTATACTAGCGGCAGACAGGGAGAAGGAAATTCGGGGAGATTGTCGCCTGCTAAAAATGCCAGGCAACAGAATCTCCCCGAATCTCCCTGTCTGTCCCTACCCTTAGTTGATACATTGTTCAGCAGCATCTCTGGAGTATTAGCACCTATTGTTTCAATTGTAACAGCTGCCTTTAAAGGAAAAGTAAATGTTTTTCTTTTTCTTTCTGTAAATTTGCTCTAAACAGCCCCCCAGATTAATGTACCTTAGTCCCTGCTGCAAGTCTGCTCTGGTTTCTGTGTTATCAGCAGCTTGTTTCCCATTCTTCCTGGTGCAGAGTGAAGCCCAGCCCCTTAGTTTACTGAGCAGTCAATTTGCTGCTGTTCCACAATAGAGAGGAAGAGGGAGCCAGTGTGTGCATTAGTAAGCTAGTTTCCCCAAGCAAAAGGTGCTGCATACACTGGTCTCTGCTATGTCATAGTATGCAAATGATCTCCAGGACTAGTCACAGAGATAAGGTCAGCTCAGTAAGCTAAGGGGCGGGGCTTCACTCTGCACCGGGAAGAAGAGGAAACAAGCTGCTGATAACACAGAAACCAGAGCAGACTTGCAGCAGGGACTAATCTGGGGGGCTGTTTAGAGCAAATTTACAGATAGAAAAAAAAAAGGTTTACTTGTTCTTTAATGAAACCCAGAGATTCTGCTCAGCAGGGACAAAGATAGAAATGTAACTATTTATCCATGTATGTATCCATGTATGTATATGTATCCATTTAGAACAGTTTACAGTGCAGGGGTCAGGAACCATTTGGCTGAAAGAGCCATAAACGCCACATATTTTAAATTGTAATTCTGTGAGAGCCATACAATATGTTTAAAACTAAATACAAGACCAACACTTTTAAAGTACAAGTCTCTGAATTCTTTCTAATAACGTTGTCTTGCTGTTGCTAACCAGTGATGAATAGTACTTCTTAACATTAATGCGACTTCTGGTGCTGCATAGTTTTGCTGATGGCTTTGTAGTCTGGTTGATACGTGGTGAGGTTAAGTTTCATGCAGGCGTTGAGACTTCCATCCGTTAAACGTGATCGTAGGATGGTCTTAATGTGCTTTAGATTTGTGAGATGTGGGTCAGACTCACACAAGACAATATGGGGTAAATCAAAGAGTGAAATTCCGCCGCTCTCCATTAATTTCTATGGGATTTTTAAAGGCCTATTTATCAATGGGTGAAGTGAAAGTTCACCCTTTGATAAATACGCCTTTAAAAATCCCAAAGAAATGAATGGAGAGCGGCTGAATTTCACTCTAGTGGCGGAACTTCACTCTTAACTTCACTCTTTGATAAATATACCCCTATGTGTTTCTAACAGACCACAAATTTAGAATTTGAAGCTAACATTGCAGTCTGTGGTTGATGTGAAGTAAAGTTCCCTGCATCCATGGATAATCATGCATTGGACAATATCTATATATGTACTCCCCCAAGCCAGTCACAAAATGCCACTTTTGTTGCTCAATCCACTTACTCACAAAACAATGCAAAAGCCAATGTACAGTCTCATGGTAGCATGTTGGGGAAATCTGTCAAATGCCAGTAATTCCAGAAAAGAAGACATGAAAAAAAAATTATGAAGAACAGTGATATTTCAAATGAGTGATGTTTCAAATGATTTGCAGGTGGTCACAATTGTTCTGTTATTTTTCATTGTGAAGGACAACCAAACATCATTCAGTTGCAAATGTTCCAATATCACCATTTCACTGTATTTCTCCTCATCAGATTATATATGACATATATGACACCTGCAA
Source organism: Xenopus borealis (assembly GCA_024363595.1). NCBI lineage: Eukaryota > Metazoa > Chordata > Amphibia > Anura > Pipidae > Xenopus > Xenopus borealis. The sequence continues at coordinate 53,943,010 of CM044436.1, read as the reverse complement.
CTCATTTTTGAAATATCACTCATTTGAAATATCACTGTTCTTCATAATATTTTTCATGTCTTCTTTTCTGGCACCCTTCTTTCTAGTCATTCTATCCGCAGAGCACAGGCAACGCCACCCGTTATTTTTATTAAAGATTTGACAGAGAGCCAGATGTAACCATCAAAAGAGCCACATCTGGCTCCCAAGCCATATGTTCCCTACCCTTGGTTTACAGGGTTGGCAACCACCCCCTGCTAGAGCTTCTTCAGAAGGTGAAAAATAACACTTTATAATTGAATAGTTAAAAAAACGGTCACACATGGAAAAAAGCAATTGGAAAAAGTCTTTCTGGTTATCTATATTAAAACAACTATTTGTTTAAAGGTGAACAACCGCTTTAAGCCAGGCATTGTAACATGTATATTTTACTGAGGCTCAGGGAAAAGATAAGAGAAACCATTTCTACATGAAATGAACAAGTCACACATTTTACCGGATGAAGCTTCAGAACAGGGTTCATACTTGAACATAGGCTAATGCGGAAGATAAAACAGAGTAAGCCACAGAAACCAGACAGCAAATAGATAAAAGCACCCTAGTCCTCTGGAACAATGCAGGATTTTATATGTATACCAGATTACTCTATGATCTTGGGTGTGTCTAAATCTAATGTCCGTGCTGAGATTTTGTATATGTGACACATAAAAGGTATTTGTATTGCATTACAACACAATCTCAAAGCCCCAAAAGGGTTGGGGTACAAATACATATAGTCCAATACTGAGGTATATTTATAGAAACATGGAATAGTATCAACAATAGTGAGATCAAGATGCATTCTCGGAAAGAGCGAATGCCAAGTTAGTTAACGTCAGCCTGGGAATCTTAAGATGCTGTATTGCAACCACACAAAAACAGCTTGAGAACCATGGACAGAAGAATCATTACTATTATCAAAGGACAAGGAAAGGCAAAAAAAATTAAATCCCATTTTAACTTTCTTTAATGAAAAAGAAATCTATCTCCAATATACTTTAATTAAAAAAAGTCTACCGTTTTTATAAGAAACTTGACTGTATTGAGTGAGATTCTCCCTTCATTTACTGCGGTGTATAGGAATTGCCCTAACTGCTGGGCAAGGAAAAAAATCACTTATGAACAGCAGGGGGAGCCCCCGCCTTACTTCCCAGCCATACAGAACTCCAGCAGCAGGTTTGGGAGATTGTTTTTAGTAAATAACCCCCATAATGATATGACTATAAGGTAACAGCACACACGTTGTTTTCTTTCCAGTGGAAAAAACTCTGGCACAGGACGGAACCAACTTGCACCCTTGCTTTATGGTTCCTAGAAAAAATCCACACCAGGGCTGTTTTGGCCTGTACCATCATCATGCACCACTGCCCATAACACTTAAGCAACTAAAATAAAATATTTTTTCCACTGATTTTTTTTTTCATTTTGCAAAAATATGCAAATTAGTTTTTGGATTCTCTGCAGTAAAAAAGCTGTGAAAAGTTCCATATCAAGCTAAATACAAAAATGATGGATTTGGTGCAACCCTATTGTCCTTTATTTATAAGCTTCTTGCTGAGAATTACAGGAGGCATTTACTTTATTTGCTACTGCAGTCATAAAGTTTGCTACATGAAAAATTCCATTAATGAAAAATTTGTCCTAAGCTGCTCTTGGCATTTTTGTATATTTCTACTCAGCATGGCAACCTTTGTCTCACATCCTGTAATGACTTTCATGCAAGGGAACCCTAGAGCACCAGAGTTTCCACAGAGGCCTATGGCCTGAGAAGTTGCATCTACAGAATTAGGTGGACATTTTAATGCTAAGCAATGAAAGCGCTGCCTTCTGAACTTTTTAGCACAACAGCCACATTTGCAGAAATGATGCTGGAATTATGGGGGGAAATGACACAGTGTGGCTATAAAACATGGCAATTGCATCCAAAATTGCACCTTGCACACCACAGAACTGTAATTAAATTATTATTTAAAAGTTGTTACTCACGATCTGAGCCATTGAAAAGGCAAAAAGAAACTATGTGCAGGAATAAGAGAGGCATCAATAAAATGCAAACCAGAATAACATTCAGGTATTCCTCAATAAGGACTCTAAAAATGATTGGAGCTTTACACACAAAATAAAATATCACCACTTTGCAGATGAGAAGTGATATTACAGGGCAGTATTTACTAAGTATGCACCTTTTTCAGCAGGATTCAGATTTTGCCGAAAGCTTGCGTCTGGCTGAACCAAATCTGAATTTGCATGTGTAAATTAGGGGCAGGGAGGGAAATCAAGTGACTTTTCAATACAAAACAAGGAAGTAAAAAAAATTGTTCATGCTTTTTCCTTGCATGCCCCTAATTTACATATGCCAATTGGGATTCAGATTCGGTTCGGTACTCGGCTGAATCTTTCACAAAGGATTTGGCCAAATCCCAAATAGTGGTTTCGGTGTATCCCTAGTATTTACAACATTAAAAAGTCAGTAAATTCAAAGTGTTCACTAAAACATAAGCACTAAATACAGTTACATTATTATTATGTCAATAATAAGCATTGACGTTGATATTTCAGAATGTTTCACACAGAATTCTTGGATTGTTCTCTTAAGAGGGAATTTTTGCACTTTAATGTCTTAAAGCACATTATATATACACAGTGAACAAGTTCCCAAATCACTTTAGCTCAACATATCCAAATCCAAACAGTGCAACAGAACAATAAATTCATTTCAAGCAGAGACAATCATATACAGGACTGTAATAAAATAAAATAAACAAGAGCAGCACTCTCTCTCTCTTGAACTCCCTAAGCACAAATAGGCAGTTCTTGGGAGGAATCTACATTCTGTTTACTCTTTTAACACATTAGTCATCTATCCACTGAAAGAACAGTATGATATACCATGCAATAAAAACACCAAATTTTAACAGCTGCATCTCTAGATTTAAAATACTTTTATTTTCATTTCACACTGTTTGTAATACACATATTGAATATTATCAGCAATTTCTGACCTTGCTATGAGAATATAGCTTCATGATGATGGCTTTACCAAGAGATAGCTTGCCGGTTGATCTGGGAAGGAAAATCCCTTGGGTTGAGAGCCACATTGAGCAAAATATATTTTTTTCCCCTGATTGGTCTGCACCCATGTAACTGGATGAGTAAACTGTAACCTTATCATACAGGTGGATATTTTTAATTTGGTACATAGTGGGGATTGGCCTCCCATAGAGATATCTGGCTGCTGCATAGATGTGGCATTAAAGTCTTTTCTGAATGTTCTACCAGTGTTTTGTTTGGGTTTGATTATGACTAGAGCTGCAGGTTATAAGGAAAAGCTAAAGAACCATGTGGCTAAAATAAGGATGAGGGAAACACACTTTGCTCTTTTAAGAGGCCAAACAGGGCCAATGAACAACCAACTATCATTAACAATTTCCATGAGGCTATTGGTAGCTGTAGTAGTTTATCCACTGGAGAGCCACAGATTGGGTTGAGAACAGAGACTAATTATTGTTAAAGAGTCACCCCACTAACGACCTGCGCCAGAGCAGTGTAAACACCCACTGCTTCCTCCATTTCCCACATACACTGTCAGTATAGACCCACAACAAGTAATGACTGTAAGTAACCCCAATCACCGGCAGATCTCTATTATGCAAACATGGCCAGGTCTGGTGCTCCCGCATATTTCCAGCTTTAGATTCCATAAATCTAAGGAACATTCCAGATGAATATGATATATATACTCTCGGGCAAGATGAGAGGTCTGAGGATGCGCATCCCTGCTTCTTTCTGATTGAGAAGCTCACCCACCACAGACCAGGGTCTTCAACCACTCCCCAATCTCATTCTCACAACATATCAATTTCCTCAATACTCCCCAGGCCCACCCATCTCACCTCTCTTCGTCAGGTCGTACCCCACCACCAGGAAGTAATCCGCTAGTCTCGCCATGTCACCCCGTTCCCCGGGCCGCTAGCTCAGCCCAAAACGCATCCCGTGGCAGCCATGTTTCCTGCCAGCCGGGCCAGGGACTGCGCATGAGCGAATCTGGGCAGGGTCGCGGGGTGGGGCTAAACTTACTGGGCGGAGTCCTACATAGGATCAGGAGGAGGGCACATTGGTTAATCCCAAGGAAGGATGACCTGGTTGTTGTGCCCTCACGTGGGCGTGACTTGTATTTCGTTTGGTCGCAGGGCGGGGTTATATAACTACGTGGTACCATTGATCCTAGTGCACAATTGCGAAGTGTCGCTTGCTACAGTTACAGGAGTCGGAAGTGCAGGCTTAAACCCTCCTTACCTAGGTTAAATTTAAACATGGCGTGTGCCTTTGTTATATACAATATTTACAGAATGCCGCTGTATACAGATATATTATAGCAGCTTAGTAAACGGCTCACTGTGAGTAACAGATCCAACAAATGTTCCACTGTAACCTGCCCACAGCAGATTGAGACTGTGCACATAATTTCAAAAATATTGTTAGGCGCTGTAAATAGCATCTACATGTTCATGTGTGTGGATTCCTCTCTTGCTTAGAGTTGGAGCAGGCTCTCCCTTCAGGTAACTGGCCCAGTTCACCACTTGTTCCAAGTCAAAAAGACAGAAGAGCAGAGGCATCCATCAGAAATCACTGGGCCCCAGCACCAGGGACAAACTTATACAATTCAAAATCAATGTCGGACTGGGACACCAGGGGCCCACCAAAAAACCTTAGACCAGGGGCCCACCAAAAACCTTAGACCCAGGGGCCCCCCACCCACCCAAAAACCTTAAATAAACCACAATATGGATCAGCGCCTAAGGCTTCGGGGGAAGTCAGGAAAAATAGGGAAAACAAGGAAAAAGAAGAAAAACAAAGCACTATATAGTGCAGTAAATCTGACTTCTTTTGGAACACCCAAGTGTGTCAAATCACATTATTTTTACGTGAGGGATTAACTCCAAACAATTATTGTGGGTTTGGGGAGTGCACTTTGTACTTTCAAAATGTATCAGCCGATTTTCCCAAAAAAAAAACCGTATTTCACACAGTGTGGCAGAAATGCCTACTTACAAGACCAAGTCTTGGCAGTGTAGCATGTATTAAATCCTGATTGTTCTCCTCCTTCGACACTTCACCTAACTTGTTAAAAAGGAAAGCAGGCCTCTCATAGTGTAATAGTAATTAAAAACAGATTTTAATAACAAATATTGCACTCACATTTAAAAAGTGGTATTTTCACTTATCAGCACTGCAGACTATTGTCCAGGGTTGGTCCGAATGGGAAAAGTCAATAAACTCTGCCAGCAGAAAATACTTTTCTTTTCTTCTCCTTTCAGGCCTAGTCCCCGCTGTAGTGCTCCTTGTTATCACCCAAAAACCTAAGCCTAAGGGCCCACCCAAAAACCTTAGACCAGGGGCCCAACCGAAAACTTTAGACTAGGGGCCCAACCAAAAACCTTAGACCAAGGGCCTACCAAAAACCTTAGACCAAGGGCCTACCAAAAAACCTTAGACCAGGGGCCAAAATCTCACACTGCCCGAGATGTACAGAGCAGATAGCTGATTTCATGCATCTAATGCAGAACTGTCCTGTGGTGCAAGGATTTTGGCAACAGGTTACACACTTTATGGGCACGGAACTGGATCTAGCGCAAATATTCAACCCAACTACATGCTTGCTGGCAGGTCTTGACTGAGAATTAAAATAGGCCCTGGCATTTCAGGTACACAGAGGCCCAATCAGCCCACACAGAGGCCCAAACAGCACCCACCAGCCCATTAAATACTGACTTTCTATGGGACCTTATAGCAGCCCCTCTGGCATTTGCCAGAACTCACAGATTGTCAGTCCGGGTCTGCTGGCTGGGTCTCCTGGACTCTGGTATCCAGAACAAATGCTAGACACTCAATGAGACTCCTCCTGTTCTGTGGGGAAAAAAAGCATTGCATTACACTGGATGGGCCCGTCCCCTCCAACTCTTCACAAATGGTTTACACTGATAAACTCACAGCTGGAACTTTACAAGCTTACCTATCTGGCAAGAGGATGCCCAGGGAAGTTTGATAATATTTGGTCTCCTTGGTTCAACTATCCTGCAAAGTCTTTGTAATAGTACCAACCAACAGCTTCCAATCAAGCCTCTTTTCATTCCTTTCTTTCCTTCTATTAATTTACTTGTAAAACTCAATAAAAAGCAATCTTTAAAAAAAGAAATCACAGGGCCCCATACAGGCCCAGACTAAGGATGGCCATACAATGAGATATCCGCCTGATCCGATCGTGGGCCCTAGGCCCAACGGTCGGATCATAGTGGAGGCCATATGGGTGGTTGGATCGCGGGACCACATCAACGAACGGGAATTTTAGTCCTGCCCGATCAACATCTAGCCGCATACTCAGGCCGATAAGCTGCCGACTTGGTCTGTCAGCAGCTTTTATCAGCCCGTGCATGGCCACCTTAACAATCTAGGTTCTGGCAAATGCCAGAGTGGCTGCTGTAAGATGAAGGGTTGTCACCTTTGCCAGCATCTAAATCTGAACAAAGGAGGTGGGGCAAATACAATTGGGGGTGGAGCAGTGATGTTGGGGTGGGCAAGATAATAGAGGCAGGCCACTGATATCAGTGGAGTTATGAGGGTGGGCCTATCATATCACTAGCTAGCTGGCTGGCTGGATTTCTGTTAAGTTTTTTTCAATGTTTTAAACCGGACAGAACATTTTCAATGGACAGCCCTTTGAAAGACTGAGATGTCCAGTTCAAAAGCACACAAGTGGCCAGGGCCACCTTCAGAAATCATGGGGCATGTATTCGAACAGATAAATGTGTTAAACTAAATTTTCTTTCCTTATTTACTTCTTTCTTTCTTTTTTTTTCAAGTTAAAAAAAATAAATAAATCATGGGGCCCCTGACCCATACCTCCCAATTAGGGTTGCCACCTGGTCAGCATTTTACCGGCCTGGCCAGTATTTTTGATGGTTAATCCCAATGTTATTTATAGGAAAAAAATATATAGGAAGGCCAATATTTTTTTCAAGAAAAGGTGGCAACCCAACTCCCAACATTTTGGAAATAAAAAGAGGGCCATTTTTGTGGCCACATCCCCTAATTACCTTGTTAATTTTACAAAATTTGGCAGGTTATGAAAGTTTGAACATATTTCTGTGTTTTTTTTCCAGTTATTACAGTTTTGCTAATGAAGGTGAATTGCCCTTTAAGCTGTGAGTCTAACATTTCCCAAAGGACCTGTTATCTTATACCGTTACAATTATTTATTTGCTTATCTAGAAATTGTAACAAACGTATCTTATCTGCTGCTGTGGCTGCTCTGTGTTCTCTGCCAAAAGCCAATTAAGTTAGAAACTTTGTTTCTTTTTCTGGCTGTTCAGTGCAGATGAGGGACTGCGGATTGAGCTGTCAAAAGAGGGACTGTCCCTCCAAAAATGGGACAGCTGGGAGGTATGCTGTACGGCAAAATTTTCTGGGCCCCCTACATCGATACACTTAGTTGATACATGTTATTTTTGGCCCTGCTCAGCAGAGTTTCATTAAAGGAGACATTTTGTGTAAAAAATAAGAACAAACCAGCACATTTATAATCATTTAGATACAGAAGAATTGGGCTTAAAAAAGTAGTGCTTAAGGCTGATTTATTGAATACTCTTGCAAAAACCCTACTGATCCCTCCCTTCTCTTCCACTTGCTGCTCCCTCAATTCCGAGGCTGTGCAGGGGAGCTGGTGGCACTCATCTCATTGTACTGTAGCATAGGAACCAATCAGCAGCTAGCAGGACCTGACAGGCAACTTCAGCCAGTCTTTGCTTGTGACTGCAGGGCTGTTATTGGTTGTCCCCTCCTATGTGCTTCTGAAAGGGACCGTTAGGACACCCCTCATTTGAAACACAGGGAACATCGAACCTCTATAGGGAGCTCCAATAAAGGGCCTTTTTTAAAGACAATATTAATTTTTAGCACCATGTAAAAGGAACACCATATATTACTCATAATTGCCTACAAAATTAGTTTTTTTCATTTATTCTGTCTCCTTTAAAGACAGCTGTTTGAATTTATACAATAGATTCTAATATTCAGCAGATACTGATGAGAAATGTATCAACTAAATGTAGTAAATTGCAACTGTTCAGATTGCTCCTGGATCACTGAGCTGCCAGACGTAGACATTAGAGACAGAAACTTGGGGAAAATGGTGAAAAATAAAAGATGAAAAGTAATTGAAAAATGTATTTTTTTCTGGTGAACGATCTGAAAACTCAACTGAAAAAAGTGTTTGGATAGTACTTATAGTTAAACTTATAGCTAAACCTAAATGTCCTTTGTCACCATAATAAGTATGTATTTTTAGAGAGAAAGCAAGATCACATGGTGTCTGATGTACTGATAAAGGCGCATAATACATGGAGCCAGTGTTGGAATGGGGGCGTGGGAACAGGCCAGCTTCCACATCACAGCATGAGAGAGAGAGGTCCCAGAGAAAGGAAACACACTTAATTATGGCAGTGAAACAACTGCTCTATGATATACATAAACACTCAAGATTCAGATTTTTTACATTTAACTTTTTTAGTTTTAATTTCAAAGATAAAAGAATTTAGATTTTAATGCCTCTTTCCCCTATTAAAGGTTAAGAACCTAGTGGTGTGGGACTTCCCCCAGTGAGACCTAAACGGAAGGCCCTTTTTAGGTTAAAGTTGCCTATTTAGTTGCATAGATACTTGTGGAAATTCAGCTTAATGGTTTGTTAGTATGTGATTTAGAGAGAATGTTTATTTACTGACCTGTATAATCTTGGACCTATGACCAAATGGCACAGAAGTGTTTTCATTCTTATATTAACATTATTATTAGTTTATCACTCATCTTTAACCTTGAGCATATCTCTTTGTAAAAAAAAATAAAAATGGGTCTGGGACTACAGAAATCGCCAGCACTTGCTCTAACCTATGCTGTGGTGTTGACCAGCTGTTAGAAGCACCCTTGTGCCAGCACTCTAGCTTCTAGCAGCTAGTCAACACCACAGCATGGGTTAGACCGAAAACTGGCAATTTTCTTTCTGTGTTTCATGTACAAATTGTAGCCAAATATTGCCTATAGCTGCCATCTAAAACATGGAATTATTTACAGGTGTATGTTAATCGGCTGGTGCTTAAAAGCTCCTTGCTTTCTGAGTTAAGGGCACTATGGTCTTACTACTCATGCTGTTTGCTGGGGGAATAGATTTTAAATGCACTGAATGTCGGACTGGGTCCAGACCTGCTCCCCCCCGGCTGCCCCATAAAGAAATAAACCTGCGCCCCAGGTTTTCACATTGCTCGCACATGTGTGCAGTACACCGGGTTCACGCATGCGCAAACATTTTCGAATAAAGCACAGAATATGGGGGCGTCGAACGGCAGTGGGCCTAGGGGCACCCACTATGTAAATCCGGCCCTGGAAGGAGTCCGTCATTCTTTGAAATACAAGCAGTGAAGTATTAGACAAAGTGACATTCTTTCCATGGGTCCTTCTGTAACAAATTAATTCCAACTAATCTGCACCTCCTATGGCCATCCACACGTATCACTTACTAAGTATAGTTTTGCATCTGCATTTTTTTTTGTGGGCTGAGAGAAGGAGATCCTCTCTCTTCCACAAGTCTGTTTATCTGCACTGAACAGTGCAGCTTTTGCATGTGTGCAGGCACGCAGAGCAGAGGTCATGCCTGCTTACACATTTTTTGGGCCAAGCTCTGCACCATGTGGTGCAACTGCACTTTTCAGTGCTGATAAAAGGAGCTTAGGAAGGGAGTGGGACTGGATCCTCTTCTCTTGGCCTGTAAAAAAAAAACTAATGATGAAAGTAGTGGAGTTAATGCTTTCTGTACCCCAAGCCTTCATGTGTATACTCAGGGCTGAACTATGCCAAAAAGACAACAGGAAAAAGCCCACCGGCCCAGGCCTGCTCCTCCAGTCTGCTGCCCCCTGTTAAGTAGAAGGAAGAGGATCAGGGGTACGCAACCTAATGTGGCACTAAGCAACATGAATAGCAGGAAACATTGGGATGAGGGTTCTTGATGCTGCACCCCCACTGGGCCCCCAATGTCCAAGTCCGACACTGTGTATACTATGAGACAGTATTTGCCACTCTTCAGTTTAGATGTAAAACCATACACAATAAGTGACAGGTATGGATGGCCAGTCTTAGGAGATGCAGATTAGTTGGAATTCATTAGTTACAGAATGATCCATGGAAAGAGACATAGTTTAAACAGCTTAAAGAGATGCTGACACCTGAAATTAAACTCTTTTTTACATCTATTGTAATATTGGCTTTGAAAGCTACTTCTAACTTTGCCATAAGGTATTTGCATGATGCTTTTACATAACCTGTCTGATCCCCCATGTTCCTGTATGAGGGGGCTGCCATATTTGTGCAGCAGGCGTCTGTTATCATTACAAACTGTAACTAACAGGCTGAGATGGGACAGTCAGGTTGGCAAAGTCAGAGTGTCAGACAGTCAGGCTTAGAGTTATATACAAAAACAAACCTCTCAGCAAAAAATTATCAACATGACCTATAAGTAACATTTAATGTACATTCATATGTTAAAATTCAATTCACAATGGACAAACAGAAATTGTTAGAAAACCAGTGTCAAATGCAGGAAAACAAGGTGTATACATTGGAAAATGCTCCAATTGTAATACATTAGAACTGATGGACTGCAAAACAAACTTTCAAATCTGGAAAATCAAGAGTTAACTTTATGTTTTCATATGCAAAAGTTAAAATTACTCTTTGTACTAACAGGCCAGACTCTTGCATATCCGCCTATTTTTTTAACAGTTAATTTACAATAATTCTCATAAATTTGATGTTTACTGTATTTTTAGATCTCCTGAAACAGATATCTTTTTTAAAGAGGTAATATTTAAGTTTACTATTTTGTATGGATTTTAGATAAAACATTACAGATAGATGGTATTCTGCACAGTGAGTATATATCTGAATATATCATAGTAATGGGAGTAAGCAGATAAGAAGAAGAATCAAAGATTTAATGAATAAAAAAATTAATCAAAAGTGTAATGCATAAGAAAATTAATCAAAAAATTAATGTATAAGCAAATTTTTCACAAACAGGCTTTCCTAAATGAAATTATGTTTTAGGTGAGCACAAGCTGAGTAGGGTTAAAGAAAATAGGGTTACATATTTTTTTGGAACTGTCCTATATCACATACACTACTCTTGCCAAAATGTGGTTGAGGTTTGTAGTGGATCAAAGTAATGGGGTTAGGTCTGCAATCATACCATGAAGTTGCAAAAGTTTCCCTCTTTCAAACTGTAAGATCAGATGAGAAACATCTATTTTAAAAAACAAAACCAGGGTGTAACAATAGTGGAAGTAGACCCTCAATTATTAGTTGTATAAGTAGCAGTAGCACATTATTGATACATCACTATATATCAGTAAAAAAAAGTTTGGGGGCATAAAAAAGAAGTTGTTTTTGGCATTTATAGCACTGGATAAAAGCATATAGAACACATTAATGCATTCAATAAAACTATATAACAAGGTATTTAAAACTTAATTTAACTTGATTTCTAACTTAAAAATAGACACCTTTTTAATTATCTGTATTGTTTATAAAAAAAGGTTACAAAACACTAGGGGGTCCGTTTCGTAAGTGCGGTAAAAATTTGCGCACAAAGTATAGACAAATTTAACGCAGAATATGTTTTTCGCGAGTTTATTAACCTGCGGTAAATATAAATTTGCGAATTTTCTTGCACAAGAATTTGTGTTCAACAGTTATCGCATCAGCAGAAAATAACGCTACGTACACATTAACACCTGGTTTACTAAACAGCAAAACGTGTGAAAGACAAAATTAACGCCAGAATATTCGCAACATTTTACTGCCATCTATATAGTGGCATTACCTTATTTTTTGGCCAGAAAATTCTGGAGTTTGGAGTTTAATTCTCATTAAACTGTGCATTTAAATGAAACAAAGCGATGGTATGATTTCTTGTTCATATGATTATATTGGCAGAAGGGTGTGTGCGTGGATGGATGAAGTATGGGTTTATATGATGCATATGTGTTTGATTGGTGTCACTCTGTAATGTTATTGGTTAGTTAGTATAATCATCAGTCAATAAAGTTTATAAGTTTTGAAAGATGCATTTCTGGCCATAAATGTCACAGTAAAAATTACCATAATTAACACCATTATTAACGCATAAAACTAGACTATTTTCTAGAATAAATATTTGCAAACGTAATTTGTCGCCAGAAAATTCGCAACTCGCTAAAATTACCACTAACGTAAACTGGTTCGCTAACGTAGTTACCGCAAGTGATCGCAATGACTTCTGAGCACATCGCTGTTTAGTAAACTTAGTCACTGCGAATATTCTGGCAGAAAAATATTCTCAGCGATAACATGCGGAAACTTATAGTCAAATTTACCGCACTTTAGTAAACGGACCCCTAGATCCTGTACTGATACCTATTTTACTCTCCTAACATTCTAGGATAAAATGCAGATTTTTTGCTTAGAATCAATTAATCCTGCACCTTTCAGACATGGGCTTGCCCCTGTTTTATGCAAAGGGAATAGTTATTAATATGTTAATTTTAAAGCATTTGGGGGGTTGTGTATTAAAGTCCAAATTTTTCTGGATGGAGTTTCAGAGGGGAAAACATTTTTTGGGAAAAAAACCTCCATATTACTTTGTCCAAAGTACTATTCCTCAAATATGCTGAAGTCATGTAGACGTCAATGGCAGGTGTCCCATTTACAACTGGAAGATGTGCTGTGTTTCGAACAATAATAATTTTGGCCGATAAACGGAAAACAATTGTATAAATCTTTTCCCATGCCAGATTTTTTCAAAGTAAATTTATCAATAAATATGGTAAAAATGTGAATGGGAGTTTGGTCAATGTGGTTTTAAGGAAATAGTGAGAAATAGTGAGAGATTTTAGTAAATAACCCCCATAATGTTGAAATGTAAGGCTGATTGCAAAATACTTTTAAAACTTGTCTCAAAGGGATACTGTCATGGGAAAAAAATTTCAAAATGCATCAGTAGTGCTGCTTCAGCAGAATTCTGCATTGAAATCAATGTCTCAAAAGAGCAAACAGATTTTTATATATTTCATTTTGAAATCTGACATGGGGCTAGACATTTTGTCAATTTCCCAGCTGCCCCAAGTCATGTGACATGGCGTGATATCACCCCCTCGCTTCCCCCCCCCAGCAGACTAACATCAGAACAATGGGTAAGTAACGAGATAACAGCTCCCTAACACAAGATAACAGCTGCCTAACACAAGATAACAGCTGCCTAGTAGATCTAAGAACAGCACTCAATAGTAAAAATCCATGTCCCAGTGCATTCTATTTAGTTACATTGAGAAGGAAAAACAACAGCCTGCCAGAAAGCAGTCCGCTCCTAAACTGCTGGCACAAGTCACATGACCGGGGCAGCTGGGAAATTGACAAAATGTCTAGCCCATTCAGATTTCAAACTGAATATAAAATAATCGGTTAGTTCTTTTGAGAAATGGATTTCAGTGCAGAAGTCTACTGGAGTAGCACTATTAACTGATGCGTTTTAAAAAAAACATTTTCCTATGACAGTATCCCTTTAACAACTTACCGAATCAAAATCATATATTTCTTCTAAGGAAGTGCCAGTGGACCCAGGGCAAAGATTCCATTGGGGGCTATTTGGAACAGGACTACCCTCAAGCAAGAGAACTGAATATAATGAGGCAGGACATAAATAAATAGGATATAGTTATGGAAATAGATGTAAAACCCAGAGTGGTGCGCTCTGCCAATGATGAAAGCATATGGCATGAACTATAATCAATAATATCAGCTTTTTGTTAAAAAGAGTAATTTGGGAACATTTATTCTAATATATACAGTTAAATGAAATAAAAAGAAACAGGATGGTTATGCTGCACATTAAAATAAGAGGTATACTGTCCCTGTGGGCTGCTTCATTCAAAAGTTACAGCAGATGGAATGTCTGATCCTTGGCCATGCCATCCATACTGGGTTAATGATATGGGGTATTTAGCCTTAGATGAATAGCAAAAGAGATTTGACATGAAGGAACTGTAACAGATAATGATATGCAACCATTTTTGCCTCAGTATACAATGAGGGTTTGATCTTGTTTCTCTGTTCCCTATCAAATCTGCTATTGCAAAGATGTCATTAGGTATTTTGAGACCTTATTTGATGTAATTATTTAGAGTGAAAAGGAATTAGATTAAAGAAAAATGAAGTATGGTATCATTATTGCACTAATGACATATTTCCTTCTGTACTTTCCAGCCCACATAACAAAACTGTACTATTACCGCCACAGTTGAACAGTCTAGAGTTCAACAACAAAATAATAGTGTACTTGTGTATATATTTTAGGGCTCATATACTCAGTGTACAACGTGTAACATATACATTCAAATAATCATGCCCCCCCCTCAGAATTCCAGCGTCAATTGCAGTTGGCCACTAAATAACATGCACCAGAACTTGTTAGTGGTTCACCAGATGCATATTAGGGTCCATTTGTGTGCCAGTGATGAATCCAGTTAAGTCAGTTGTGTGTTATGGCACAACCCACTAAGGGAACCCAGGGATTACTGGTAGCTTAAGGCAAGTATTCATTTCAGGGTACCCTTGGGCAGTGTTGGACTGGCCCACTGGGACACCAGGAAAACTCCCGGTGGGACCAGGTGTCAGTGGGCCCTCTTGCAATTTGGCCTATTTCATGTTCATTCCCTATGAGGAAAAAGAGGCTTAATAATGGAAGAATAGATTACAGTAAGTAGATCTAAAAGAATAGGAGAATAAAGAGGTTAAGTGAGGAGAGAAGGAATAATAGTTTGGAAAGTTGGGCCCCTGGTCTAAGGTTTTCTGGTGGGCCCCTGGTCCATGGTTTTCCCAGTTCAACACTGCCCTTGGCCTGTTCTAATTTCTCCAAGTTGCATAAGCACACATACCTTAGTGAATTGCATAAACTTTAAAGTTTATGTCCATTGAAGCACTTTGCATTCACATTTTTTTTCTTGTTATGGATTGTAATCATTGTAGGGCCAAACTACCTTGTTACATTTTTTTCTTGTCTAGTACTAAAATCCACGAAGAGAAAAGTGGAAAAATAAACCAACCCATAAACACAAACCAGTGTTATGTTACCAGTAAACACCACTAGATGTCCTACGTGGTAAAGAAACATCAGAAATTACTAGTAAGGAAAACAGAAAATCCATCTAAGCAGCAAAGAACAAATAGTAAATAGTGGCATACCAGTAGTAGGCCTTGAGTTGGTGGCTACAAACACAGCATTATTAATAATAACTGCATTACATCATCTTCTTGGATCCTTTTTGTTACTCATAGTAATGGTCTTGTTAATTTAAATATAATTATATAATATACAAAAGCCCCTAGTGATGCCATTATTAACCTTTTATTTTTAACATGTATTTCGTAGCGCTGATTGCTTGGTTTTGCAAAACCAAATAAGGGCAGAAAAAAAATTATTTGTACCTTCCCACTAGTCCTTTCAACCACTATGTTTTCCACAGATACATTGTACTTAAAGGGATACTGTCATGGAAAGAAAAAATGTATTTATTAAAAAGCATCTTTTAATAGTGCTGCTCCAGCAGAGTTATGCACTGAAATCCATTTCGCAAAAGAGCAAACAGATTTTGTATATTTAATTTTGAAACCTGACATGGGGATAAAGATATAGGAAGGCCGGTAATTTTTCAAGAAAGGTGGCAACCCTAGGCTAGACATATTGTCAGTTTCCCAGCTGCCACAGTCATGTGAATTTGGCTCTGATAAACTACAGTCGCTCTTTAGGGCTAGGCCAGACGGGGAGATTCGGGGGCATTTTGTCGCCTGGCGACTTCTCGTCGCGACTTGTAGCCCCCAAACCTCCCCGAATAGCCAAGTAAGCAAGCGCACCGGCGTTGCTTGAAAACGCCGGCGCGTATCCACACGGAGCGGCGCGCTTTTTGAAATTGCTTCAAATTGCCTCTCCAGGAAATTTGGAGCAATTTCAAAAAGCGCGCTGCTCCGTGTGGATACGCAAATGTGTTTGTGTATCTCATGTGTGGCCCAGACATTTTTTCTTTTTCCAGGGTGCTGTGTGACCCAGGGAAGCCAAAAGGTTGGACGCCCCTGAGATAATGTGTTGTCAACCTCCTTGAATTAGCACTATAACAGCGGTTCGAATGACCCTTTCACAGGGGTCACTTAAGGGGTTCCAGGAGCAGGTTCATCTCTCTCCCCACTAGCCATGTGCCAAGGTTGTAGCTCACCAGGTGTTGGTGCAAGGAGTTGTAGTTCAGTAACCAGTTGCACTACAGCTTTCTATATCCCCTTACAGCTCTCCCTGCCCCACTAGGCATGGAAAACAAACCTTTATGCAGCCACACTGTCTCCTGTACTTTCCTAACAATCTTCTGTGGGCTGGCAATGAAAATATTTTAATATTTTATGGTTGGGGGTCACCTAGAGTTGCCACCTGGCCGGTATTTTTGATGGTTGATCCCAATGTTATTAATAGGAAAAATAGATAATTACATAGAAGGGCCGGTATTTTTTTCATGAAAAGGTGGCAACCCTAGGGTCACCACAACATGAGGACTGTATTAAAGGGTCACAGCATTTGGAAGATTGAGAACCACTGCACTATAAGATATATAATTGGCCTTTATAACTATTCAGGAGTCAGGACAATGCTGACTCGGGCACAAAAGAGGCACAAGAGAAGAACCAAACATTCCCGTTTAGGCTAAGGCCAGACGGGGAGATTCGGGGGAAATTTGTCGTCTGGCGACTTCTCGCCGCGATTTCTCGCCCCCGAACCTCCCCGAATAGCCAGGCACCCACGCGCACCGGCGTAGCTTGAAAACGTCGGCGCGTGTTCACACGGAGGGGCGCGATTTTTGAAATCGCTCCAAGTTGCCTCGCGAGGAAGTCGCGGCGAGAAGTCGCCAGGCGACAAATTTCCCCCGAATCTCCCTGTCTGGCCTAGCCCTTAGGAGGGACAATATTAATCCCCCAGTACGTGGGGCTCGAAAGGGCGTGTCTGAATTATCTGGGTGTGGTCAACAAAGCCTGGGGTGTTCCATATGTGAATGTGATTATGAAGATGCATGCCTATATCACCATGGAGCGTCTTGTCAGTAACGGCAAAAGCAAATTTGAGTGGACAGGAAACGATAGAAGTAATCAAATAAAGTAATTGAATTTGAGCAGTACAATGTTTTTGGTACTTTAATAAAAAGTTACGAGCTACTTTCACACGCCTCTCTATTAGCTGTTAAACGCTGCACCGCCCTTTAACCCGTAGCCCCGCCCTTTGGCTGTACAGTACCTGTCCAGTTTGCCGACTCAGTGAAGGCGTGTGATGAATTTGAGTTTGAGTCACTGTGACATTTCTCGGTGTGCTCCGTGGGGACAGAGTCAGGCTCCATTTCTGCGCTCCACACACACCTGCTCCTGTCTCCAGAAGCTGCACTGAAGTGCAGCCAAGCTCCGCGGATAAGGGTAAGAAACACACGCTGCATCTCACTTGTACCGGCACAAGTTGTGTTTCGTGTGAGCCGTGGCTTTATTCAGAGCAGCAATTGCATCCCTGGTGCCCGTCTCCTTCCCTGTCTTTATATTGGATTTTCCTTTTTGTGCTCAAGAGCTACAACTAATTAGTACAATGAGAGAAAAAGGTCAAGCAAACAGCTACTGAATAAATAGCACAGTGAAGGCAGGCAGTATCATTGGGTGGCTGGTGATGAAGCCAGGAAAGTTGTGATGGAGAGAGGAGCAGGCACTGGGCATACTGTGAGGTAAAGAGGAAGGAGCAGTTACAGGGGCATCTTAGCCAACAATTGACTGTAATAAAACTCCTGCAAAGTGAAATTACACAGTGCAATAAGTTGTATCACATAATGCATGTAGTGTGGGATAATACTGGCAGACCTAGAGACAGGATATAACATACATGTGGATAATACTCTGGGAAATGGTGTATTCATTCAATTGCTTGTGTGCAGATTGATATAATACACAAAACAAAATCCATGCATCTTTTGTAATTGATATCCTTATAAACGGTCACCAGTGAAGTTGTCAGTTATAAATGGTGGGTAGTGATGCCATTTCACATGGCTTACTAAACGTGTGTGTTATAATAGAGTACCCCTTGTTGGAAAATATGAGGATATTAGAAGTAATCTCAGAGTTGCGTGAACTTCGGCCTTGTGCTTTTATATTGTTGTGGAACCCCTCGGTGACTTATGACATGCTTATATTTAACAATAGGGGGTACTTTATTCAGTATATATCTGTGTAATGAGATGTATTGCTATCCATTACAGTGAGCCACCCTGCTGACACTGGAAGACTGCACATCTGGCACAGCCTCAGCTTCCGGCCACTACATTTATTGCTACTTTCTCTTGCAATGAGATCTTATATTGCAATGTCATTGAGTTATATCAGCCTTTTGTGTGTTCAGCATCTGCCAGGCTCTGCACCTCTGCCCTCTGCTCACCTGCTGCTGCTTCCTGCACCCAGGTAGGTATGCTGACTCTGTAATTAGAAGTATTATATACACATTCATTGAAATAAATCTATCAAAAGCTACATGTACATGATATAAACACACAATGGTATGTATGCAACTGAGTGTGTGTCATGCTTTGTGAAAATGTTTGACTCTGTGCTTTGGGGGGTTTGTAATAAAACAGGGTAAGTTTGCCCAGGAGCAGTAACCAATCAACCAAGCAACCAATCAGCAGTTCCGATTTACTAGTCATCTGTTTAAAGGACCAGTAACTTTTGTTAAAATGTGTTAGTAATTTTTTTTTTCACTCAAAGTTTAGCTTTATTTATGAAAATTTCAGGCATATACAAAATATCACATCATTGTCAATAATAATAAATGCAGATCACATATAGTAAGGTTTTACATTTTTCTTTTTGGAATACTTACATATGTACCTTATGCTAGTATATACATTATTATCATTTCACATATATATTCTGGGGGATGACATCATTAAGCTATGCCTTAGGAGAGATAGGAAGAAGGGGAATATTGTAACTGGGGGGCAAACTGGCATGTTAGCCAATTTGGATTTTAGTTTAACAAATATCACATTGTATTAGTGGTGTGCGGTCACATTTTAAGTTGTATCATATATTATATACTTTGCCATTTCCATCTATGTATATCCCTTTAGGTGTTAGTACATTTTAGACACCAACATCTATTAAACTTTAAAATCCCAAGCTACAGTGCTTTCCAAAACTTAGTGATTTTTATAAAATGCAACTAAGGAAGGAACGCTGCCAACTCTTCCTAAACTGACCCTTTCTGACAAAGGTGCATATAAGCCCCAAACGCAGGTGGCTGCATTCTACAACGTGATGCTTTCAACCTATGTTTGGCTCTTGCCTATGTCAGGCCCTTTTACATGAATGAATAAATGTAATAAAAGAGGTTAAGTTTGCCCAGGAGCAGTAACCAATCAACCAAGCAACCAATCCGCAGGTAGGATTTACTAGTCATCTAAAGGACCAGTAACTTTTGTTAAAATTTGTTTGTATGTTATAAAAAAAAAAAAAAAATACTATTACTGGTTCTTTAAAAGCAAATACCTTATTGGTTGTTATGGTTTACTGCTACTGGGCAAACTTAGTGCCTTTTCTTACATAAGATTGTTAATGTCTTATAAATGCACTATAGAGACTATATGCTCTGTATGGACTATTATACAAGATCTATATCTGTGTAATATGAGCCTCTGTTAGTGATGTCCATCTTTTTCATCATATTCTGCTCCTTTTGTAACCAAAACCTGATGCAGTAGTGATGCAAGAGCAAATCTTCAGTCTTACATGGCAGAATTAGTCAAACAGCATAGTCGATTGATACCGGCTAAACCATTGGTTAAAACTTTCCTATACATCTTGTAACATGATAACAGAACAGGGGAGGTGCCTGCAACGTACTGCTTTATTCAGAACGTCCAATAATTTTATTCAGAGGCTTGCAACTGAACCAATTCTTTTAATCTGTCAGCATTAGTCAAAGTTTCTGGAGTCGAGTCAGCTCCACACCCACAAATTATAAGGACCAGCGTGATATATTCGCATAAATTCGGTATGCAAACACTAGATGTAGATGGTGTTTTATTAATGACTAATGAGAACAGGTGGAGGAATGGGTGGAGGGGTTTAAATAATATCTTTTATGATTTCAATTAAATATTTTTGCCTACAATAGGTCTCTTTGTTAGAGCATGTTACTTTGTCTTAGGCTTATTCCTTTCACTGTTTCCCACAGTTAAGTCTCAGGCATTTAAAAGGGTGTTTTTCCGCCATCATACGTCTATGCATTACACGATTAAAGTACTGTATGGATGGCACCAATGAGAGTAATTTTTTCCCCATTTTTATATTGTTTAGGGCTGGTCCATTTGCTTCTCACTACCATCCCTCTGTGTCCCGGATGTATAATTGAGTTTCTTGTATGTTGCTTGTAGCTAACAACCTCCTGATGTTCCTTCTTGTTTTACTTTTCTGTTACCTCCTGACTATGCTACAGTAGTTTTCCACCATCAGTTCTACATGGAGTTCTTTATTACCATTGTAGTATACGATGTTTAGCCTACAATTATGATTGGCCTAAACATGTAAGGGTTGAATCCATCATGTTGAACAGTCCCATGTTTTGATGCTCTTTTATTTGTTCGCACCAACAATATTTATTTCCCCCATACCTTGTATTACGAGGGCAACTGAAGCTGGTTGTACAATTTTCAATTGGAAACGGTATATTTTCCCAAGGTCCATAAACTATTTAGTAATTCCCTGTTACCAGATCTTCAGTTCTGTTAAATTGCCATTAATATTGGCCATAATGTGGTTTCAACAAGATTTATTTCACATGCCCATAATGAATTTTCTATAACTAATCATTTACCAAATCCTATATTGAAAATTATTATGATTATGAAGTAGAGATGATTTTGTACTTTGTAGGTTTGCTGAAGCTCAATATAAAGTCTCTGCTTTGTAAACAATTATGCTGGTGATATTTCCAAAAGATTTTATTCATTGTTTACCTTGGCTGGTTTTCTTGCTACTAAGCACATACTGACATTAAACAGATAAATGATGAAATATGTTTTAAAATAATTTATTTAAAGGGATCCTGTCGTGGGATTTTTTCCAAAATGCATCAGTTAATAGTGCTGTTCCAGCAGAATTCTGCATTGAAATCCATTTCTCAAAAGAGCAAACAGATTTTTTTAAATTTCATTTTGAAATCTGACATGGGGCTAGACATATTGTCAATTTCCCAGCTGCCCCAAGTCATGTGACTTGTGCTCTGATAAACTTCAATCACTCTTTACTGCTGTACTGCAAGTTGGAGTAATATTTTACCCTTTCCCCCACCCAATAGCCTAACAAAAGAACAATGAGAAGGTAACCAGATAACTGCTCCCTAACTAACAGCACTCAATAGTAAAAACCCATTTCCCACTGCGTGCTATTCAGTTACATTGAGAAGGAAAAACAACAGCCTGCCAGAAAGCAGTTCCCTCCTAAAGTGCTGTCTACTTCTGACACCAATATAACTACTAAGTAATACATGTATTGGTTAAAGCATAACATTGTAAATGCTAGAATGAATTAACTGCAATGCACACAGTGTAATTTAGTAATAAAAACTATACCATCAAAATTGTGATAGAATCTCTTTAACGTTTTAAGTTTACTGGGACTGCATCGAAGGGGGTACAGGTGGCAGGCTGGATTTGTCGCAAGGAGGCCTAGGGTGGCGCGATTTGAGGCATGCCCAGCCCAGCCGGCCAACCACATAATTTTTTTAATGCACTGAGGACTGCTCGCAGTACAAACTTAACATTTACTTGCCTGCGCGTGCAGTCCTCAGTGCTGAAACTGACTGCTGGAAGTACACACACTGTGCACGCATACGCACCTGGGATGGGCTGGAACTATTGTTAGGAGCCTGATAAAAAACCTAAATATGGCCCTGGCTGTACAGTTCTTTAACTTAATGTCTGTAATTTAAGTGGTATCAACATAAATCTGGGAGTATGCATACACCTGGTGTTGGCCTGGATGCAGGCTCACAGAGCAGATCTTGCTGCCAAAATGTGTGAGTATGCAGGAACAAAAAACAGCCCCATACAATACAAAGGGCAGATTTATCAAAATGTTTACCACAAAAAAACTCACCTACTTTCTATTCATTCTTATGGTATTTTCAGAAGTGTATTTATCAATGGGTGAAAGTTTAAGTTTTCCATTTTCATTTTAGAAATCCCATAGGAAAGAACTGAAAGTGGGTGATATTTTCTGTGGTAAACTCTAATCTCACATTTTGATAACGTTTCCCCTTGTAAGGGGTCATGAATCACCTCCTACTGGGTCCTTTTTGGTGCCTTTTCACTCAGAAACAACATTATTTTAAATGTTCTCCTGATAGTGGCAGTGTGAATCTAAGCTTCTGTATGGAAGTTCTGTAATTCAGTTATATTCATATTTTTTAAATTGTTGCTTGGAGTTTATAAACAAATAGTCATTATAAATGTTGGCCTTCCTTATTTATATAGTGACTGATTAGTAAAAAAAATCCTTATCTCTTCCTCTTTCCCCTTAGTATTTTATTCCTCACTTCCTAATTAGTTTATTTGCATTAATAATGAAGAGCAAACATTTGCTGTTGGGTTTTATTGCTCACCAGAAAAACATTGTAGACTAAAGTTCAATGACATTGTTATTCAGAAAGAGAAATTAACTTTTCAAAATGTTTTGTTTATTTACCATTTTTTTTCACTGAGATATCGTCTCTGACAAATCTAACACCTTCAATAATGAGGTCACTTTATATAGATAGCCGTATAACTAAATTTATTCCATATTTGATATATCAGGAGCATGTGGGCTCTATTGCAAATGATCACACTGCTATCATACAGTTGGAGTGGAGATATGGACACCAGTGGGCCCTGCTCTCATGGCCAGTACAGACTCACTCTGTGCCCTTGCTGCCGTTATAGGTAATTAACCTATAATACATGCACTAGTAAAAACTGTGGTTTTTTTCTTCAGAAAGACTACTATAGTTTATATAAACAAGTTGCTGTGTAGCCATGAGGACAGCCATTCAAGCTGGAAAAAAGGAGAAAAGGCACAGGTTATACATAAGTCCTGTCCAATACAATTATGTTTTATCTGTTATCTGCTAAGTAGCCTGTGCCCTTTTCTCCCTTTTTCCAGCTTTAATGGCTGCCTCCGAGCCATTCAAGCTGGAGTGTGTATATTATTTGCAACATGCACGTGCTGAGTGTGCTTTGAGCTAAGCTTAGGGCTTGTAGAAAATAATCGAATAGAAGATAGTTACATAGTTAAATTGGGTTAAAAAAAGACAAAGTTCAACCCCTCCAAATGAAAATCCAGCATGCATACACACACCCCTCCATACTTTCCCATAAATTATATATGCCCATATCTATATACTAACTGTAGAGTTTAGTTTCACAATAGCCTATGATGTTATGTCTGTTCAAGCCCCTCTTATTAACAGTGCATTCCACAACCTTACTGTCCTCACTATGAAGAACCACCTACACTGCTTCAATGAAAGTCCTTTTCTTCTAGTCTGAAGGGGTGGCCTCTGGTACGGTGATCCTCTTTATGGGTAAAATGTTCCCCTGCTATTTGTCTATACTGTCCTCTAATGTACTTTGTAAAGTATAATCATGTCCCCTCGCAAGCGACTTTTTTCCCAGAGAATACAACCCCAACCTGGACAGTCTCCCCTCATAATTTAAGTCTTCCATCCCCCTAACCAGTTTAGTTGCACGTCTCTGCACTCTCTCCAGCTCATTTACATCCCTCCTAAGGACTGGAGTCCAAAACTGCACTGCATACTCCAGATGAGGCCTTACAAGATGAGGTTTGCCTGTTATGTAAGATAATATTACAGGGCTGATTATTCAATTCTAATGCAAATTTTGCTGGTTTCTGAGCTGTTATGTACCAGTAATTGTTTACTAATCAGATTCAGCTTATATTGTGACATTTATATCATATAGATGTTCACTAAATTGTGTCCCTAAGCTCAATAACTGACAGCAGCACAGAGCATGTGCAGTGAATCAGCAGAAAAAAAGATGGGGGCTACTGGGGCATCTTTGGGGGCACATATCTTCACTGCTAAAGGACTGTGGTTGCCTTGGGCTGGTACAGATGCCCAAAACATAATGTGCAGCATTTCTGTTTCTTTAGTTAAGCTTT
This sequence comes from Xenopus borealis, assembly GCA_024363595.1. NCBI lineage: Eukaryota > Metazoa > Chordata > Amphibia > Anura > Pipidae > Xenopus > Xenopus borealis. Next base: position 53,918,629 of record CM044436.1, on the reverse strand, counting down.
AATTTTCCTTTAAACCACATTTTAACTAATACCCATTTGCTTGTACTTTGCATTATTGTTGCTGAGTGAGAGAGTGTACTTGACAATAAGGTAACAAAATTATGCCCTGCTTAGTAAATGGCAATTTGGACATGCCAGAGAGCATGTGCAGTCGAAAAAGTCTAGGCTTGACTATAACTGTGTATGTGTTACTGCTAGCTGATTGCTGCTACGGAACTGGGAAAAGGATGTCAAGTGTCCAGAGATGGCGGCGACCAACCCTGCTGTTCTGCGCCCACCAATGCTGCATATTTCACCACCTGAGCTGGATTTATTATTTGACACATAGGGGTAGATTCATCAAAGAGTGAAGTGAAGAGTGAAGTTCTGCCACTAGAGGGAAATTCCGCAGCTCTCCATTCATTTCTATGGGATTTTGAATTGAGCATTAAGGGGAGTACTCTTGCACATTGGCACGGGGTGTTAGGTAATGAACGCTATGATTTCCCAATTAATGGTTTGTGCATTATAATAAAGAATATATATACTCATATAACAGTCCATAATATTGTCATTGTTAAAGATTATTTTCATGTTCCAATATGTTCTTTTAGCAGAACAATATGCACATATACTAAAAATGATTCAAAGCAAATACAAAGCAGATACATACACTTTGTGATTCTATTGAGAACCTAGTACATGAATCACTTGCCTCACTGCAGGTAGTACGTGTGAAATTGCAGGCAGCCTCCCCTCCTCCATATCCCTTTACTCAGCCGTCATCCTGCCCCTTTTCATCTTTTACTTATCCCTCCACCCATCTCTCCCACCCCCATTTCTCTCTCCTTTTCAGTATATACCTTTTGCCAATTCTTACTATCAAGCACACATGCTTTTACCAGAAAGTGGAGTAAAGAACAAGGAGAATCAGTTTGTTAGACACACAACATCACCTAAGTTGGCCATACACCTATGTGTGTGACAAGGTAGGCAAACAAACAGATATTTGCCCACTCACACACTGGGCCAAACCAGAGTGATTCAATTTTTGGCCTGGAAACAAAAATCAGATCGCACAACAGGACTACAAGACTAGTTCTATTGTGCTCATATTTACGTATCAGCACTTCTGTTCATCACTTTGGTATTCTGGTCTGTATAGTAAGCTTAAATATGTAAGCCACCTACGTAGGGTTGCCACCTGGCCGGTAAAACTCCTGCCAAGGAGGCCTGGATTTGTGGCGAGGCCACATAGTTCTGGACCTGGGGCGGCATGCCGTCTAGCAGCTTTCCTAAAAGTACTGGGGAGCACAATGTGCGTTCGCACCGAAGAGAGGGTATGTGGGCGGGTGCTAGGACTGTCCAGCCAGGCGCCAGTGCTGCCAAGGACGGGCCGGTATTATTACCGGCAATGTAGTTGACAGTAAATTTGTAATACCCTTAGAAAAAGCCCTTTCTTCCTCCCTCCTTCTGACCATCGTGTGAGGTACCATATTCAGCCATTGAACATGTTTAATTAATGGAAAGGTGCTAAGCATTATATTTCACATCACTCACATTTTCCTATAGCCTGCATTTGGGGAAGCGTAGCACATACCTCCCAACTGTCCCTTTTTTCGAGGGACAGTCCCTCTTTTGACCGATCAACCTGCAGTCCCTCATTTGTACTGTAAAGTCCCCATTTTCTCTGCACTGAACAGCCAGAAAAAGAAACAAAGTTTCTAACTTGATTGGCTTTTGGCAGAGAGCCAAGAACAGCTAAGAGGTGAAAATGAGATACTTTGTAACAATTTTGAGATAAGAAAATAAGTAATTGTAACAGTTTAGATAGGGAGAAACATTTTCAAACTTTCATAACATGCCAAATTTTGTAGAACGAACGTGGTAATTAGGGGTGTGGACACAAAAAATGGGTGTGGCCCTCTTTTTGCTTCCAAAATATTGAGAGGTATGGTAGCATGCTCTGGAACTTTCTGCTCTTCTAGGATAAGGTGTCTGTCAGTTACTAACATTTACTTGCTGAAGGACTCTGGGGTAGAGTGCCAGAAGGGTAATTGCTGAGACATGCTCCTACTCACGTATAATATCACTATTCAATATATCAATATTGTCACTTAGTTTGTTTATCGGTTGAATATTAGGAACTGTATTAATCTTAAATAGATGTATGAAATATGTTAGATCCCTAGAAGCTTATTAGAATCTTCTTTGTGGGACTTTTCTTCCCTGAAATAAAATGTAACTTTATAAGTTCACAGGTCAGACTTCAGACCCAATTGCGTTTTTTTCTTCCCTACGTGCAATATTGCTGCTCCACAGTGAACTCACTGCCATGGGTCTTCATTCAGACACAGCAAACAAATGAACATTTGTTTTGAGTCCTCCTTTATTAAACAAGAACACATGGTTATAAAGGCCTTTGGGTTGTTATCAAATTACAGTGGTTTCTTTCTCCTTCTCCCATATTCCAGTTTCTTTTTTCTGCTCCATGCCCTTTGACTGTTTTTCTCAGTTTTAGTAATCTAGCGCTGTTCCTGAAATTACCAGAACCCACGTTATTTAAGTGTGATTAGGGTCATTTGGTTGTTCCAAAACTGTGGGTGAATTTCACAATATCCAATCGACTTGACCACTGGCAGATAAGAAAGACAACCCAAAAATGTATAAGGAGCAAGGCCAGCTCTGTGTACCTAGCTAACCACACAGAAACACAGGGCACTATGTAGGTGGCTAGCTGCTGCAAATAGAAGAAATTATACCATTTTTGTGCTGATCTGTAACTCAGGAGCTGGAAGAAAGAAATTTTACTCTCCCTAAACCAATGAATGAACACAGTGAAAACCCTCACTTTTTGTGCCACTTTAATGAATGAACCATGTGATTTACAGGCTCACCTTTGTAATGTCTATGCTTTATGATGGGATTGTAAAGAAGAATTGTGTGCAATGTCCTGTTCAAAAATGTTTCAGTATGTGGATCAGGGCCAGAGAGAGCAGAGGAGTGTGTGAAGTGGGAAATTGGAGAAATACACTTTGGCTTGAGTTGTTGCTCCTAAGGGGGGAAGGCTTGGCTGCCATAGTGAGTACGTGTGAGCTTGCACATTATCCTGTGTGCTGCAGTTATGAAAACTGTGACATTCAAATCTAAACATTGTTGTTTTCTTCACTTATATATTTTTTTCTCTTAAGATCACGCCTGTATGTACAGTTTTGCATGTGTTACAAACACCCACTGTATCTGCTCATATATCCAGTTTGTGTGTCTGTCTCATTTCTGACACTCCCTGTCTCTTTAGATAAAGAAAGTCATACACAGATTTCCAATTCATTGAAAATATTCTGTCCTTTGCAGTTCAATGGGATGTTTAAGTTACTGGCTTTAATATTTCAGGAATCAATCAGTATAATATCAAATTGTGCTCCTCTTGTAATTGTACTGCCATTTATTACATTCAACTGAAAAGGAAGAAAGGAATGTTGAAAGTACAAATCTGGATCTAATTAGTTCAAAGAGAAACAAGAGTTAGTTATCATTCTGTGACAACTGTCATATTGTTACAACATTGATGGGCCTTGTAAATCAGACTGCAACTGATTTCACAACGAAAAGAGATTAATTTTGTTCCCAATGAGCCTCACTTCTCAAATAGAACTAAAGGCATTTGCATTTACTTGTTCATTTCATTGTGAATTTCTGAGTAGTGACACAGGAATGGTGAGAAATTCGCCTAGGGCTTGTGCTCCAGCTGTATTTTGCTCCAAGCAGCATTTCTGAGGAAGTCAGTTATCGACTGTTTTTTTTTTTGAGGTATAAAAGACCTGTCAAAATGGCAGTAAACCCCCCTTTTCAACATAAACACAATCAAAACAAACCAGTCCACCGTGAAGCCATCTGTATAACTAGATCCAGCATATATTATAAGAGCAACTCATATTCTCACTGTAGAACAGTTGGGGGGAAATGTTGTTGGCCAACTGTGACATCTACCTGTACTTCTCTCACTGTGCTAAATATTAAAAGTCATAAGGAGACACTATACCATGGAACTTATAATTATCCAAGCAAAATGAAGATAAGTATAGGATATGTGACAGCAAGGATGGCAAAGTATTCCCTGTGAATTCTTATATAACCACTGTCATTGTCCCCAGGCAACCTTTGGCTGACAATGATGAGAGTCATAGGTGTTAATCCGGTTGGGAGTATAGTTATAAGGGCAGAGACACACGGGGTGACTAATTACCTCTTCTTCAGGCGACTAATCTCCCCAAACTGCATTCCCACCTGCTAGAATCTTAATCGCCGGCAGGATTGCACTCGGAGCACTTTGTTTTCAGAAGTCACCTGAAATTGCCTCACAAGGAAACTACTGGCGAGATGAGTCGCCCGAAGAAGAGGCGATTTGTCGCCAGGTGACTAATCGCCCTGAATCTCCACTTGTGTCTCTGCCCTAATAGAGATTCTAGATATACACTGGCAATAGAGCACCCATGTCAGTCAGTTACTCTTTATCTTAAAGGTTTGCTTACATTTACTGCACTTAAAGACCTATCACATATTTAACAAGGAGAGAGGGAGAATAATGGCTCCAATAATGGCTTGGCAGAGACAGAACAGGAAAGAAACAAAGCAATGGCATCCAACCTTGTAATATAACAAAATAACACAGCACTATTTAAAGTTGTATGAAAAATATATATGTATACTGTATATAGAGGATGCCATGCAGTGAAGCAGGAAGGATTATAAAATTGAGAAATACAGTTGATTGAGGTCTGTTAAGCAATTTCAGTGTTCTAGGTTGGAGTAGGTAGCTGGAAATTGGCTGATATGTGTCCTAATTACTGTGTGGATGAGCAGCTCAGTTCTGCTGACTGGATAACATTAGAGATGAACCTTGGACCTGCAGTCATGCGAAAATCACAAGTGGCTTTTTCTGCTCTCAGTCACACACATGCTTAAACACATACACCGTCTGGCAGGTGCCTTTACTAATCATAAATTTACAGAGATATACAGGGGGAAACAAAGCACAGCAGCATAAAATACTTTAATTGAAGTGGACAAACATAACATATATTTCTACAATTTTTTCTTCTCCAGGGAGCCCCCTGACAGGGAAAAACAACCAAAGGAAGGGTCCCTAATAGAGTTGTCACACTTCACTCCATCTTTAACTGAGGCAAAACTTGATCTTAGGATCCTGAGGAGGAAGAAGAGGCGCATTCATCGTTCTCATGGATCTCGTCTCATGCGTGTGGGCTGTTCCCTGGGGACTTGCCAGGTACAGATCCTTAATCATCGACTTTGGCAGTTGATGGGACAATCAGAAAAAGAGGATTCACCAATTCAGCTCAGCAACCCACACAGTTATGGCTAAGGCACCAGATATCACACAATACCTGATACATGTACAAGTACAACATCCAGTTCCTGTTCTCCAGATAATTCTCATAAGTTATAGTAAATAGACAGCATTAAATTCTCAGTGTCTCCATATTTCTGCATTCCTTTACTTCTGCCTTTATAAAATGTCTTTATGTCTACTGTGACTTTTATCCTTGCTGTGTCCTGAATTTTTTAGCCAATTCTCAATATTTTGCATTATATACAAAACATTTTTGTTCTGCAGATCATCCTGTTTACAATCTATCATTGCATCTACCCAATGTACACTCAATACTGCATCAATATTGGTTGGATATATCCACCAAGGATATCACCTAACTTTTCTGGCTAGGCTAGCACCCTTATGCCTGCCATGTATTATGCATCTTACAATAATGAACTTTGCTTGATGAGCTCACATTGAACTCATGTATTAAACTGCAATTATACTGATCAATGGTCAGGATTCATTGTGGAATTTTTGTCTGGACTTTATTACTATTGGGTAAAGAGAAGGTACCCTGTAGTAAGACAGAAATGTCTAAATGTTTCATAAAGCTAAGAATATGTTCTGAAAATTCCATGATGTATTGGCCACTTTGGGGAGGGGATGTTTCACTGTAAAAAATAATATAGTTCGTTTAGCATTCACTAATAAGAATTTACAGCGAAGCTTATTTGATGGACCCAGATATACTGAACCTTTTATACTTGAGTCTTTGGCGACCACAACATTCAGTGAATTGTATTTATGTCTAACAAATGCCTGATATTTACAGGAGATGCTTTATTCATATTCTATGTCAAATACCTGAATCACAAATGTAGAATTGTTTAAAGTCTACGAAAAATTCAACCTTTGGCCTATCAGATAAGAAGCAAGGAAGTATATTAAAAAAAGGAACAAGAGACGATAGAGATGAAATAGTATAAGAAGCCAATCTCAATTGTATATAATCATTTATGGACTAAATAAATAATTTTCCTATATAACTTGGCAACAAGTGTATGGATGCTTGTGTTGCGATAGTCCAGACACAAACATGGTGTCTGTTCTTCAGCATATAGACAGAACGGAAAAAGAAAATAGCACAAAAGCATTTACAAATAATATTAAATTCTACACTTTCAACAATTAAGCACTATTTCTAGAGAGTACAATATTTTTTATTGAAAATACCAATCTTTATAGGGTTTTTTTAGGTCCAGTTATTCAATTTGCATATTCTTCTTAGACAGTACAGTAGTGCTTGAGAGTTCACTTTTATTTATTATTATTTATTTCCTGGTATTTATATAGTTCCTAAATATGTATGCATCCCTTTTCAGAGATTATACATCATTCACATGACATAAAAAACATATTGTAAACAAGGCTTCTACGTGAAAGAAAATATTTTTCATGTAAATTATATTAATAAACAGTTTGTCAAGCCAAATAACTAATTTTATTTTTGCTGCTGCTGTTTCATTGACATCAACAAAGCACCAGAGGAAGATAAAGGAAGCCATAAAGGCCATTGAAAGTAATTTATTTGATTCTCTTTCTCTAATGGCATTCCAGGCATTTACTCTGCTTGTGTTTTTTTTAAGCCAGTACCCTCAGTGAGAGGTGGTCACTATTAAAGTATATTGCAGGCAGCACTGGTATTATTTCTTTACTGACTTATTTCTGTCTGGTGTGCCATATTAAAGGGGGTTGCAATTGGTTTTCATTTTTTATTATTTGTGGTTTTTGAGTTATTTACCTTTTTATTCAACAGCTCTCCAGTTTACAATTTCAGCAATCTGATTGCTAGGGTTCAAATGACCCTAGCAAACATGCAATAGGAGTGGGTCTGAATAGAAAGATTAGTAATAAAAAGTAGCAATAACAATACATTTGTAGACTTACAGTTCATTTGTAATGTAGAAAGGGTCAGCGAACCCCATCTGAAAGATGGAAGAGTCAGGAGAAGAAAGCAAATCATTCAAAAACTGTAAAAAGAACAAATCAAAGCCAATCGAAGAGTTGCTTAGAATCTTTCCATTCTATAACATACCAACCACTCATTTAAAGAAGAACATAAGGTATAATTGCTGGGGATGGCAAAAATGATACGTTGATATCTTGGGCTTGGTGGTAGGGTTTCCACCTGCCCAGAATTTTTCCAGCCTTTTCAGTAAAACACCTGCCAAGGCTAGGGATGGTAAATTTGTTATACATTTCAGTTGAGCCTTTGTCCCACCCAAGATACAACCAAATCTTACCTTTTTTCTTCCAAGATCTGCTCTGTAACCTGGCCTCCTTCCATCCTTGCATCAGTGTTCCTCCCACTTTTGTACTTGCTCTACCTATTTACATCACTACCTGCTCTCTCTTGACATCACAACCCACCCCGTTTTGTGTCTGCACAGTCTACAGCCGGTAATAGATAATTAGAAAGATGGCAACCATACCATGGTGCATCATATATATTTTCAAAATGTCAAAACCAAGTGTGTGTTTACCACCATGTCTGTTGGGAGTGCCCCCTGATACAGGGGTTTTGGAGGGAAGTGCTGGCATGGGAATCCTGGGAATTCTACCTATGTGTAACTATACTAAACTTTACTACTGTTTTATTTTGGCAAGAAAGTGATACTACTTCAGTGGAAATCAGTCTCTCCCTGCATGTGTGCATGATCTGGAGTACTAGGAAGTTGTGCATCTCCAGTGCTCCTCAGGGATGTGGCTGGGAGGCATGCTACCCTAGGCTTGGGCCTTTGTGGATTCACCACAAATCCGGACCTATAAGTGATAATAATAACTGGCCAAAATATTAGGCAGTGACTATACCATTAGTTCTCCTTTAAATTCTCTCTTGTTTGGTGTGGTTTCCATTGATTGAGGAAAAAAATTATATATGGTGTAGCCCACCCTTGAGTGCAGCTTCAGTGTGGAGATCTTTATGGATGTGTGCACAGACCCATCTACAATAGTGATGCCCTATATTTTAACTCCATACCTTCCAGGGTAGAGTTATGCAATGAGTAGCCAGACCAGAGCAGGTATGCTTCCAACAGATAACAATTTTATTAAGCAACAGAAAGTAAGCAGACACAAGATCCAAAAGTATGCAGTGACAGGCACACTGGAGCACACTGTGGCGGAAAACCTTCACACCTTAATCCGGAATATAACTCCCTCTGATTGGGTAGAACCTCCCTGTCCTCGGTGTCAGTTTCCCAGCCAGTGGTCTCACAAACATTGTCTTGCTTCCAGAGCTCTCCCTGATCTCTAAGCTCACATGCTGTATCCCTATCTGGTGGATTTCACACTGACGAGACAACTAAACCCACTAATCTCCTGGTTGGTGCGTAGAGCTGCTCATGACTAGCCTGCACTGCTTAATCGCTCCTAGAGTGCCTATGAAAAGGGTTCTAGACTATCTATAACTTTCCCTGGGTGAGCCTGCAGACACACAGGCCCAATCCTGACCCCAAGGAGGGATCCAGGAAGAGCCCTTTTTCCATGTGTCCTTCCCTTTTTATCCTCTCGAACACTGCCATCTTGTGGCAGTATCTCTATGTCTATGGACCCAGGGATTACTTTCAGGACCCTTATGGGTGTCTAACCCTAAGATAAAATGCCTGTTTAATTATCAAACTATGGGGTCTCTACACTGGAATATGGGAAATGATCTACTAAAAGCTATTATTCCCCCCAAAATAATAACTTTATAAATCTTTTTAGTTGCAAATATTCATCAAACTGGTCACTAACAACCACTGCTTAATACACACTTTGCAGTGTTTGGCTGGGGCCTGCAGTGTCTTTGCGGCTGGGGCAGGGGGGGGGTTCCTGAAGCAGTGGTCCCGGTGGACCCCGGGCTCTCCAATCTGACCGAGAATACAAACTCTAGTTAGCTATTTATATGCATATGTAAATATTTTCACACATATTCCTGTGCATCACATGAAAGTTGAACCTAGCATAAAGACATATAAAGTATTTTATTTTGTATCCCTAGGAAAAATCTGGCCCAGATTTTCCATTTCAACTGATAAATCTTTAGAAAAACATATAGCTTGTATTAGAGTTGCCATTGTCGTATAATCTCATGCTTTACATGATCCAGTGTTATGGGCACAATAAACTACTTCTACATGAAGAATAAATGAGTTGGCATTTGTTTCTCTATAATGGATTTTAGAGCACATTATTTATACAGGTATGGGACCTGTTATCCAGAATGCTCAGGACCTGGGGTTTTCCAGAATTTGGATCTCCATACCTTAAGCCTACTAAAAAATAATGTAAACATTAATAAAACCCAATTAGATTATTTTGCCTCCAAAATATCTTAATTTGTATAATGTACAATGTACTCTCTTCTAATTACAGAGAGAAAGAAAATAATTTTTAAACATGTGAATTATTTGGGGGATGGCCTTCTGTATAATGGATTTCTAAATAATGGATACTATACATTTTTCCATACCCTTCAGCTAAGCTGACCTTCTTTGGACTCTCTCTACTTCAGTAATATGCCTATTTTCTAGAGAGCCTGATTTCCTAGAGGTTTTTGGTTATGACTCCCTGACTACAGCCAGTTATGCTCTCACCAGAACCAGGGCCGGCCGTACCAAGTGTGGGGCCCAATTGGAACCATTTTGGTGGGGCCCCCCTAGAAGGAACTTTGCTGTCTGTCGCAGGGTCACAGAGCTGGATGGGCAAATAGTGTCTGCTTTCCCCTCTGTCCAAGTGACGGCTGCCAGTTGGGGATGGGGGTAGGCTGGGCAACTGGGGAATTAAGGGAATTGGAATCAGAGCTTGCACTGGAGCGGGGCCCCCATAAGTGCAGGGCCCAATTGGGCCAATGTGCTTAAAACCGGCCCTGACCAGGACCCCACCTCTACCCCACCTATTGTATAAAACTCAGTGAGCCCTGAAAGACTGAAGGGTGTTCAGTCTTAAATGTGATTAATCTAGGAAGAGACACCCACTGCCATACAGTCATCATGAATTATATACCTGTACCTCCCTGGCTACTATTGCTAAATGGCTACTAAACATTTAAGGTCATATGTGATTAAAGCTGCCAGATTGCTTCTTCCAGATTGTTCACAAGCTTATTGGTTTGTGTATTGGACCCTCAGATGGGTGTGTATGATAATTGCAACAATACTGAATAAAATGATGATAGAGTTGCCCTTTTGAAGCATTGGCAATGGAATCACTGGTTTCTTGCCCCGGAAAACATTTTGGGTTTATTGAAACTTACCCGGGTTCTTTTTTTTTTTGAACTTTGTATATCAATTACAGATGGTAGCGTAATGGAAAATAAAACATAAAAATGAACAGGACTGAAAAATAACATGGAATGATTAACCTGTGAGCCACTCAGTAACCTTATATGAAAGAAAGACTCAGCAGAATTATTCCCACCTCTGCTCCATGGCCTGGTTAAAGGGTGATTTAGTATGCTCTGGTTCTGACACCCTTATACAACTTTAATTACATATCAGGGGGGACACACAGAGCTATTGCACCCTCAGTTCTTTTTCCCAATTTGCTTCTTCGTAAACATCTAAGGATGAGGATAATGCAGCTGGTAAGTAGTAACTGTATTCTAGCCAATTGCTTTCATTTCAAGTTCATCTTTAGTTTTGCTTTTCAGAGCATGCAAGTAAAGATTAAACTAATTATACACATACAAATCTTCTGGCATAGGAAAAGGTGTCAGAGATCTCCTTCAAGTCTGCACTGGACACACTGTGACCCACCATGAACCCTTTCATTCAGTGTTCTGTATGAAGGAGAAGCAATGTCTATAGTCAGGTCCAAGAGGGTTCATGCTGTGGTGCTGGAATTCTTCACTGAGACCCAGAGAGTACTAACTATTACACTGTTTAGAGGTGTATAAAAAGGTTATATAGTTTTCATAATGCTGCTTCCTTAGAAATACAACTGCCCAGTAGAATCCATAGAGTTTAATCTTCCAGATAATGGGTTTACTTTTCTACTAAGTTGAAAGGTACGTCAAATGTCATGGAAAAAAAAAACGTGTTCTTGTGCTACTTAGGCCACCAAAGAAATATTTACATTATATTCGTGTGACGTAAAAAAGCCATCTTACTGGAAAATATTGCATTGCATAAGCAAGATCTGCACTAGAAAGCACTGTGTTCAGGGGTGAAATAATGCACAGGCTACCACAAACACGATTTTATGTTGAATGCAGTGAGCCTAATAAAGTAGTTCAGCCCTGACTTTGAATTAAAAGTAGTAGTTCTGCCCTGATGTTATCACCAATCTGTGTATATGCAAATAGTATTTGTTAGTAGAAACAGGTATATAAGTAGGTTATATGGTGGCCAGACATGCCCAGATTTGATTAAGCAGTTTGGACAATTTTGATCTTGCTCATATGGGCAAGTATAGCATTCACAGTATATATATATATATATATATATATATATAGTTTTTATGGATCATTCACTGATCTGATAGGGCAGTTGGTTTGTCCAAACTGGAAATTTAAAGGAGAACTAAAGAAAGTTTCAACGTTTAAAAAGAATCTCTAAGGGTCCAAATAAACAGCTTTGTAATGTCGTTCTACTGAAAAATAGGCTTTCAGGTACAAGCAAATATTTGTGCAATTTTGTCTTTTCTGACTTCTGCTCATGATCCCCTTCCAAGTTGAAGGGGCAGCCAGCACTGAAGCATCGGGTCCCTTATTTGGATGCCAAACTTTGTGTGAGAAATTGTCAAATACAGAAATGAGAGGAGCTGCCGTTCTAACTAATTTCCTGCCAGATCTGCTCTGTGAACCATGGGCAAGGGTACAAGGCTATTTGGGTCTCCCTCAGTGTATGGCTACATTCACTCCACCAGTATGATGCCCTGCAGCTGCATAGAGCTTAGTCTTGTATGGGTCATTACAAAAGCTGACTCATGCCTTTCTAAAACAGTATTGTATCTGTAAGATCTTATACAGACTTATTTCCAAGTAAATATACCAGGATTACTAATTAATACTGAGCAGATCAAGCATTCATTAAACATTATGGGGCAAATGCATTAAAGCGCGACGCGTCTAACGCTAGCGCTAATTCGCCAGCGTGACGTCAATTCGTAACTTCGGAAATTCAAACACTAGCTCTGGCGAATTTACGCTAGCGAAGTAGATAGACTCGCGCAACTTCGCACCCTTACGCCAGGCGAAGTTGCGCACTGACGAAGGATCATAAATTCACAAATTCTCTAAGATGAACATTTTCCTGAGCGTTAGCACTTACGCTAGACGTTACTTCACCTGGTCAGACCAGGCAAAGTTCAATACAATAGATAGGAGGTTGAAAAATTTATTTTCTAAGTCCCAAAAAAACGCTGGCCTGTTTTAGCAATGGAGGGTGATCGTCTGAAAAAGAATGATATTTTTTTGGGGGGGGTTACCCTCCTTCCCCCTACATTTCCTAACATATGGCAACACAACTATACAGGGGGCAACTTTATTTTTTAATTAAAGGTTTCCTGGGCTTGTGCAGTACAACGTAGTGGCTGTAACATATACTTCTATTATACTTTGAAATTCACGCCTGTGAATGTCTGTGATGTGATAGATGTATAATCTTCTGTACAGAACTGATGCAATAGTTAGTGCTGTCTAGATAATAATTATTGTGTGATTAATTACTGCAACTCTAATTATGTAAATAATGGTTGCCTTTACCAAGTGAAAAGATATTTCCTCAATCCACATAAAAGCCTAAAGAAGCACCTTGTTGTATCATTCATCTTCCTATAAATTCACCAGCAGTAGTATCTGTACTTATCAGCTGGTAAGAGATCTCCTAGCGAAGGTCAGTGTGGTAATACCCATCCACTGGTGAAGCAGGGCACCACTTGGTCCTCTGGCTAAAGGCCAGCATATGATTATGAGCTTGAGTCTTTTACGCTATGACATTTTTAAATTCCAGCTGATAAGTCAGGGTTGTACACAGCTGCACTCTTTGTATACTTATTTATTCACTTTTAGTACTTTTTTTAAAAACGTGTTTTTTTCCATGGTTTTTCAGACAAGCTGTGGAAGAGGAGTAGAAGATGTCTAATAAAATTATCCTTCCCTGTTAATAGCCTTGACACAAAAAGCATTTTGATCAGTGAGCACCATGGAACCCATACTCACTACTAGCACTTGAAAGTGTACTAAGTGATGGTGGTAGGAAAATTGAAAAAAAATACCTGGCTTCTTATATAT
>CM044436.1:53862769-53880246 GCA_024363595.1 Xenopus borealis | reverse complement strand
TAAGGATATAATTTACAGTCTGGTCCCATAGGGAAATGACCAGACTGTAGATTATATGAATATAAATTACATTTTATTGTGTTTCCATAACCAAGGTATGGCACCAGCAGACATGGTATTCTTTCCAAAATTAGTTGGTGTCTTGTGATAATGGTTTTTTTTCAACAGGTGGAATACCTCTACTCATTGGTTTACCAGGCTCTGGATTTTATTTCCAATAAGAAGTAAGTCTTTTATTCTTTGTTTCAACATTTACTATAGAACATAAGTTTTACCACTCTGTTTTGGATAAAGGTAGTGAGGGAATGATGGTCTAATTCAGTTTGAAGTTTGTTGTGGAAATGTCAAAAGACAACCATTCGCTAAACTGTTGACCTTTGCCACCTATCCCACACTATCTATTCCACACTTTCCCAGTCCTACCTGCCATGTAAACATGCTTTTATAAAATAAAACATCAGGTCTTTGTTAGAACTGGGCTAGGCAATGGTTTTAATGGTGGTGAGGGGATTGGAAAGAATTTAGTCCTTTATTCAATTCTGAATGAGAATTTGTTACCCAGGTACTGAGGTTGACTGCACATCACTAGAGACTGGTGTATATTCATAAGTTTATACGTTTACAGATGGAAAGTCTTATATTGGTAGCTGACCTTCCCAAATTTTTTCCTTCTCCTTTGGGCACTGACTTAAGTATATTGTAAGGTTGTTTTGTAAGAAGTTGGAATATGTTTTAAGGTATGTAATTTGATAGATGGTTATGTTCTTTTCTTTGGTTTTCTTTTAGTAATTCTTTCCAGAATTACACAGATTACATAACCCAGCCTCAGTGTACAGAGGAAACTCTAAGTCCCAATATTAATAATAAACTGGAACATTGGAGCCGGTGGGGAGACAAGAATTAGCCTACAGAAATATATTTTAAAAAATTAATAAATATATCTATTTATTTCAGTATTAAATATATTAAAATGTGCCCTTATTTCCAGTGCGCAAAATTCAAGAGCAAAAATTATGATTAAATGTCCAACTGCATTTACAAAGAGGCTTAAAGGAACAGTAACCTCAAACAATGTAAGTGCTTCAAAGTAACACAACATGCAGTGTTGCACTGGTAAAACTGTTGTTTGCTTCAGAAACACTACTATTGTTTATATAAATAAGCTGCTGAAGCAATGGGGGCAGCAATTCAAAGGAGAAAAGGCTCAGGTAACACAGCAGGTAGCTGATAAACTCTGTAGAACATAATGGTGAACATAATGGTGTTATCCGTTATCGACTATTTAGGGCTAATCACGAGGCAATTTTTAGCGACTTAGGGCTAGGCCAGACGGGGAGATTCGGGGGCATTTTATCGCCTGGCGACTTGTAGCCCCCGAACCTCCCCGAACAGCCACTTCACTAAGCGCACCGGCGTTGCTTGAAAACGCCGGCGCGTATCCACACGGAGCGGCGCGCTTTTTAAAATTGCTCCAAATTGCCTCGCCAGGCAATTTGGAGCAATTTTAAAAAGCGCGCCGCTCCGTGTGGATACGCGCCGGCGTTTTCAAGCAACGCCGGTGCGCTTAGTGAAGTGGCTGTTCGGGGAGGTTCGGGGGCTACAAGTCGCGGCGAGAAGTCGCCAGGCGATAAAATGCCCCCGAATCTCCCCGTCTGGCCTTAGCCTTAGGAAAATGCAGCGCAGGCAACTTTACATTTCAGCGGGCGGGAGACACGGGCAAGCAATTCAGGGAGATTAGTCACCCCAAAGAAGCAGCGATAAGTCGCCAGGTGACAAATCTCCCTGAATCTTGCTGTGTGGACTAGCTCTGTGCCAAATAGCTTTTTTTCAACCTCCACCATTGCTACACAGCAGCTTGTTTATATGTACTTTAGTAGTGTTTCTGAAACAAACAGATCGGTTTTACCAGTGCTGGACAACAGTACATGATCTTTTCATTACTTTAAACCACTTTGATTGTTTGGGTTTTACTGTTCGTTTAACTGTACAACATACACAGAGTTTATGTGCTGTGCTAGTTTTTAGAGTTGTAACTTTGCAGTGTTATTCAGTTGGTCCTCTTTGTAAATAAACATTGCCTTTTTAGCAGAATTTTTGTTCTTGGATGTGGCTGATTGGAAAGGGGACACTTTGATAATTCCCGCAATTTTCATAACTTTTATTTAAACATACTTGACGTAATTTTTTTGTTCCCTGTATCTTTAATGAAGGTCCCTTTTTGCAAATAGGCTGTGGATTTATGAAGGTGGGGTATGTTTAGTACCAGGATATGCATATCTGTTAAAATATTTTTAGTTGATGAGATAAAACAATGTACATTTTTATAGTTATACTTTTGATGTAGATCAATGCATGACACGTTAGCTTTATACTTATACTAATGTAGCTGTTTGTATGATTGTTATTACATAATGCATAGGAAGGCTTCAAGCTGAGAACAGAACTAAAAAATATTTTATTTTACTATATTTTACATTGTGCATGTATTTGTCTTTAGGAGGGACCAGCAGACAGCTTCTGTAGGAGCGGATGGGATGGATAAGGATGCCACATTTGCACATCGCAATGATGAAGAGGAAGTAAGTCTGAACTGAAGTGCTTAAACCCTACTTTATCTTGAAAATGGTGAAACATTTCTTACTGCATAATCGGAATGATGAACAGCTCCTTGTAGTCTCAATAAAAAGCCTTTTTGAATCATGGCTCAGACCTATGCAGCAACTTTTGAAGCCGATCCCTGGCTTTTTTTCTAGCTAACACATCTGGTCAGTTAGACTTCCTTTAAAACATGTTACCACAGCACCATCTATTGCTTACACTTAACATTGCTTACATTGTAACAACATCATAACTACAAATGTATCAAAAGAAAAAAAAGGGGTGTTTTTACACACCATACAGTGCCGATTCTAACAGTTTGGTATACAGATATGAACAATTTTCTTCAATAACGTGCGCTTAGGTGAATTACCTGTAAAAACACAATCACAATAAAAGAACATTTAAAATCCAATATTAAAAGTAAAAAAATAACATGTAAGTCATGCTCTCTATTGAAGCCATTTGGGGCCAGAGTATCCTGGCTGCAGATCCAAAAGGCTTCCTTTCTAAGTCACCCCCATCATAGGGGTGGGACATGATCCACCACCTGGAATTTGAGTTGTTGGACTCCATGCCCCATTTCTGAAATGGCCGTCAACCGCTTGGTCAGTCTTCCTAGTTTTTATAGCGGACTTCAGTGCTGGTTTTAAGCACATTGGACCAATTTGGGGGCCCCGCTCCAGTGCAAGCTCTGATTCCTATTCCCTTAATTCCCCAGTTGCCCAGCCTGCCCCCATCCCCAACTGGCAGCTGTCACTTGGACAGTGGGGAGAGCAGGCACTATTTGCCCATCCAGCTCTGTGACCCTGCGACAGAAAGCAAAGTTCCTTCTAGGGGGCCCAACCAAAATAGTTCCAATTGGGCCCCGCACTTGGTACGGCTGGCCCTGGCGGACTTATGTTCCCTAATTCTGTCTTTTTCCTGGCTTGTAGACTGTCCCACATATAAAAGCCAACACAGGCATTTTATAACGTATACCGCAAACATAGTGGAACGTGTAATACCCATTGATGTAAATCAGGGTTCCCTTCCGTGGGTGATGTACATGGGGGGGTCCTTCAGACAATTCGTACAACAATTACAATTCACACATGGAAAAGTTCAATGTTTTATAGATTTGAATACTTGCTGTGTACCCACATTAGTACGTAAATCTGACTGCACCAACATTGACTTTATAGAGCGACCTTTACTATAGGACATCAACGGGGGAGATTTAAAACTAGGTACATTTGGGACCCCATCCCTTAACACACCCCAATGCTTACGCAGAATGTTTGCGACCAGTGGACTCATATTGCTATATGTAGACACAAATGGAATACTATCTAAAACATTTTTTGGACGTACATCAAACATGCTCTCACGACTACATGCTGTTACTTCTGAGCGTTGTCGAACTAACACATGATTAGGTTAACCTCGACTGCTGGATTTGGACTGCAGAATTTGGACTACATTTCGTCTAGTCTTTGATTTTATTTGATCACTAACGATTCGTTTCACCCGTGAAAACTGCGCCTTAGGCAATAACCTCTTCACTTGAATAGGGTGGAACGAATCGAAGTGCAATAAAGTATTCTGGTCCGTTGTTTTGTGAAAAGATCAGTGCACAAAGCACCAGGTGAAATATACACCCTAGTGTCCAAGTAAGGAATCTCTATCTTATCAATATGCAATGTGAATTTTATAAATGCAGAGCACAAGTGTAGATATTCAAAAAAACTGTCAAGGGCCCCATTGTGGCCCCGCCCATATCATAAATACATCATCTATGTAACGGTACCACCATAAACAATACTTCTGGTATTGTGCATTGGAATAAATATAATTTTCCTCAAAAGATTCATATATATGTTGGCATATGAAGGGTCCACATTTGACCCCATTGACGTACCCTTAATATGTATATAGAATCTATCCTGAAAAAGAAAATGACTATTGTGTAGGATAAGTCCTAGACAATCCAATACGAAAGTTTTTTGGGATCCATCTAATGAGGCATCCCTGGACAACTCAGTGTGGACCGCCTCCACACCACCATCATGTGGGATGGAGGTGTAGAGGCTCTCCATATCCAGAGTGACCAGCAACACATTCGTGGTCAAAGGGCCCACCTCCTTCAATTTACAAATGAAATCACTAGTATCCCTCACAAATGAAGCATGTTGCACCACACCAGGGATTAACAATTTTGTCCACAAATATAGACAGTGGACTTAGTACTGAGTGAACACAAGAGACTATGGGGTAGATTCATCAAAGAGTGAAGTTCTGCCACTAGAGGGAAATTCCACAGTTCTCAATTCATTTTTATGGGATTTTGCAAGGCGTATTCATCAATGGGTGAAGTGAAAGTTCACCCTTTGATGAATACACCTTTAAAAATCCCATAGAAATGAATTGAGATCTGTGGAATTTCCCTCTAGTGGCGGAACTTCACTCTTAACTTCACTCTTTGATGAATCTACCCCAATGGGTTGCCCCAGAGGGTAATCCAGTCTCTTGTGGATTTTGGGTAACATGTAAAAAATAGGGTGTATTGGAAATTCAACTTTTAAGTAAATGCATAGTGCTTACTACAGATATGGGATCTGTTATCTAGAAACCTATTATACTGGAAGCTCTGTATTACTGAAAGGCCATATCCCCTAGACTCCATTTTACCCAAATAATCCAAATTTTAAATGTTTTCTTTTTCTTTCTAATAATAAAACAGTACCTTATACATGATCCAAACTAAGATATAGTTAACCCTTATTGGAATCGAAACCAGCCTGTTGGGTTCATTTAATATTTACATGATTTTCTAGTAGATTTATGGTGTGACGATCCAAATTACAGATTCTTTTTAAGGACAAGGAAAGGCAAAAAAATAAAATCCCATTTTTAATTTCTTTAATGAAAAAGCAATCTAACTCCAATATACTTTAATTAAAAAATGTGTACAGTTTTTATAAGAAACCTGACTTTATGCAGTGAAATTCTCCCTTCATTTACTGCTGTGGATAGGTCCCTAACTGCTCTGCAGAGAAACAATCATACTTATGAACAGCACAGGCTTACTTCCCACCCTTTCAGTACTTCATCAGCTATGTTTCCCTATAGAGCAGTAGCCAACTGTGTAGAGATTTGTATTGGATTTTATTTTTGCCTTTACAACCCCTTTAATGTTTCCAACTCCAACTGCAGGGACAAAGATCATGGAGCCAGATTTAAACAGATACACTGGGATTCTATTTGGAGGATTATTTTGCTGAAGCCACTGGTTCTGCAGAGATGGAGAAAGTTTGTATTAAACAATACAAAAACTATAAAATCCACATAAGATTACATGACAACACAAGACCCAGTGCAGTCTGTATATTACAGCGCTACGAAACAAGTTGGCACTATAGAAATAGATGTTAATAATAATATATTCGGATTATTAATCAGTCTTGCTGTATCGGCTTCTGGCAGATATTTGACTTGTGCTGTTTTATGACGATCCCTAAGCAGCCCAGACCACACTGAGCATGTGCAAAGTCTAGGTCTTGCAAAGATATTTAACAAAGTTACAAGATGACAGCCCTCTGTGCCCAACTTTGAAAGAATAAATAATTTGTTTTATTGGGCTTTGTGGTGCAGTTAGTTCATGTTTATGTTTAGTATACAAAATACAACATTTCTAGCTTTATTCTATTTTAGACTTTCCTTGTCCTTTAATGCTAGGAAGCCTGTCGGCTAATATTCCTAAAGAAGTAACCCTTTTAAAAAAAAACTGGTTAAGACAAGACAAAACACCTATTCACAATAATATTATGAAATAAGTGAAATAATACTGAATGAAGTCAAGTCAAATCCTGATTTTTTTTTATTCAGGATTTTCAGTGCTCCTGCAGGATTCCTTTCTATAACTGTTTCTTTTATGATAAAAAAATTATACAACCCTGTGTTGATAATTAAATGAACATCATCCCATATTCAAATGCAGTTATTTCCATCACATCCCTTTCCTTTGTAAATGTGAGCTCACCTTAATTAGGTCACACCATGAAGACCAAAAGTTTCAAACATTCTACAGGTATGAAGGAGGCGCCAGACATCTGCAGTGCTGTGCTGCAACTTTTTATTCCATATTCACCCCAACATGTTTCGAGTCTACAAGGACCCTTTTTCAAGTGTAATCAAACATTTGGTAATACAGATATAAAACCATACACCGAATCATCCCATATTCATAAACATATAAAGTATATAATATTTTTATGACGGCTGACAACTGATCATAGGAAACATTGCCAGCAGGGTAGCAGTAGCTTTAGAATTAAAGGGATAATGAAGGTAACCGTGAACTGCTAATATCTGAATGTTTTCTCAATTCCTTATATTTATTTTAACATTTTTTGTCTACACTGCTTTTATCCTGTCACCAGAAAATGCAGATTTTGAGATCTGTTATTAATATTGTATTTGTTTTTTTTTTTTAATAGTTTCTAAGTCTAGATGATGTAAGTGACCCCAAGAAAACAAGTGTGGACATTAAAAAGGACCAAGTCCTCAATGTAAGTCTATAATTGTAGCATGACCTGTTTATTTTTATGTGCTCAAATTAGCAACTTGTTTCCTTGTTGAAAACTCGGTCCCTATTCATGTTCAGTTTCTGTCCTCTGCATCTACCTCATGGGTTTGTGGCCTTGCTTCTGTTTAGTTTGAACCATCCTAACCATTGTCTGGCTCACTTCATCCCCCTAACTTTTGATTTTTTTAATCTGATCCTTTTTATTTGTTTTTCTTTAAAGGTAGTAAACATTGTTCCACTTACTCCAATGGCACTTGTCCCTCCTGAGGAGGTTGAGAAGAAAAACAACCCTTTGTGTAGGTAGGAGCAGTTCTGTGGGTATTGGCTAGAGCTTGGCTGAGCCTCTGAATCTTATTTTCTGGGTGAACTTTTATATATCTTTTCTTGACTCTCAGTCTGATTAGATGGACAGCAAGGCACAACTTTGGTCTGATGAAAGCTCTCTGTTGTTCTTATACTGGGATAGACAAAGTCATCCTCATTCTGCACCAGTGTCTGCTAGTGTTTCCAGGTGACAATTGCCTGAAAAGTAATTACATGTGGAAATGCAAGAGAAAAACTGGTCTTGTTTTTCTTTCATTTTAATTCATGCCTATTTTATATATCAATATATGTGTACAGGTTTGCAGGTAGGACCAGCATACTCTAGTAAAGTTTATTCCCATACCATTTATGTCCAGCGTTTCTATTCTCCTTAGGAATTGCAGAGATACCAA
The DNA here is from genome assembly GCA_024363595.1 of Xenopus borealis. NCBI lineage: Eukaryota > Metazoa > Chordata > Amphibia > Anura > Pipidae > Xenopus > Xenopus borealis. The sequence goes on along the minus strand of CM044436.1, from coordinate 53,872,365 downwards.
ATGGAGATCATTGTGTGACTCGAAAAATTCTCTGCACGTTTGAATTCAAACATTCAGTATGTTATTTCTCTGCTGATGTAAAGCTGGTTCTGCACTAGAGAGTATGATAGCACTATGGTGTTATTTTAAAAATGCAATAAATTCTTATCTGTACAGCTGGAAAGGAGAGGTCTTAGCCAGCAGGAAGGATTTCCGAATGAACACTTGCACGCCTCACCACAGTGGAGCGTTTATGCTGGAACTGGCCGGAAAGTCCCCTATGCAGCTCCTACAACATATCCAGCATCAAGGAGAGGTCAGCCTTGCTCAAGGTACAAAATTAAGTCTTTTTGTTTCAGCTCAGTAATATATGTTAGAATCATGTTGCTTAGATTAGTGGTGAAATACATATGAATGAAAACTACCAAAAAATGGTATCTTGTATACTGTAACATTTTTAGACTGTTTATTTTATAAAACGAATGTAGGCCAGGGCAATTTAAAAGTTAGAAGGGTTTTTCCTAGCGTGCTGTTCAGAGTCTGAACATAGCTACATTTCCCATGCTAGCACACTAGTGCTGGCTGGAAGCATTTTAATCCTGAAGTAATTTTGCTGCCATGGCATGCACCCAAGAGGTGAAAGTTATTCTTCCAGGAAGATCAACTAAAATATGTGAGACTTCCCTGGGAATTAAGAGTGACATCACAGTGTATTTTTTTTTTTTTATTGCAATAATTTTTTTTATTGATTTTACAACATTTAAATAAAGACCATTGTTGCACCATAAACTTCTGTCAACACAAATTTTCCAGTTTCAGAATTGATTATACGTTAGTTGTTATACAGGTATATTCTCTTATGAAACAGTCTGTCAAATATGGTTACACAAACATTTCTGATTTCTTATGGTAATTGTTAAAACACCTTCTCAAACTTTGAATATACTGATAACCAATGAATATTCTTTATTACAAGGAAAGGAAAGAAATAAAAATAAAGTTGAAATTATAATTTCAACTCTGCCTAGCAATATATCTAAAGAGATTTTCATATGGAAAAGGGAGTATTTGATAAATCGAGTCCATTTCAGTATTCTATCCAGGGGTCCCATCTCAATTGAAATTTCTTATGAGTCTAGTAAAATGGACGTCATTCTTTCTTGTGACACAATCCAGTCCACTCTACTTCTGACTGGATCAACCGGAATTTGTTTCTGTTTTCAGGCACCCGCTAAAGTTTTTTAGCTTCTGTCATAATGGAAGTGAAAAGGCAAAATTGCGTATTGTTTAGATCTTTGGGTTTTAAGCCTAACAGGGCTATGATAGGGTCCCTAGGGATAGAAATCCCAAATATGGAGTATGTCATATTGAAGATTCTGATCCAGAACCTACGGGCATTGGGGCATGACCACCAAATAAATAACATTGTGCCTAATTCTCCACACCCCTGGAAGCATCTAGGGTTAGCTGTGGGAAAAATTTTTGCAATAGGGGTTGGCACTAGATACCATCGGTGGAGGATTTTATAGTTGGATTCCTGTAATGAGACATTATTTGAGGATTTCTTAGCTGTATTCCAAATTTAATCCCAGTCCTCAGGGTCTAATTTTTTATTTAAATTTCTATGCCATGCCTCCATGTATGGTAAATCTTGGGGTAAAGGAGATTCGAAAAATTTACTGTATAAACATGAGATCGTATTTTGGGGGTAAGGAAAGTGTAGGCTCCACCTTTCAAAAAAATGTTCAAATTTGTCTGGGCTTGTTACAGGGTGCCCTTGAGATTGAATAAAGTGAGTCAACTGTAGTAAACTGAATATTTCCCGTTGTGGAATGGAAAATTTCTCTTTAAGTTGTTGTAGAGGGCCCAGATATTTTCGTCGGTCCACCACAGAAATTGTCTCACTTGAAGTCCGGGTAGGAACAGGGGGTTTCTTAATATAGGAGCCGCAGGTATATGGGGAGATTTCTTGTTTAATGAGTCCCAGATTTTTAGTGTACATTTTAAACATCTACTGATTCCCTTGGGTCTCCTTTTCGGAGGGCACCAGATCAGGGCTGCTGGGGAGAAGCGATGAGTAAAATTGGCTTCTAAAGAAACCCAATGAGGGCTATCCTCAATTGTGTGTAGTGTTGGAATCTGGGATAATTGAGTCACTTTATAATAATATGAAAGTTTAGGAAGTCCTAAGCCCCCTTTATGTTTTGGACGAAAAAAAGTGGATTTATTTACTCTAGGGATTTTCCTCGCCCAGATGAACTTTAATATTGAAACTTCAAATTTATCAAGTTGGTTTCCTGGGATTAAAACTGGAAGCGTCCTAATTAAGTAAAGTAGCTTTGGTACGATTGTCATTTTAATTGAATGGATCCGCCCTATCCAGGAGATATGGTGTGAGTTCCATCTCTCCAATAAGGTGGATAAGGTTTTAAACATTGGTGGTGATATCAGTGTATTTTACCTTCAGGCCCAATGCTGCTAGAAAACTGCATGGCTGCAAGGCCCATATTTAATAGCAGATAATAAGCACTATATCCATTGTTTTCTTCATGTCTTCTATAAGTGCTGATAAAAAGGGATCACATGCCATTCACATGTGAATGTTGTTCTTCACAGATTATTTCTCACTTAGGTGAACAGAATGCAATACCAGAAGGTGAGAATGATTATATGGAGGCAGAGAAATCCAACTGTGTTGACCCTGTGCAGGTTCTACAATTCTCTGATGAAGGAGGTAAGTTAATGTCCCAGAATTTCAGCTCTAATATGATTACCAATACCCATGTAAAGTGCCCTTTACTGTCACAATGTACACATGTTGTATGCCATCAATACCAGGTTTTTTGTTTGCTGCTATTGGAAATTTGGTTTACTATATGCACACAGGAAATGGATGCTCTAGGATGGAAGACTGATGTCCTCTCAGATGTCAATATATTTGCCTGACGTTTTGCTGTAACTCTATATAATCAAATGTCATATTTTTTATTTCAATAATTAAAGCTTAACATATGTAAGTATCATAAGTGCTTCTAAAGCCTTAATTTAAGTATGCATATAAACAAATGGCTAATTTTCTAAGCCATCGCTGTTCAGCCGTCAGCCCACGGCCCCCCATTGTGTGCCCCCCCACATCAAAATCTGGTTGTTGTGTAAGCATTAAATGTATAGGTACTGAGATTAACTGGCTCCTGCACGGTTTGCATCCTAGACTCAGGCTGTAAAGTGTCTGCCTTATGTCTGTGTGCAATACTGTGGGAGGTAAGCCTATTGGAGGGTTGTTCGCTTTTGGAAGCAGTTGTTATTATTAGGCCCCTAAGGTGTTTATGTGCTGGGTGTGTTGCTGTGCCTTCCATGGGGGATGGATTTAAGGGCACATCTTACTATGACCAACCATTTGTTTTTTTTTGTTTTTTTGGTGTGTTCTTGTGATAACAGAGGTGTGCTTTTAAGTGGTTGTGTTTTTAAAAACTGAGAGTGGTCAACACTGGCTTGAGAAGTTAGTACTGTTATAAGCAATATAAGAAATCTGTTAACGATTACTGTGCTTTTTCCCTACTGATGAGTTATTTATGAAGGTAGGAATGCAGTTTTTTAGTCATTGTGTAATATCATTTGAGGTAGAAAGGCTCTGGGGAAGAAAAGTTGATGGCCAGTTTTTTCAGACTGATAGCATTCATTGAGCTGTACTCAACTTTGCAGTGATATTCTGAGACAATTTGCAGTTATTCTTCATTATGTGTTTTCTGAACTATTAAAGGAATTGTTCAGTATAAAAGTAAAAACTGGGTAAATAGATAGGCTGTGCAAAATAAAACATGTTTTCAATATAGTTAGTTAGGCAAAAATGTAATGTATAACAGCTGGAGTGACTGCAAGTCTAACCTAATAGAACAGAACACTACTTCTTGCTTTTCAGCTCTCTTTTGTTTACACTGACTGGTTACCCTGGTTACCAGGCAGTAACCAATCAATGACTTGAGGGAGGGCCACATGGGTCATAACTGTTGCTTTTGAATCTGAGCTGAATGCTGAGGATCAATTACAAACTCACTGAACAATTATGTCCCATGTGGCCCCCCCTCAAGTCGCTGACTTACTCAGATTTAGAGAGCTGAAAAGCAGGATGTTGTGTTCCATTCACTCCAGTTTTTATACATTACATTTTTGGCTAACTAACTATATTAGAAACATTTTTTTATTTTGCACAGTCTATCTATTTACCCAGTTTTTATTTTTACCCTGAACTGTTCCTTTAAGGTTCTCGTTTACATCTCCAATTCAATATCAGCAGACTTCTGGTTGCTAGAGTCCAATTTATCCAAGCAACCAGGCTGTGTGGTTTGAATAATAGACTGAAATACTAATAGGAAAGGGCCTGAACAGAAAGATCAGTCAAGTAACAATTGCCCTCACAGAATATTGGTTTTTGGGCTGTTTGGGGTAAGTATCCCCCATTTAAATGCTTGACAACATAAAAGAATCACCACATGAAAAGTTGTCAAATATAGGACATTCTTGTAATGTTTTAAAACAGTTGCCACATTGCCATGTCAAGCTTTTCCCAATAAATCAGTGGTAGCATAATTTATTCAAAAACTACCTTTAATATTGCAATTTCTTTATGATACATATCTTTATAATATTATTTAGAAGGAATATGTTTAAAGGTGAATATTCCCGTTACTGACTCTTTAGATTATATAAACTAAAACCTCAAGAAAACCACAGAGGCTTCACTCATAAGGTGAAGGCTACATAAGTTTGAAAATTCTCATGCATTTACATCATGTGCCCAACACACACACTTTGACTCTTTGTAAATTATTTGTTATATGAGCCCAATTACCCATTCTGTTTACAATTCTGTTTAAAACAGATGTGCGAACAGATATCACAGTTGCTTTTCTTCGATTTTGGAGGAGTCTGTTGAATATTTTTTTGTTATTTTTGAAGTTTAAAGAGGTTTAAAACTAGCAGATGTTGAAAACTAGAATATAGTAACAGTTTTACACAGAAACAGATTGTGTTTTTGTAAAGGTTTTATCTTGTGTTAGTTTTGTTAATACAGCCTATTATTTACACTCTGAGCTGCAGCAGTCCAGTGTTTTCCTCTCAGTCTTAGTAGGTATATTGTCACTTTTGATTCTTCAGCACCAGCAGTAGAGAATGGCGACGGGGCTGGATTTCTTCCACTTGATGATCACGATGAAGCTGGTGATGGAGGAATGGACCATGCAGAGCACTTGGAGCGACAAAGGGTGTGTGGAATTATGTTCATCATTTTCGAAATAGTTGATTTGGCAGTGGGGTGCAGGTAGCTGTTAATTAAATCTGCTGCTACAATCTGAATTGCAAATTATTTCATCTCCTCACTTATCACCAATCTTATTAATTTCTCCATCTCTCCATGCCACAAAGCAATCTTCTAAAATGAGTGCAGGCTTCCCCTGTACTGCGTAGTATTTGGATTTCACTTTGCAATATATGGAAGATAACGGTTTATTTTTTGCCAATTCTATCTGCCCTTTTTCAAATGGAAAAACACTTGTTAATGTGCATGCTTAGTTTCCATTGGTAGGTTTAATACAATGTGCTTTGTCTATATACATGTACACAGCAAAATACAGATCATTGACGTTTTCTTTGAGTTATTTTAAAGGAAAAGTAAATGTTTTTCTTTTTCTTTCTGTAAATTTGCTTTAAACAGCCCCCCAGATTAATGTACCTTAGTCCCTGCTGCAAGTCTGCTCTGGTTTCTGTGTTATCAGCAGCTTGTTTCACCTTCTTCCTGGTGCAGAGTGAAGCCCAGCCCCTTAGCTTTCTGAGCTGTCCATTTGCTGCTGTTCCACAATAGAGAGGAAGAGGGAGCCAGTGTTTCATTAGTAAGCTAGTTTCCCCAAGCAAAAGCTGCTACACACACTGCTCTCTGCTATGTCATAGTATGCAAATGATCTCCTGGACTAGTCCAAGATATAAGGTCAGCTCAGAAAGTTAAGGGGCTGGGCTTCACTCTGCACCAGGAAGAAGGTGAAACAAGCTGCTGATAACACAGAAACCAGAGCAGACTTGCAGCAGGGACTAAGGTACATTAATTTGAGGGGCTGTTTAGAGCAAATTTAGAGATAGAAAAAAGAAACGTTTACTTGTTCTTTAAAGGTTTAAATGATTAGGTTCAATAAGTATTTTAATCTGTGCTTTCCACAGATGCAGACAGAGGAGAAAGGTTACGTTCTTCGGGACAGAGTTGCTGTGCAAAAACCTGCTCCAACTATTAAGGTACAGCTTGACCTGTGCTTTTCCTATGCATCGGGATTCATCCTGATAATGGAAATTTAATTTAAGCTTCATCTCATGAAACTTTCAAAATACAATTCTGGTTTTTCAGTATATCTGTCTCCTCTTATGCAGGTATCTAATTCTTCAGTGGGAGGATCACTTTGCCTCCAATTCCTGCTTGAATAGAGAATAAAGAGACAGACTGTTTAGAGGGGAAAGTGAAGAGTAACTTTAATTATATTTAGAAAGTTTATTTACACAAGATGAAGCTTGTATTCAATTTTGTTTTCACAATAGTTTCCCTTTCGATATACAGTTATAGACATCCGTATTTATGTGTGACATTCATTTGTTTTGCTTAACTGTTATTTTAGAATGAAACTCCCGACCCCTGGTGTGATCTGGATCCTTTTGAGTCTTGTGAAGAGAAGCCATTTAAGAAAGGTGGTTTCCGTGAGATTTTCTTACCTGTCTCTCGGGCATTTTAAACATTATTTGCAGATATTGCTTATCCTGTTTTATGGCTGCTTTTAACCCCCGCTTCTTTTTGTCAGGTAAACACTATACACTTCCGAGAGGGATTGCAGAAGACCTCTCTTCAAACAAGAGAAAGCGAAAGCTACCTTGCAAGTTGCAAGACTTCATGAAATGGTTCTCATCCACATGTGAGTTTTTATGTGCGATAGGAAGACCTTTTCCTTAACCTTATCAGTAATTTTATATAGGTACCCTTGGGCTAGTGGCTAGGATGCCTATAAAGAACATGCCCATCCAGCTAAAGGGTGGCATGCCTAGGGCATTCGCATGCCTTTAATATGTCTCTGCCTATTATGCCATACACACAGATTGGTAATGTTACCTTTTATAGTATTGACTAATTTATATAATGCATCAAGTGATCATCCTTTGGTTTGTCAATTTCACTTGTGGGATGTGATTAAAAATTATATAAATTTATATGCATTCTGCTGAATCCTTCATGGAAGATTTGTGATTTGGCCAAATCCCGAAATAGTGGATTCAGTACATCCCCTTCTTATTGCAGGCCGTAAGCAGTTGAAGGAATAATCTTAGCCCAGGACCAGACTGGCAGACTGATGGTCTGCTGTAAGATGTGTTAGACAGTCACTATTTAGTGCGTTGGTGGGGGGCTGTTTGGGCCTCTGTATGCTTAAAATATCAGAGCCTGTCTTTTAAACCCCAGTCTGGGCCTGTCTTAGCTGAATTCTGCTGTTTACTGTGTCTCTATCAGATAATTACCCCACTGATACAATCTACCATTCTCATCTTGTGTGTATTTTACAGATTGGGATGGTTCAGAAACCATGAAATCGAGAAGGAAAGGGCCAACATTTGCAGGTAAATATATGCAAATCTAGATTCCAAAATGTGTGGAATGAACTTCCCAGACAGCATGCAGCCCTTTACTGAAATGTTCATTTGCAGTGCCAGGAACATGAAATGTATTTTCATGTACACAGATATGGAAATTATATGTTATTTGTTCAGTATTAATGCCAAATCTTTTGTGGAGGATTTTCTCTAGAAAGTTAGGAGTCCATGTATCTTTTTGATGCCTGTGCTACATTTTTACCCAAAAAATTGAATTGTGTAGGTATGGAATTTCTTTATCTGGAAACCAGATATCTAGAATGCTCCAATTTATGGGAAGGCTATCTCCTATATGAGTGTACTTGAGCCTAACTAAGCTTGATATTGACAGCACTATGACTATGAAGAAACACTTTTTAAATGCCCTCACTATGACAGGCTCAATGTGCAGTTATGTTCTCTGTTAGGTGAATGAAAAAGCTTGATTAGGTACAGAAGCTGTCATTCATATCTATCCTCTACAAAAGTCTACTACTGTGAAAAATACTTTTTGTGGGCTGTTTATTAATTTCTGTATCATTGTGTTAAATATGCTTGTGAATTATGAATGTAGATAAACCAGCTCTGGATATTTGTTTTTTAATAAACATAATTTTTGCTTTACATTCCATGGAATCAATCCTGTGTTTATTTTTTTTTTCCAGACATGGAAGTGTTGTATTGGAAGCACATACATGAGCGCATGACTGCACAAAGGCAGCTTCATAGGAGAATGGTAAAGTGGAAGGGGTTATTGGACAGATTTCTCCACTTTCAATTAATTATCTTCACCATTTGATCACTTCTTTATGTTGTATTGCTGATTCTGTTATGATGTCCTAACAGAATTGGATATATCGGACAAAGGAGCACTTTTCTGTACATATCCAAGCTTACTCCCTAGCCCTTCCAATAGGTCAAGGCTGTATAATAGGCCTAGGTGATAAGTGCTTACACCATTCTCCCATATTATGCTAGTAGTTCATATTGCAAGTGCATAGGGTTGCCACCTGGCCGGTATTTTACTGGCCTAGCTGGTAAAAATTATGGTTCATCCCAATGTTTTTAATAGGAAAAAAACAAAAATATATAGCAAGGCTGGTATTTTTTTCAAGAAAAGGTGACAACCCTACAAATGCATGCATTTCCAAAAATAGGGGTTATTTATGATCATGAGGCTGCTGTCTCAACTTTGAATATTATGGTACTCCCATAGTTGGATCTTGGCTAAATACCTCTGTACATATTTTGCCTTCTCTTTTCTTGAGCACAGTGTCTCCGGACAAGAGTATTGGTCACCTGATACTATCATATTTGTAATTAAGAACTTTTGCTTTGTTTCTATCCTTTATGTAAAGATCATAATACTGTATATGACAAACCTTCTACCATTTACATCTATATTTATATGGAAACGAAACACAACAAAATTACGAATATGACCGTTTCTCATCCAACAGGCTATGGGACATAGGGACCATGTGGTAACTATGAGGCAGAACATTCCTTCCCCTGCATAAGCAACCTGATAAGTACGTTCTCCATACAAGAAGAAACAATTCTGTGGCTAGATATTTTTCCTAGCACCAAAGAAACTCTCTTTGCAGGTTTTACCTGACATGGTATATAATACTGGGACCATTAAAGGAGAACTAAAGCTTAGAAGCCAGTAGCATATATATATATTAACATTGAATAGATCTGCACTCCATTATTGCATGAAAAATCAAATCTTTTTTTATTGTGTACATCAATCTGACGTTTCGGCCCCCATTGAGGCCTTTTTCAAGGATTTCCTTTTTCACATTTTTGGCTCTCGGACTGTTGTTCTAGCTTTTTTGTTTTCTATAAGTTATTGGATGTGGATTCAACATGTCATTTGTTTATTTTTTAAATTGCTACTATGACTCTTGTTTGTTTCAGCTCTGTAATGTGTTCGATTAACTTTGCACTCTCTACATTAACAC
>CM044436.1:53797691-53848725 GCA_024363595.1 Xenopus borealis | reverse complement strand
CAGCTTCGGGCGACTTTGGAAAACAAATCTCCGCCTGTGATTAGCGTTGGCGATTTTTTTTTTCATTTAAGCCAGTGCAGAGTGAAGGAAGGCGTTTGGGGAGATCGGTTGCCGCAAAATCGAGGCGATTAGGCGCCAGGCAACTCAATCTCCCCAAATAGCCGAGTGTGTCACAGCCCTTAAGCTATAAGAGATTTTTACCACTTTCAATAGATTCCCTTATTGCTGCTTTCTGACACTTCTATTTCTTCAATGCATTCTTCTTCATTCCTTTTAACTCAAGGAAAGACAAAATGCCCATTGCTAACCCCCAAGTGTCTCTAAAACCTTGGTTAAATAGCATACACACAGACTAGCATTTCCATCCGGTGTTCAGAGGGCTAAGGGTTGTTTAGAGCAACAAAGCCAAATATTAAATGATATATTTAATATTATACTGTTGTGTTCAGAATAATTTACTAGTAGGTGTAGTAGAGTAATAGAAAACAGACCCAACAGTCATGACATGAATGCTGCTGATTATGTGTAACTGAATCATTAATCGAGGTTTGTTCCAAATAATAGCAATGTTCAAAATAATAATAGCTTGTTACAAATAATAGCAGAGTGGAGCTCAATTAGTGAGGTCATTCATTCTGTGAAAAAAAACAGGTGTCAGTTTATGGCCCTTATTTAAGCAAAGAAGGCAGCAAATGTGCATGCTGATTATAGTGAACTTCTCTCTGAGAATCTTAGTAAAATGGTTTGTTCCAGGTACTTTGAATAAAAAGTTGATTGGAGAGGGGAAAACATATAAAGAAGTGCCAAAAATTATTTTCACAAACCGTTTGTGATCGGTATTTAACTAAATTCTATTGGATCCCTTATTTCTCCTACAGAGGCTTCTCAATGAGGAGGGGGCATGGGCAGCCGTATTTACAGAGAGTGATCCTAAAGTTCTTAGCATCTTGCTGTGGGATTGGCATCATCAACTCAAGGTTTATTTCACTAAATTATTTAGCTGATAAATTATAAACATTAAAGCATCCTTACCACTTGTGCTATTTTTCAGCATGTGTATTCTTATCTGTGACTTCATATTCAATTGAGCGCAGCTGCAGCCTATGTGTTAAGCATTGTTAGGGCTCTTACTAACGGGCGTTTTTGACTGGGTTTAGCCGCAAGGGAGCGCAGGTCTAGATGCACCTCATTCTTTTCAATGAGGTTGTACCCACGAGACGCGTGTAAGCGCCGAACGCAGGTTCAGGTGTCTGAATCTCCGTTCAGCGCTTACACGCACTTACACAACTAGTTTTTTGGATTTGAAATCCGTAAACTGCTTCGTAAGGGTAAGGCCAGACACGAAGATTCAGGGAGATTTGTCTCCTGGCGACTAAGCGCCTCTTCTTTGGGGGAGCGACAAATCTCCCCAAACCTTAGGCAATTTCGAGCGTTTTCGGGAAAGCGCAGCACTGCATGTGAATAGGCGCAGGCGAATAAAGCCAGGCAGGGAAGTGGTTCGGGGAGATTAGTTGCCAGCCTAAAGAGTAAAAAGAATCCACACATAGATAATGAATATCTACATCATATTAAATGTTAGTTATAAATTGAACTGCCTATTTGTTTAGCATATAATTTGCCCAAACACTAAGGATATTGCAATTTGAATGCTAATAAATGCTGAGATTTGGCTGAATCACCATCTGAATATTGGATTAGTACCATTTCTAAATATAGTAGCTGTTTCTAATGTCAGAGACAAATGGCATAATTGCATTTATAAATGAAGCACTTTTTGCCTGTGCATTGCAGTGTCAGGGAGAGACTATTTACTGCCTCTTACAGTGCGTTGGAAAACTCCCTTCTCTACTTCTTCAGGTGAGAGATGGTCTTACTAAGACTTGTCAGAGCCCTGACAGGTGAGTTAAAATATCTTCCCAAATATCCCTTTGTGCATACGTCTGCCTGTTTATTCTTGTACTTGACTCATTTTGTCTATGTTCACCCAAGCAGCTCCAAAGATGCCTTCCAACACCATCTCAAGACTGCACACTATTGTTTCAGAGATAAGAATTCAAGGTGTGTCTGCCATGGGAGTAAGATAAGTTACCAGAGAACCCGAGTCAGCTGACACCAAGAACCTTGAATGACATAAAGATACGCAGACCACTTACTACAGAGTTTAATCAGAAGATTTATCATGGCAATCCTGTACAAATAAAAGTATGCTTCTGCTGGCTGTACAGTGGTGGATTGTTTGTACAATTTGTATAGTCTTTGATTATTATTTAGGACCCTCAGCGTTATTGATAAGTACAACTCTAAGGGGCAAATTTACTAAAATTCACATATAATCCCTCTAATCTGTTCGGAATTTGATAAGCATTCAACTATCGAATGCTTATCGAATAGTTTTCCTCGATATTCGATTTCTCAATGACATCGTATGATTGAATACCGATCGTTCGATTTCACGAAAAAATCTTACTTTTTCCTTCAAACCTCCGAAAAATTTGTACGGTTCGAACGATCGAGGCGTTCGATCGTACGAATGGTATTCGAGCAGGTGTTTGCAAAAGAAGCCTATGGGGGAATCCCCATAGGCTTCTATTGGTATACGGTAGGTTCAATCTGGCGAAGTAGGCATTCGAATAAATTTTCAAGTCAAAATCCTTCGATCATTGAATGATAGAATATTCGATCTATTCGATAATTAGAATTTTCAGTATTCAATGATCAAAGTTGCCAATTTTGCATATTCGATCCTCCGAAAAAATCGCACCATCGGTATTCGATTTAATTCGATCGAACTTCGATCTCTTCGCGTGAATTTTGTAAATTTGCCTCTAAGACTTCAATGTACTCTGCATGGAAAAGGTCACCACTAAAACCATTTCTCAGCCCATATCTCATAAAGTCATTCATCCCCTTCCTCACCTTTTGCCAAGAGATAAATTCTGGAATTTCAAGAATTGCTTTCCATAGTAGGTGGCATACAGATTTTATGGAAAGCAGAGGGACTTCATGTTTCAGAATCCATCACCTCACACTCGGAAAAGGTTAAGCTGAATGACTCTGTGAGCCTAAGGAGAGCTTGTTCCTCCAAGTTAGAGTCAAACTATAATGGTTTCATTTCAATCGGTGGAATTTGGTTTAATTTTTTTTACATAAGGCTAAGTGAATAATCTTGTCAAATAGAGAGGTATATATTCAATTTAAAGGACCAGTAACATCAAAAAACGCCATTGCTACTCAGCAGCTTGTTTATATGAACTATAGTAGTGTTTCTGAAGGAAACAGATCAGTTTTAACAGCGCAGGGCACCACTACATGATATTTTCGTTACTTTAAAACACTTTCATTTTTTGGTGTTACTATTCCTTTAAGGCACAACTGCTCTATACCAGTGCCAGGGATCTGACCAGGGAGTGGTTTTGTTTAAAAAAAATACAGCATAATCTGTTGATAGTTGGGCATTAACGCACAATATCCCACAATATCCTTTCTTTCAAATTCAGGAGGTAAATTTGCTTTTTATAGAATGAAAGGTGGTATCACTGAGGGGTGCTGTGTGTTAGGCAAGTCCCAAAGTGAATTGATATCATTGCCTACCTCCTGCTACTAACCAGCCTGGGACACTATATGGATATCTTCAGTATTCCCTGGATACTCTGGGCAAGTGCATTTGCAATACACAACTTTTCCTGTGCATATGGAATACAGGGGATACCTATGAGATCCAAAAAACAATGTGGCACAGCTCAGAAAGTATTCAGACAGCAAGAAAATAGACATGCGCACTTGTATCTGTGTTAAGTGTTTACACATGTGCCTATGTGTACAGCGGGAGGGACAATGGTTTTCATTGCTACCATGCAGTGCCAGGGTCCTAGTTTTTATTCCAGTCAGGGTATTGTCTGCAAAGATTTTTATATGTTCTCCTCGTGCATGTGTGGGTTTCAGTCGGGTGCTCCAGTTTCCTCCCATGTGTCAGAAACATAGAGACCAGTTAACTGGCTCCGTAAAAAATTTGTATTTTCGCTAACCATGTCTCCCTGTGTCCCAGGCAACAAATATTATATTCTAAGCTCTGTGTACAACTCTGTGCATAGCACTCAGAACACCACACTGTAAAACTACATATATCTCATAGGGGTTCTTTGAGGATTGCCCCTCTTAGTTGATCTCCCCTTCTCTTGGCACAGCAGGCACGTCTTCTTTCTAGCATTGGGAAGGGATAATTTCTCTGATGAGTGGCTGAGGAATGAAACAAGGCATCTCCGTAATGCAAATTGCCTCTTGAAGATAGCTCCTCTGCTCATCTTGCAGTTCAGGGTTCTCATAGTGAATTCTAATCCAGGGGTCTCCTTGAAAGGATCAGTATAAATAAAGGTAAATGTTGGAGATTTTATATGAAAGAAAATGGAGTCAGAACCATGTACAGATAAGTATCCTCGCTCTTGGTAGAAAAAACAACTTTCATCAGTGTTTTGTGCATAACACCATAACTACTTATGTTGCCCTGACCTCTCTTCATCTATCTTTCTTCTTGTTCCCAATTAGAGGATATCATATTAAGGAATAGATAACAGAAAGCTAACATTGAACCCTAAACTGAATATCTCCGAAAAAGACTCATTGAATAATATAACTTGTAACATCCAGAGCACGATGCTGCTGCTGCCATGTTTATTCTAATTAGGCCTTTACTTACAATTAAATAAAAATGTATATGCTAGGCCTTAGTTTCATTTATTTCTTCTGACTGGGACAAAATTTTACTGATGGCTGAAATCAGCTGTATCTGCTCACATTATGTTAGTTCATAGTCACCCATTTAATTGATTGTCTTTCTTCTGTCTGTTAAAGTATTAGGTTGCTAATTCTAATAAAATTATTTAAGCACTTGTGTATAATATGATGAAAAAGAAAAAGTTAATAATAATACTTGCCTTCCTCTATGTGCTGGCCCAAGCTCACCAGGAGCTCTGCCCCAACACTGTGGTTTATTGGATCATTTGCTCTGCTTCGCCCAGCTCCCAGTGCATTCATTGTTTCTGCAATTGGTTTGGCTCGGATCAGCTTTACCGTTCCTGATGAGGAAGGAAGAACACATAATTCATGTTGTCTGACATTCTACCACTACTGAAGAAGTCTGACACCAAAATATGTAGATACAACACCACATGCTATGAATGGTGATGAATGAATTTTTTCACCACAAAAAGGATGCCCACAGACTTCAGTGTCGTCCATTGACTTCAATGCATTTGGCGAATTTTTGGGGAATTTTCGGAGAAGTGAAACGGGTAAGATTCGATCATCACTAACAGTAAATCATTCATATAACTACAACATTTTGTCTTAGAGAGATTATTTTATTGATTATACTGGTATAGGATCCATTATCTGGAAACTTTTTCTCCAGAGAGATCTGAATTATGCAATGGCCACCTCCCATAGACTCCAATGTATCCAAATAATCCAAATTTTTAAAAATGATTTCCTTTTTCTTTGTCATAATAAAACAGTACCTTGTACTTGATCCAAACTAATTAATCCTTATTGGAAGCACAACTGGCCTGTGGTTTTTTTTTTTTTAAATGTTTACATGATTTTCTAGTAGACTTGGGTATGAAGATCCAAATTACAGAACGATCCATTATCCGTAAAGCCCCAGGTTCCGAGCATTCTGGATAACAGGTCCCATACCTACCTTAATGTTTGTGTTTCTTTCAGCTCTTCTGTGAAACTATCTTGCTTGTTTTTCATATAAATCCATTACAATAAATTCATTAATGACAATATAGAGGGTAACTGATGTTATCTCAGGGCAATAAGTGGACCAACCTGATTTTTCTACCCTAAGCAGCTCTTGATGGGAAGCTTGCCGAAGACTGCTAGTAGAACTAAGTGTCCTTGCTATTTCAGAAGGTACTCCTTGCGCTTCCAGCATTCTTCTGAAACATTGCAGAGCTGAACCATCATCCAGAGCTCTGGCAATTTTCTCTGAACCATGAGTCTCTGAAGTAGCCTGACCACACAGCCAGAGCAGATGGCCACCTGTTAGGAAACAAGAGAAGGATGTGAAGGTGGACATGAAAGCCATTATGGAAGTAAGATATTCATATGCGATAATGAGGACATTATTCACAAAATGAGAATATGAACATATCGATGTTTTTGTTGAAAAGCAAATGTATTATTAAGTTAACTCCTTTTGACAATAAATAAGTAAATACTGGGCATAATTGAGATAAAAGGGAGACTTGTATAGGCCAATAGACAGTACCATGTCTATTTTGACAGCTAATGTTCTAACTCCAGCAATTTGATAAATGCTTCAAATGGTTCAATTAGTTACATCTGTTTGTCTTTAGAATCTTATTTAGGAACCCTATTCTGGAGCATCCTGACCTGTATGTATCACCAGTTCTCGAAGGTCACCAGGACCAGCACCCTCCATGCACTCTAATGCCTCTATCACCTCCAGTGTATTTCCCACGCAACGGCCAATTGGACTATCCATGTTAGACACTAGGGCAGATGTTGGTATGCCAAGAGAGACTCCAGCATTGACCTTAGGAGAAATACAAGATTACAAGGCCAGATATGCAACAAAACACCTCTGTGAATATGTTGTTATTTATAATAAACATATTCTTAGACTGGCAAATCAAGGTGACAACAAAAACCTCAAAACTAATTCACAATGCTGTTGCTAAGTCTGTCATATATTTAACCTAATAAAAAGAAAAATTTGCTGAACCCATGGATGGCTTGTTGAAAAGGGTATTACTTAAATATAAAAACACTACTTCTGTCCTGAAATCAATGAAACCTTGGCAAGTGAAATCATTAAAGGATACCATCAATGCAAACAGTTCAAAGCTCTAGTGAAGAGGTCCCTTTAAGCCTATCACAAAGTAATGAAAACCTAAATACAATAAAATAGAATAGGGTAAAGTAATAGCCTACATTGATTTCTGTCAGTGTTCCCCACTTGCCCTGTGTTTGGCTGTTTTAGTAAGCAACATAACCAGCATAAAGTAATATAAATATGACTTACAAGGCTCTTTGCCAGAATCCTTGCTTCCTCCAGGGTTGGACTCTGAGCTGCTTCACCAAACTTCACATCCAGGATAAGGGCTGAAATATTCTCAGCAACCTTCTTGCTGATAACAGATGCTGCATAAGACATGCCATGAACAATGGTATCATTGCTATGCTACTAGTGTTGCTGCACATCCTACTAAGGGATAGGCAACTTTCATTGGTCTAGTATGTTTAAAACAGTGATCCTCAAACTTGGCCCTCCAGCTGTTAAGGAACTACAAGTCCCACAATGCATTTGCCTGACTGTGGCTGTCAGACTCCTTCATTGCATTGTGGGACTTGTAGTTCCTTAACAGCTGGAGGGCCAAGTTTGAGGATCACTGGTTTAAAACATGAGTTTTCAGAAACACAGTGAATGCTGAGTATTGTGGCTCTATAATACCTGACAAAGGCACGGTAGTCAACAACAGCAAGTATACATGTAAGTAGAAACTATACCTAACTTGAAGTGAAGCAAAGACACAAAGAAAGAAAAGAAGAGATGGAACTGCAGCACCTGTAATAAGAGGCAGGCTGTCCACTGTTGCTGTCACATCACGCATCTCATAGAAAATCTTATCAGCAGGAACTAAATCTTTAGACTGTCCAACAATACAGCATCCAACTGAACGTAGGATCTCTAACATCTGAACAGAAAGCAGATGCCTACAATAAACATTATGGTCCACAGACAGTCCGAAAATCATAAGATCATAAAATGAAGCTTTGTTTTGTAGATCTGTTCATTTATGGCCAGACTTGTCTGTAAATCCATGCTCTCTGTATGTATCTTTTGCCAATATTTGCCATAATATTTATACATTAATCTTTTCTTATATCTACTCCTCCACCAAAACAACCAGTGGGTCTGATAATGTTACAACATTTTGCTCTACCTAACTATTTAGTTTGTCAGCTCTTATTTCTTTCAGATATCCACACACAATAATAAACACAAGCACATGTGGAGGCTTATTCATTAAAGGTCAGTTTTAGAGGTTTTTGAAACCACAACTAAACTCTCAAACTCTAAGGGCTGAACTCCATTGTGTGGCTTGGTCCGATCCGACACGCTGAGAAGAAGCACATGCGACAAGATGGATCCGCCAAATATAATGTAAGTAAAGAAATGTTGGACATCATAGCGGCATGTATCAGACACGACTGTTGGCTGCAAACACATAATCCAAAGTTGTGCAGCTATAAGATTCAACATTTCTTTTACTTACATTTTAATTGACGCATCCGTCTGGTCGCATACGTTTTCTCATTTTGTCGGATCATCGAGCTGCACCATGGAGTTCAGCCCTAAAACCATGATTGTCACTGAAATTATTAAAAGTTCAGATTATAAAAAAAGTGCTCTGAACAGTCTAAAAAAAACCCAGAATACATCAAAACCCTCTAAAAATATGAGCTTTTCAGAATGAAAAAGAAAACTCCAAAAGCCTCTAACATGATCGGATTAAAAATGGACCAATAAGAAATGTGCAGCTCCTACTGACTTCTATAGCACCTCAACAACTTCTACTTTGCCCTAGAGGTGTTTGTGGTTTTTACACTTAATAAATCTCAATCTTTTAGAGCTTTTTAGAGGAAGACTATAAATTTGTGGAAAAAATGAAATTTAATTGTTATTAAATGGGCCCCTTAGAATATGCTTACTACTGATTTATACCTGCGCAGGACTCTGCTGTGGGCTGAACCCAGGAATAGACTCCAACTTGTCTAAAGTTCCACCAGTATGCCCCAGTCCTCTCCCACTGATCATAGGAACCTAGGAAAAGCAGACTTAATTAGCAAACAAAAAAAACTATTTTGTGTTCATTTATGTGTTGTGGGGCAAAGTACAGAAAAACCCCAAGCACATATTGCTTTTGATGACATGCACAGACCTTTGCCTATCTTATAAATGTAGTGCTGCCTGGATTAAACAGTGTGTTATTCATAAGGGGTGTGCTGAGCTGAATGTGGGCTTCCCCTTGGCTGCCCTCTAGCTTGCCGTGCCACTGGTTGCAAGGTAACTGAGCCCTCTACTTACCACCTGCCTATCAGCAATTACATAGCAAACATTATTTAGCAAGAACTCACTGAAAAAGCTGCAAAGCTGCTGAGTGCCTCTTTGTCTGATATGTACACAGGCTTAGTAAATATGTTCCAGTGTCAGTAATGTCCTATAAAAGTTTAGTTAATAAAAGAATATATTCTTTCTAGATCGTCTAATTAGATACTGAAGGCATATACTGTATATATTACCATTACCAAGTATAACGTATAGCTGGATACCTGCTTGTGCATCGACTGATCTGATGGTCGCTGTCTTTGTCACTTGAAACAGTTTTGACTCATGTCTCATGCAAGGTTATGTCTGTTTTTCACATGATGAATTACATCCAGGGCCAATTCTCTACAAGGATTACTGTGATGCTGTCCCTTCTCTACCAGCATTTATTTATTTTTTTTGGGGCAAGGGGGGGGGATCCAAGGGAGGCCGCATTTCAAGTGCATAGAGGGCAATTGCACTCTCTTGCACTAAAAGGGAACACATTTCTAGTTTAAATACCAGAAGTTCAGCCAGTTACCAGGAGCTGCATTAATGTTTCCATGATAATTACATGTAAGTATATTTATGGCAACATTTATATATTTTATATATCATACCATTAATGATGAGCTTATACGTCATGGTGAAAATAAAAAAAATGCATTATAATCAACGGGCTTTTATTCAGCGACCTTTTACACTCAAAATACATCTATAGCCGTTATTTTGCAGTGACTTTTTTCATAGGGACTTTTTCCGCACAGAATACATTTATATATGGGTGTTGTTTTGTTTTGTTTTTTTATGAGATTTGTTTTAGATAAATACATAAATAAATGAATGAATACATATAGACTTTATATAGACTTTGCAAACTATATCATGGTTATGTATAGGCAAGCAGAGGCTAAGATTCTACTGTTGCACCGGATTTAAGCACTACAGGAGCTACTGTAAGGTAATGTTGTCCTATTAAGTCAGTTGTTAATTTGTAGCTAAAATAGGTACCCAAAATATGTTTTAGCAATTGAGTTGGGGTCTGTTTGGTGTTGTCTTTAAAGCTTCTGCTTTGGTAGTGGGGCTTCTGTTTTGGTAGTGGGCAGGCTTTAGTGAATAAAGATCGTTAGCTGATTTTTCGTGGGGTTGTGTAATGGTCTGCAGGGTAACTTGTAGAGTTGCAATGGGTCCCAAAACAATGTTATTCTGGGGGGAAGCTAGTGTATCATGAATAATTAAGTAGTTAAGTAACTTGGGGGCAAATTCACTAAAGCGTGAAGCGTCTAATGCAAGCGCTTTTTCACCAGCGTGATGTCATTTCGCAACTTCACCAATTTTCTAACAGTGTCCCTGGTGAAAATTCGCTAGCAAAGTAGATAGACTAGCGCAACTTCACACCCTTACGCCAGGCAAAGTTGCGCACTGGTGAAGGGACGTAACTACACTAATTCACTAAGATGTTACCTCTTGCACTAGACTTTACTTTGCCAGGTCTGACCTGGCGAAGTTCAATACCATAGACAGGAGTTTTAAAAAATAACTTGCTGGCGTCTTTTACTTTTTCAGGGTGATAGTCTGAAAAACCAGTGCATTGGGATGGACATCAAGTTCCCCATTCTGGTGCACAACCAATAGTGTCCATAAAAATGGCTCCTGCCTGCTTGCTATAATTATGAATTCCCAGACCGAAGGAAACAAGATTCATATAATTTATATAGTGTAATTAAAGTTTATTTTGCTTGGCTTACTTAATAAAATAGGGCTTGGAATATTTTTTTCGGGTGACAGGTCACCTTTAAAGTAGTACATGAACAAAATACTGCCAAAGACCAAAAATGCAACTGTTAAAAAATATAGCCATGATGTGTATTTTCAAACATATGTATGTAGGCATAGTCTGCAGCATATCACTAATGCATGTGAGCGGGCAATTCCATGTTGCTTGCGTAGCATGCAGTTCTAGTTCTAGTGCAGTATATGGGATATGCTTCAGCAGAAATAAATACCAGCTTATTTTTGGGTTCCTGGGTGAAACTGTTCTGACAATAATTGTGTAAGTCAGTGGGGAGTACCAGTTCTCACTGAGAGGATAATAATGCTCAAATGCTCCATGCCTTGAGTCTTACTGTCTATTATTTACACTACAAATAGATACAGTAAGAAATAATCTCCTCTATTATTTTCCCAAGCATTGTGACACAAACATTATAAGCTATCACGGTGCATTTATGCTTAATGTTTTTGGAATATACTATACCTTGCAGCCACAAGCTGCAAGTGCTGGTGCCAAAGGCAAGCTGACTTTGTCCCCCACGCCTCCTGTGGAGTGTTTGTCCACCAAAACTCCATTCCATTCCTTTGGCCACTGTAATACACACCCCGAGGCCACAAACTCCTTGGTTAGCGCTAGGGTCTCCTGTGGGTCCATTCCACGGAGTCGGACTGCCATGAGAAGGGCACCTGGGGCAAAACATGTTAGTTCAGATGTTAAAAATGTTGACATTTCATTGCCTATAACATTATTGAAGTAACATTTGATTTTATGGGCCATGCATTTACTTCAAAATAGAGAGGCAACTTTTGGCCAAAATAAAAATGTTCAGAAACAAGGAAACCCTATCTACCAAGCTCAGTATTCTTCTTTGTAGATAATATAATGTGATTTTGTTCTGTCCACACATTTATTTTTTGACTGTTAATATATGCAAAAGTAACCGCTGATACTTTTTGCTTTCTTTTACAGGAACATTGTTTCAGTGTACTAACTTGGCACAACTTCCATATCCTGCCTGAAAACCTCTATCCTACTTACCCAATTGGCTGTCCTGGGCATGGCCTCCTGTAGCTGCCTGCACCACATGTCTAATCTCCTCTGCTGAAAGGGGTAGGCCGTCGCGCTTCTTAGCAATGATGTCAGCGATTCTGAATGGCAAATTTAAACCATCTATAGGAAACCGTAAAGAACAAAAGAATAAAATCATAAGCAAAGGAATTGATCTACAGATATGGATGTACTGAAAAATAATATACAGAAAATTATTATTATTATTATTATTATTATTATTAAATATCATATGTTCTGCAGCATTGTATAACAGAAGGGTGCATACATAAAACATGCAGTTTAAAACGCATCAGTTAATAGTGCTGCTCCAGCAGACTTCTGCACTGAAATACATTTCTCAAAAGAGAAAACAGATTTTTTTATATTCAGTTTTGAACTCTGACATGGGGCTAGACATTTTGTAAATTTCCCAGCTGCCCCTGGTCATGTGACTTGTACCAACACTTTAGGAGGGAACTGCTTTCTGGCAGGCTGTTGTTTTTCCTTCTCAATGTAACTGAATGGAACGCAGTGGGACATGGGATTTTAATATTGAGTGCTGTTCTTAGATCTACCAGGCAGCTGTTATCTTGTGTTAGGGAGCTGTTATCTGGTTACCTTCCCATTGTTCTTTTGTTAGGCTGCTGGGTGGAGGAAAGGGAGGGGGTGATATCACTCCAACTTGCAGTACAGCAGTAAAGAGTGATTGAAGTTTATCAGAGCACAAGTCACATGACTTGGGGCAGCTGGGAAATTTCAAATATGTCTAGCCCCATGTCAGATTTCAAAATGAAATATAAAAAAATCTGTTTGCTCTTTTGAGAAATGTATTTCAGTGCAGAATTCTGCTGGAACAGCATTATTAACTGATGCATTTTGAAAAAAAAGTTTTTCCCATGACAGTATCCCTTTAACTGACACAACTGCAACCTCACATGCCAGATATACGTGAAGTTTGGGAGAGGCACAATTGAACTACCTGATTTCATACACCGATCAGTTGACCTGTGATCTGACACATGGATTAACCAAACTCCATAGGTTAGTTCATTTGCCCAACAATAATATGCCATAGGAATAGGTGAAGTGTGCCCCATGCCTTATCCAACCACAAATTAATGGCCAATTACTGACAATATTATTTTCTGTTTGTTGTGTAACTCATTTACATGTATTCAGAGTTCATAATGATCCTGAGAACTGAAACTTAATGGTCCCACCCCATTGGACAGCTAAACCTGGTGGAACTTGACAGCAATCTCTTTCTGTGTGTGGCCAGCTTTGTCCTTTGTGGGTGAGTGGCCTAGTGATGTAGCTGTGCCTTGGCACCAGCAGGAACACTGTCAGAAGTAAAATAGAACTAAATAAAAAAGAAAGGACCTAAACCATAATTAAATATTTACAATAACGTGTGCTATGCAGAAATGAAAAATCACAATATCTGAGCTTACAGTGTCTTTATCATCATTAATCATCTTAATCATTAACCTGAAATGGATTAAATGTATGTATGTATTTAACCCATGAAGCCAATATTGTTTCTGCAGTGCTGAAAATCAAGCAGTTCTCTGAAAGAAAGCTGCATTGGCATACAATAAACCCTTGCACTCCCAATAGGTAGCTGGACTGCTTACAAATATTTCAGAACATTAAAACTGGCCATCCCTTGGGTGATACTGGCTGTCATCTTGGCCACTCCAGACAAAGTTGGCACCTTAATGGCTAGTATAAGGGGCCTGAACGAAATACTGCCAGACCAATGATAACAAGTTTATTGTCATATATTTTCTATGAAATGTTTTGCTATTACTAGGTTTTTTTTAGCCCAAAGTTTATACTATACCTTTGTGTTCTGAAAATGAAGGTAATTCCATCTGAAAGATATCACAAGAAGAATGATGAAGTTTTTATACCATTGCCTGCTGCACCACAGTCCTATTTCATGTAGTTCTACTAGTTCTATTCTGCTACAACACATTGCATTTAAGTCATACAATAAATGTATGTAGAATGTAGCAACTTGCCTTCTGCACTAACAGCAACACAAACAATCCAACATAGTAACATGGTAGGTTAGTGTTGTTTGGTAGCTGAGGATAAGGAGAGTATAATAGTGCTTTATTAGCAGGTCATGCAGCCCTTACATAACAGCATTAAGACTTACTTTCACTTTCAAGTTGTACAGAAAGTCCTTTGTATGCACAGTGCCACCTGCAGGCCATTTGTATAAACACCACATATTCCCCCTATAGTAGGAAAGCGTTTGGACAAATATATAAACAGTATTTTTTATTTGTATTTGCTGCACGATTTTGCAGTGAATCCCTTTTCTTAACACTGTATTTTTCCTGTGACTGTGCATTAAGACTTACTTTCACTTTCAAGTTGTACAGAAAGTCCTTTGTATGCACAGTGCCACCTGCAGGCCATTTGTATAAACACCACAGTTAGGTTGAAAAAAGACACGTCCACAAACTTCAACATTTTATATTTATATGTATAAATAACCTGCCTAACTGCTAGTTGATCCAGAGAGAGGCAAAAAAAAACTTTTCTGAAGCCTCAACAATTTGCCTTAGAGGAGGGAAAGATCCTTCTTGACTCCAGGTTGGCAGTTGGTTCCCAGATCTATTTGTACTATGAGCTATCTTCCATAACCCTATATTTCCTCACTTGCTAAAAAGCCATCCAACAACTGATTCAAGAAAAGAATTCCAAAACTTTACAGCTCTCACTATAAAAAACCCTTTCCAAATATGTTTAACAGGAAACACCTTTCTTCTAATTGGAAAGGTTGCCCCTGCGTCAGCTGGAAGGACTGACTGGGAGTTAAGGCATTAGAGGTGATTAAATGATCCCCTTATAAATATATACAGTATATCGTTTTCATATCCCCTCTCAAGCACATCTTCTCCAGCATAACCTACCCCAACATGGCCAGTCTTTGTTCATATTGGAGATATTGGAGATTTTCCATACATTTAACCAGCTTACTTGCTCTTCTCTGGACCCTCTCCAATTCTATAATATCTCATTTGAGCACTGGAGACTGAAACTGCACAACATACAGTATTCTAAATAGGGCCTTACCATCTATGCCCTTTAAATACAGCTCAATACTTTATTTATCCTTGCAGTTGCTGACTGGCATTGCATGATACTTTTAAGTTTATTTTTATCTACAAGGACTCCAGGGTCCTTTTCCATTATGGATTTGCCTAGTCGAGTCTGTACCTCGGTGATAGGGTTTTCCCAAGGATTTCAGCAGAGCTATGATAAGGGTTTCATCAGAGAAGGAAGCTTTACTGATCAAGCACAGAATACAGAATGTATTTAGTAGCTTGGAGAGATCTCTGCCCCCTGATCCCTTACAGCAGGGATCTGCAACCTTGGCTCTCCAGCTGTTAAGGAACTACAAGTCCCACAATGCAATAAAGGAGTCTGTCATGATTCATAAAGGCAAATGCATTGTGGGACTTGTAGTTCCTTAACAGCTGGAGAGCCAAGGTTGCAGATCCCTGCTTACAGGGTCTTTTTATCATGTATCACACCATTGCAAGTTATTGGCCATAATTTCATTGGGAAATATTCTCTTAGTCATTACTCTATCTAGGCAAACTTAGTTTTAAGCAACTGTAATTTCTTAATAACCGTTATTATCTTGATTTCCTTTCTGCAAGCTGATGGTCATTAGGTTCTGCTTTTTATTAGTGTCTGGTCATGTAGATTATTTTAGCACAACCAAACATATATGTTAATGTGACTGATAGAAATATACCTTGCTAATACAGATATACAGATAGGTTATAATAAATCAATCACTTGACAGGTAGAATTTGGAATGTAGGATGGAAACTAGGCCTGACAAAGGGTAAAAGTGACTTGCATTTTTTACATCCCAGGTGCATGCTAGTTTCTCAAGATCCTGCTGTACGGTTACCACATCCTGTTTAGTGTCAACTGCAACACTGATACACTTACAAAACCATTCAAACTAAGTCAGTTATGAACAAGTTAAAGGGCATTTAAAGACAAAGTAATAAAAATTTATTTTTAATGAAAAATAAATCTCCAATTTACTTTCATTACAAAATGTGAACAGTTTTTAAAAGAAAACTGACTGTATGCACTAAAATTTTCCTTTAATTTACTGTCATGGATAAGACCTGTCAGACAGTCCCTAACTGCTGTGCAGGGAAACAATCATACTTGAACAGCAGGGGGAGCCCCATCTTACTTCCCAGCCTTTCAGAACTCGAGTAGCTTTGTTTCCCTGAAGAATAGTCGGTGACTGTGTAGAGCTTTGTATTAGATTTAATTTTAGCCTTTACATCCCCATTAAAGCTGGCCATACACGGGCAGATAAAGCTGCAGATATCGGTTGTTTAGACCAATTTTACAGCTTATCTGCCCGTGTATGGGGCTTCCGACGGGTCTTCCCGACCAAGTCCATTGCGCTAGCTAGTCGTAATCCGATCGTTCCATATAGTCATACTGTAGTACACAGGACCTGCACCATTATGACAAAGACTTAGGACACGTATACACCAGAAATGGACCATGGGTGTCACTGCTTTATATTTGTATTACTTTTATTTGTTGATGTTACTGGTTAAGCTCCATCTTTCACCAGTCAGCTTAAATGAAGGGGACACTACAATTGTTATGGTACTGCTGCTGGCTTTCTATTGAAAGGCAACTCTAACTGACATGAGCGTATTTCACATTTCGACTGTCTGTTCTCACTAGTCTTTGAGATGAGCTGGGGAATGGGGAACTGACAGTGTGCAGGAAGAAGGAGGGAGCGGTGCAGGGAGGGAATAGAAGGACAGAACTTGCAGTGTTCTGTGCTGTCCTGGCTGCTGCCCTGGAGAATAAACTTCTATAGAACCCAGATTAGAATGGAACCTTTGTGCATATGTGTACTTTACAAGTCCCAGCAGAGATATGTAGCTTTCTGGTGTCAACGATGTGGTAAATTATTATGCACAACCTCAAAGATAAAGAATCACACACTGTTTTGTTTATGTGTGATTTGGATTATGACATTTGACTTGCATTCAAATAATTAACACATTAACTTGCAATATTATTACGGTGTACATGGGCCTCAAACGTTAACATTTTAGAGCCCTATTATGATTAAATCTATGGGAAGGAGATCTGGCTGGTCCTTGGTCTGTCTCTTGATTTGCTGCTTTGGGCATTTGGTGCTTGATGTAAAAAAAAATAATTTACAATTTTATGCCTTTGCTTTTGTACATATATTTATACTGAAACCCTTTGCATAAATCTTTACATTTGATATGGTTTTGGATTTGGATTAAGCCTTCGAAAGATTTTGGATTTGATATAGAATTATATAATGTAATTTACAACAAAAAAAAGTAATGAATAGAAATAGAGAGTGCATTCACAGCTAAACTGCATGATATGTTTCTAGTATTCAAAGATTTGCAAAGCTGTGAAGATGTTTTGTGGGATATTTATGAAGTAACAGAATATTTTCCAAAGAAAACATGTGTACAATATTGCTTGTTGCCACGGTAGGCAGGTATTAACAGCCCCATAAGCTCAGTGCCTGGTAGATGTGGAATGTGGCCATAGCCTTTGTATATAAATTTAGCAGATATATCATCTCATAAGTAGATGCCTAACATTGAACAGACAGGAGAAATGACATACTTTCCCAGCTGTCCCTGTGCCCTTGAGACCATTGGTTTTATTGCATAGCTCCAAGTTCAACCCCTACTTATTAAATTTTTTTGCCTCTATGAGAGAAGCTAAGAAGAGCCCTGTATTTTACCAGCCTTTGTCCCCCACAATATATATACTTACCTCAGAGAGGAACAGTTATCCAATCAGTGCAGCGATGCCTGTGCTCTTTCCCAGGGTCAGCCTCTGTGTCAGTTTGGCTGGGTGCCTAGTTCTCTGTTTCACTATTATGTTAGTTTTATTAGCTCTGCCTAAAACAACACGTTGAAATAGCAGCTGTCTCTTACACTATTTCCATTTACCGATATAGCAATCTAACTGACAACCAGTATATCCAGCAGTTCAGAATTGTATTGCTTGCCTCCTAGTCTCCTTCTCGCTTATCTGTATCCAACAGGCAGGTGTGAAAAGAACTCCTGTACTGTCCAATCAGAAGAGGAGGATGAGGGGCGTAGCAGTGGAAACATTTAATGAGAGAGCATGGAGCAAAGGGGCCACAGTGTGGCAGCGTGGAATTCATTCATTGCTAAAGCACTTTATGTGGACAAAATGCTAGAAGGCTCATTTAGGAATGCAGTGTCTGGTGCACTTTTCTGATGGAAACGGTTTTCACACAAAGCAGTGTTTTCCCCCGGAGATTTCAAGCAGCACTGTGTGCCAAGTTTAGGGTTCAATATCACTTGATATCTTGACTCAGGGACATGTGTAGTAAGTTAGTATTAAGTTAAACTTCAATCAATGCTGCCCTCCTAGACATACCCTGAACTTTTCAAGTGATCTGGTAAACGTAACTGAATTGCTGCAATACTCAAATAATAAGCATTGTAAAGACATGTATGGGCAATCATTTACACACCCTCAATACACGTACAATAGATTGTAAGCTCCTTGCGACAGGGACCTCATCTTGAAAGCTCTTAAGCAGAGATTTAACGTATAACTTAATACTGCTCTACCCTATCAATGTTAGCACCTTGTAAAGCACTGCAAATGTTAAGTGTGGTTACTATAGGATGTAGAGCCTGCTATTGTGGAGGGGCTGAAGGAGATGGGCCAGGACTGTGGGGTCTGCTTCCTCTAAGTGAGCAGGCAATGCAAGCTGACAGGGAGCAGAAGGGGAGTGTCCTCTCTGAAATTTTTTAGCAGGGGGACCTGTCATGGGGTAGGTACACTGCTTGTACCAAAAACACAATAGGTTCAAATTAAGTAACTAAGTAAGTAAGCACTGAGTTTACTAATACTAGATGAATATTTATGAAACTTTTCTACTAGTAACTCTTTTACTACATGCAATTAAAGAGCTTGTATACCCAAATATATACAATTTTGTCTAAGAAATAAAATAATAACTCTATAAAATAATTCGAGGAAGTTATAGGTGATTTTCAGGATTAGGAAGGTTGAGGAAGGTTGAGAGCAAATTTACAGATAGAAAAAAAAAACATTTACTTTAAAGCCGTGTTTGATGAAAGGCAGGTGCTCAAGAAGCTATCTCCCAAGCAGGTGTATAAAAAAGTAGCAATTTATTTAGGGACACATAAGGATAGCCTTACGCATTTCATGTACAACAGCAGTGTCAGACTGGGATGCCAGTGGCCCAACAGAAAACCTTAGACCAAGGGCCCAACTTTCCAAACTAGTATTCCTTCTCTCCTCACTTTACCTCTTTATTTTCCTATTCTTTTAGATCTACTTACTTTACTCTATTTTTCCATTATTAAGCCTCTTTTTCCAGATGAAGAAATAGGGAATGAACATGAAATAGGCCAAATTGTTAGAAGCAAGAGGACCCACTGACACCTGGGCCCACCGGGAGTTTTCCTGGTATCCCTGTGGGCCAGTCCAACACTGTACAACAGACACACCTATGTTAAGTGTCTGTTGTACATGAAAAGCACAAGGCTATGCTTATATGTTCCTAAATAAATTACTTCTTTTTTTATAAGCCTACTTGACATATTGCTTCTTGATTGCAGCCTTTCATCAAACATGGTTTGATCCCCTCCCCTAACTGAAGGCTCGGGGACCTGGACCTCCCCATGTACTCGTTGACTTTTGTGAACCATTTTTGGGACTTCATATTTCCTTCATTGAAGTCCTTACAGGTTTTTGTTCTATGTCACTGCTACCTAGTTCTATTTGAACAAATGGCAAACTGTGGACTTTTATAACCTACATAAATAATTAATGGCAAATAAGCATTCCCCTGATTTCTTCCAATTTTTCCACAATTTCTGGCAATTTGCAGGCAAAGATCCAATGTGCGCAAGCTGTGGCTTCATGAGCTTCTTACGTCTGCTAACGTCACTTCTGACCCAGGAAAAGTCCCCCAAAACTTGGTTTTTGAAGGCCGATAACACAGATATTATATTAAACTATTTACACTATTTGATGATGTTGTAAATATAAACGAATACAAGTGGATCCTACTGCAGTTAGAGGAAAACAGTTATTGAATGATTGCACAAGCTTGAAATGGTAAGGTTACCCTCTGTCTGGGTAACTAAAAGCTTTGAAAGTTCACAAGACTGGGTATTTGTAAATACAGCAACAAAGTCAAGCAGGAACACCAGACCAAAACACAAAGAGGTGACAAACAGTAGACAAAACAATACAGTTGTTCACATGTTGCTGTGATATTGCATAACAAATTTCACATTCCTTTGTTTTTCAATAAAGTTAAATTACAGAATCAGCAGAATCAGCACAGTGAGGTATATCTACGAAAATATAGGCATAGTGCCTAAAGCCAAAAAACATTTTCTTTACTGATTCTGGCCTGTGTAGTTCAAGGATAAGGAAAGGCAAAAAAATAAAATCCCACTTTTACTTTCTTTAATGAAAAAGAAATCTATCTCCAATATAATTTAATTAAAAACTGTGTACCGTTTTTATAAGAAACCTGACTGTATTCAGTGAAATTCTCCCATCATTTACTGCTGTTTATAGGAATTGACAGACGGTCCCTAACTGCTGGGCAGGGAAACACTCATACTAATGTATAGCTGGGCGAGCCGCTGCCTTACTTCCCAGCCATGTAAACCTCCAGCAGCTTGCAGTCAGTGATTCGACCGAATACCGAACCAAATCCAAACCCTAATTTACATATGCAAATTATGGGTGGAAAGGGAAAATTTTTTTTACTTCCTGTTTTTTTGCCAAAAAGTCACGTGATTTCCCTCCCTGGGTCTAATTTGCATTTATGACGATCCCTAAGCAGCCCAGACCACACTGAACATGTGCACAGTCTAGGTCTTGCAAAGATGACAGCCCCCTGTGGCCAACATTGGAAGCATAAACCATTTGTTTGATTTGGCTTGTGGTGTAGTAAGGTTGTGTTTAATACACAAAATATAGCATTTCTAGCCTTATTCTATTTTAGACTTTCCTTGTACTGTCAGAAAGCAAATAGACCAACATAAGCAGGTTCACTCCTGACTCAGCATTTAGCTACATTTAAAGGAAAGAGGCCACTACAAGGTGCATATATTGTGCTGATAATACAAGTCTTATACTGGCTCATGCATACACAATGCTTTTTTACCACAGCGATTTAACAACAATTCACACATCTGGTCTGGAAACAGTGCCCATACTTCAGTAGCATAAGCTTAACCTCTGGCTTCCCCTACTTGATGGGCAGATGCTTATGATCCCAGCAGCTTTGTGAACACAGAACCAAAGGGGAGAGCCCTTGTTTGTGCTTGTAAACTACAGAAACAACTCGTAAAAAAACACAGACACCATGTGTCATTATAATCATCTGAAAAAATGATTTGGCTAATGGAATGGGCAATGGGTGGAATTACTGGTACTTCGATAAGGGATAAAAGTTGACACCTAGGGAGGGGGAATGTGGAAGGAATAGGATATGGCTTGAGGAGGCACTACAGATGAGAATGTCAGTGAGGGAAAGCAGTGAAATGTGTGGATGATGAGAGGGGAAAGGACACAGAGTAACACAATTAGAGGAGGGAAATGGAGTGAGATTGGCACATGAAGTAGAACAGTGTTCCCCAACCAGTAGCTCGCGAGCAACATGTTGCTCTCCAACCCCTTGGTTGTTGCTCCCAGTGGCCTCAAAGCAGGTGCTTATTTTTGAATTACTGGCTTAGAGGCAAGTTGTGGTTGCATAAAAAAAAGTGTACTGCCAAACATTCTGCCAGTTCATATAGGGGTTACCAAAAAGCCAATCAGAGCTCTTATCGGACATCCACATGGACTTTTTCATGCTTGTGTTGCTCTCCAACTCTTTTTTACATTTAAATATGGCTCACAAGCAAAAAAGGTTGGGGACCCCTGAAGTAGAGGGAAAGAGGAAGAGAAATTGGCACAAGTGGAGAGAATTCTACATAGGGGCAGGGAAGGTAATGGCACCAGTAGAATGGCAGCGACATACTGAAATATCTATTCTAAAAGTAAGCAAAGAGTAGAAAACCTTCATAAAAGACATATGGTAAAAACATGGGAAGGGGACCATCTTTAACAATAAATAATAAACCTATAGCCATTTGTCCAGGTATTCCCTACCACAAAGTTGAATTGATGAAACCACTCGAATACCTGTTGAAATGTTTTTAGAATTACTCATTAAGTTCCAGTTGCCTTAGATTTATCACTGGTACATAGATATAATTTTCCAAGTACTGTATATTTAGTAAAGCTGTCCTCTGGTGTTTCCTCCACCCCAAAGAAAATAAGGAACATAACCTTAAACCTCCCACAGTCACATAGTAGCAAATAGTTCTAGTATATAAAACTAAATTCCCTTTTCTCTTTAATAAAACAGTATCTTGCGCTTCCATTAATCCATATTGGTGGCAAACAATCTCACTGAGTTTATTTAATGTTGAAATTATTTTTAGCAGAGTTAAGGTATGGAGATTCAAATTACAGAAAGATCCCTAATCTGGAAAACCCCAGGTTCCAATCACTCTGGATAATAGGTCCTATTATTCTATCTATCAAATTGCTTCTTGGTGCACTTGAATGCAACATGTTTTAGGCAATTTTCCCTAAAACTTAACCTTGATCCATGGATTGGTCCCACATCTGGCTGCTGCAGTACAAAATGTCCACTGTATAGTAATATGTTGTCCATTTAATTGAATTAAAATTATATTTTCAAAATGAATAGTAGCTCAATGTACAAAGCTAAGTTCTGTGCAAACATGACTGCATGGAGGAGGTCACTTTTTCCTTTTTTTCTTCAGTGTAAAGATTAACTAGTGCAATGTGTACATTTCTATTTTTCATTACCAGGGAACATATTTTTGAGCAAGCTTATTTCTCACATGTAAGCACCCTAGATGACAAATCGAAATAGTATTAGCCGCTACTTTCATCAGCCTATACATTTCTTACATTGTCTATTTAAGAGTCAATTAAATATTATGCTCCCATAAATGTAGGGTTGCCACCTGGCCGGTATTTTACCGGCCTGGCCGGTATTTTTGATGGTTGAAACCAATGTTATTAATAGGGAAAAATGGTAAATATATAGGAAGGCCGGTATTTTTTTCAAGAACAGGTGGCAACCCTACATAAATGTGATGTGTTTAATTTATTGTACTGTACATCTGCCATGCAATAATGTAGACCAGAGTTGCAGCTATGTGACCTAATCCTAAGAAATGTTAAATATTTTTTAAAATGAACTGTGATGCCCCATGCATTTTGCATAAATTTGCAATTTAAAGGGCTACTGTTATGGGAAAACATGTTTTTTTTCCAAATTCATCAGTTAAAAGTGCTGCTCCAGTAGACTTCTGTACTGGAATCCATTCCTCAAAAGAGCAAATAGATTTTTTTATATTCAGTTTTGAAATCTGACATTTTGTCCATTTCCCAGCTGCCCCTGGTCATGTGACTTGTGCCAGCACTTTAGGAGGAAACTGCTTTCTGGCAGGCTGTTGTTATTACTTCTCAATGTAACTGAATGGAACACAGTGGGACATGGGTTTTACTATTGAGTGCTGTTCTTATATCTACCAGGGATAGCAGTTATCTTGCATTAGGGAGCTGTTATCTGGTTACCTTCCCATTGTTCTGTTGTTAGGCTGCTGGGGGTGGGTGATATCACTCCAACTTGCAGTACAGCAGTAAAGAGTGATTGAAGTTTATCAGAGCACAAGTCACATGACCAGGGGCAGCTGGGAAATTGACAAAATGCCCCATGTCAGATTTCAAAACTGAATATAAAAAAATCTGTTTGCTCTATTGAGAAATGGATTTCAATGCAGAATTCTGCTGGAGAAGCACTATTAACTGATGCATTTTGAAAAAAAAATTATTTTCCCGTGACAGTTTGCCTTTAAGCAGCTTGCTCAAAAATAGCCCCATTGACTGTTACAGCAGTTCCCTGAGTGTGGCAATTTTGCATTTTCAAATGAAATAACTAAGGTTTGCATATTGCTGCTAAGCAACCAATATTAGTTCCGTATAGCTGGAATTCCCAGGACAGAATGGGTTAACTTTCTAGTAAGCTCTTTTATTACCTAAATAAGGCAGTGACTAAGGGTTGTTGCAGGCGTGGCTACTGTCGCCTAGCGACAAATTGCCTTTTCATTCGGGCAACTTATCTCCCCTAAATGCTTTCCCGCTGGCTAGAATGTAAATAGCCAGTGGGACAGCATTGGAATTCTTCGTTTTCCGAAGTCGCCTCACGAGGAAACTTCAGGCAGCTTTGGAAAGCCAAATCGATCCGAGTGCCATCCCCCCTGGCGATTTACATTCTAGCTGTCAGGGGGCCTATCAGCTACTAGTGGGAAAATCCGGACCAAGGAGGAAACACAGGGTAAAAAGTCCAGATCGCGGTAGCCAAAGGGTTAAACAAGAGAGATGTGGTCAGGATACAGGCAAGAGTTCATAAGTCAGGCAGAGAAGGGTCAAAGTCCAGAAAAAGGCAAAGGTCAAAATCCAAGAATCAATCAGGTAGCAAATAACAAAGCACCCAGGTACTTGCCTCATTTAGTCATTTGCAAAAAAAATTTCTCTGTAACACCATGCTGTAAAAAGATATAAATTTATTGATACATAAAAAAATTACCAGTTACCCCACATGGAGCCTGACGCGTTTCGTGCTTCTCAGCACTTAATCATAGGCCATTGCTGAGAAGCATGAAACGCGTCAGGCTCCATGTGGGGTAACCGGTAATTTTTTTTTTCAATTTTTGTATCAATAAATTTATACCTTTTTACAGCATGGTGTTACAGAGAAAAAAAATTTTTTTTGTCATTGTAGTATTACCTCGGGTTGACCACCAGAGGTCTCTAACACGCCATGCATTACTAGATTTAATTAACTAACATTTGTCCCCTGTAGTCAATCCTTAGAATATTTTTATCATTAAGTCATGTCCTGTATTGCACTTATTTAAATGTTAAATCACTGACTTGTTAAACACTTGGCAAAGAGTCATTAGGACTCGAAACATGTTGTGTATAAACACTGAAGGTCGAGCAGTTAATCTGCGGGTCAAAAGGGGGCGGTATCGCTAGTGCATTGAGCGCAATTGTATTGAGCGCAATTGCACTCTGCACTAGCAGAGCCGAATTTCCGAGTTAAAATCCAGAAATTCGGCTCTTAAAGTTACAAGAGGCGGCTTTTTGCCGACCCTTGTAACTGGCTGCTCCATACCACCTGAGGCAAGGTTCTCACCTTGCCTCATGGCAGGAGCCGCCCTGATCTGCGTTTTGGTCATTTTTTTTTAACCCTCTACATTTTTGGATAATGTGGCAGTACCCACGGCAGAGGTGCAACACATTTACTTGGCTATCAGTTACACTGCTAATGGTTTGAAGGTAACAGCCTTTACATTTTTGCTTGCACCCAGGAATGCTAAGTAAACAGAACCTATCATTGAGCATTGAACCAGTGTCCTGGGCGTCCTTTTATTATGAATTTGGAGCTGGCTTGCATGAGGTCATCATGCAGGCATCCTGACACCAGCTTCACTGCAATGGCGCCACTGCTACCCATGTGGTAGCTATGTGCACCACCATCTTGGCTTCAGCGTTGAAAGGGACGGACTCTCCATCGGGTGCTCGTGACACTAGCCAGCGGGAAGGCATTTATGGGAGATTAGTTGCCTGAAGAAGAGGTGATTTGTCACTGGGCGACTAATCACCTCCAGTATCCACATTACAGAAAGATCCGT
This sequence comes from Xenopus borealis, assembly GCA_024363595.1. Lineage (NCBI taxonomy): Eukaryota > Metazoa > Chordata > Amphibia > Anura > Pipidae > Xenopus > Xenopus borealis. Next base: position 53,822,912 of record CM044436.1, on the reverse strand, counting down.
TATTCGGAAAAACCCCAGGTCCTGAGCATTCTGGATAACAAAACCCATACCTGTATTGTATATCTGTAAAATAATTTTATGAAATCCTAGACTTTCAGAACAATTAGCCACTTACATGAAAAACCAACCACGTCACTAAACACAGTGACCCATGGCAACCAATCAAATATTTGTTTTCTTTGTTCTACCTGCCAGAGGCTGAAAATGCTAATCACTTACTAGTTACTATGGATTACTGCCCGGTGCAAATTTACCTAGCATTGATAAATGATAAGTCCCAGTGGGTGATTACTTCTGTTGGATCTGTTTGCACTGACAGATCTAAAGTGTCATATACATGAAGTCCTTTTAGTTGAATAAAACAAGGGTTTGCCGATTTTACCAGTTAAGTGATATCCCTTTTTTTAGCGCATACAGTTTGAGGTTGTTTGATTTTAAAAAATAAGTAATTTCTCAAAAAATAAATAGAAGTTGCACTGCAGTTTACAGTCTATTGATAGGCGTACTTTAGCCAATCCAAATTAACCCCATTAACAGAAATGGGAAGCAAAAAACAGTCTCAGCTTTAACTGTATCATCTTTTTGAGACTGCTGAGTTTACAGCCCCACTGGACACAAAACAACACTCTCCCCTTGCTGTTATTTGTTGTTTTTCTTGTATATATTGTGAGATTCCGGTAGTGAAACCCAAGGCCCCGGCACAGATTTCAGCACAGAAATGGAGACTGACCACCTTGAAGAGTTTAAATTGCTGCTTTGCTGGCTTTTATTTTTAACAAAAATAAAAGCTTCAGCCCACTGGCTTCACATGGGGGGGAATCACATAAGTGTTAAAAGAAACAGTTCCACACCCTCACTAGTGTACAGGTTACTCATGGTCTTTAGCCCTCACTGGCTTCCAGTGGACCACAAATCCCAGAATCCTCTCTGGGCACAACTGAGACACATCCCGGTAGGGATTTAAAGAGGTAAGGGCCCAACTAGGGTTGCCACCTTTTTCCAAAATTTTTACCGGCCGGCAGGGGGTGGGGCAAAAAAGGGGTGGGACGTGACACAAAAAGGAGCGGAGCCACGGTGATCGATCGGCAGAAGACACGAGAAAGGTAAGTTTTCTGGGGATGCAAGGCAAGGCCCTTTTTTAAGGGGTATTACAAATTTATCGGCAGCTACATTGCCGGTAAATTTGTAATACCGGCCCCGGCCTTGGCTGGTGTTTTACCGGCTAGGCCGGTAAAATACCGGCCGGGTGGCAACCCTAGGCCCAACAGGGGGGGCCCAGGTGCCCATCCTGCACCAGGGCCCACCAGGGAGTAGTTACACCACTGTGTATAGTTGCTTTTCCCTAAAACCAATAGATTTACATCTATAAATAATGTATTAAACCAACAAAGTTAGTGCCTCCTGGCAAAACCAACATGTGTTCAAAATTCACCTTTTGATGTTTATCAAATAGTGTTTGTATATCAAACTTAGTAAAACCATATACTTTTTAAGAAAAAAAAAGTAGCGGGGGCCTTTTTACAGAGTGCAATGGACGCTAAGGCTATGGGCACACGGGCTGTTGTCTCCAGCTGTTGTCAGTATTTTTGCAGGCTGAGAGAAGCATATCTTTTTCCCTGAGGAAGATCACTATGATGTCATCAAAAAAATGTTATGCCATTTTGTACACATTTTACCTGCACCCAGGCATGCTGTGTTTTTGTTTGGTGAGTGCTCCTCCATATATATATATATATATATATATATATATATATATATATATATATATATATATATAGCAACAATATTTGCAGCACTCACAGGATTTCTTAGTGATTCAAAAAATTATTATGTTTATTAGAACTCAACGTTTCGGTCCCCCACAGTGTTTTGTCACCCCTGACGAAGGTCCCTGTGGGGGACCGAAACGTTGAGTTCTAATAAACATAATAATTTTTTGAATCACTAAGAAATCCTGTGAGTGCTGCAAATTTTGTTGCTGTAAAACTTTTTACTTGCGGGCACCCAGGTATTAACCTTTGTTTACGGTGTGCACCATTACTTGTTACTATATATATATATATATATATATATATATATATATATAAATATATGGCATCTACATGACACATGTCTGATTTAGCAAAAAGTGTTCCTGATTACACAGAGAGCCATCAGTCAAACAGAAGGCCCAGGAAATAGAAACACCTAGGAACTAAATAGCTGCTCTACTACCATGGTAAAAGCAAGGCATTAATTTAGCAGAAGAAACATATCTACTTTATCCATGCCTCTGGACAGCAGCAAGCCATGTTGTTACTAAGGCAGCAGTTACTGAGCGGTGGGTTGCTAGGGAACGCCAAACAAGGCTGCTGAGTAAATCACTGACACAGGGTGTGAGCCAGCAGAGTGACAGTCGCTTTGAAGGAATTAGGAGTGCAGTCAGCCTACTCTTCCAGAGGTCAGAAACTCATAACCCTCTAGACAAATGTGCTGTTTATGTGTTTGGCTTTTTACCGGTTTTACTGTCATCCAAAAAGCAAGAGGGGGAACTGATTTATTTGGTTAGTTTATGTATTTTGCATCTCCCTCTATTGGCAACGATAAGTCAGAAGGGCAGTTCTGTTTTTAGTATAGAGAGAGAGGCTGGCTAGCTACTGTACATGCTGCCAAAGAAAGCAGTCAGCAGCCTGGGTTGCCACCTGGCCAGTATTTTACCGGCCTGGCCGGTATTTTTGATGGTTGATCCCAATGTTATTAATAGGAAGGCCGGTATTTTTTTCAAGAAAAGGTGGCAACCCTATCAGCAGCTGAGATTCATAATTTCCATGACTACAGTGCAGCCAGTCACATTGGAAGAGCAAGCAGCAGTTCATAATACTGTCGCACTAAAACTAGCTTTAGTACAGCGATGGGATCCGTTATGTGGAGACCTGTTATCCAGTAAGCTCTGAATTACAGGAAGCCAGTCTCCCATTGACTCCTTTTTAAATTAAATAATTCAGATTTTTCTGAATTTTCTCTACAATAACAATCCAGTACTTTGTACCTGATCCCAACTAAGATATAACTAAACCATATTAGAGGAAAAAGAATCCTATCGGTTTTATTTAATGTTTCAAATTATTTTAAGTACACTTCATTTATGGAGAAATACAGAAAGATCCCTTATGCAGAACCCCCCCAAGTCTTGGCTAACAACACGGCACTGTAATAAGCACAGCCTCTGTATTTGCCTCAGCTGATGATTATGGGGTCCTGGCAAATGCCAGAGGGGCTGTTATAATGTGCAATAGAAAGTCAGTATTTAATGGTAAACTACATTTACACAATGGTCACTTATGGCAGCCATTTCTCTTACATATTTTTATTTTCCTTTACAAAACTGTTTTCTAATACACAGATACATATACGCTGACACATTCTACATAGAGAGATGGAGTCTAGCTCCTATTATACAGGGCAAACAAATGTTTTGGTTGACTTTAGAACTTCCCTCATACTGGACAGGTATGGGATCTATTATCCAGAAACTTCTGAATTACGGAATGGATGTCTCCTATAGACTCCATTATAATCAAATAATCCAATTTTTAAAAAATGATTTGTAATAATTAAACAGTACCTTGAACGTAATCCACACTAAGACATAATTAATCCTTATTGGAAGCAAACCCAGTTTATTAGGTTTATTTAATGTTTACATGATTTTCTAGTAGATTTAAGATATGAAAATCCAAATTACAGAAAGATCTGTTATCCAGTAAACTCCAGGTCCAAAGCATTCTGGACAGCAGGTCCAATATCTAATATATGGAAACATTTCCTTCAATGGAAAGGCTAACTACATTTGTATCACTTGTACCCCCACCCCAAAATGGGAGTGAAGTTTATTTAAATCAATGTACAATTACATTCTAGGTAGGGGAGAGAAGTCTTTTATGTTTTGCTCAACTGCTGTCCCTACAGCCAGTTCTGCCCCATTAGTTGGGATGGTATTGCTTTGTATATGGCGCTGTGCTGAAGGCAGCCTTGTTGTTTGAATTTTGTTTTAGCAACTACACATATTATATGGTTAACAAGCATGCAGTGTATCTGCTGAAAAACGTGGAGCTAGGCTTATGCACTGGCTTTTGCTTGTTAGGTTTTACACACACTGTAATTATATGTAGATAAATACAAACAAACATATATATATATATATATATATTAGTTCATGGGCAGCACCACCTTCCATTGAGCTGACTTGTAGCTGCCCCTGGGCATGGAAATCCAATATATACAAAATAAATAAATACAATAGGTTCAATAAATGTTTGGTAATTCGTTTATTTTCTCTTTTCAGTCCTGTGTGTATACTGACTTTTCAGCATCAGATTATCATGGGCACTGATGTGTGGGTTGGAACCTGGAGACCCCACAGACCACGGGGTCCCATTGCAGCTCTCTACAGCAGCCCTGGACCCAAGTATTCACTACCAGGAAATACAGGTGGGTACACTGCTTGATTTATGTTTTTTTTTTAACACTACAGTTTGTTTTTCATTTTCTTATGGGGCCATGGTTAACATAATTGAAGAAAAATCTAAAAGAAAGGGAAAATTAAGAGATTTGGTTCCCAGAATAATGCAAGTAAATGTTGGGAAAATGTAATTATTTATTTATTTTGAAATAGATAGTTTATGTCATGTTAATGTTAGCATGGTGTGGACATGAATAAGTTTAATCTTAGATTTAAATTGCAGTCAGTGCCCTTCAGTGGACTTAGTATTGTAGAACATAAGATCTGTTCTAGGAAAAATAATTCCATAATATTCAAAGCATTGCTAAAATTTACAGTACCTAAGTAATTGATGTTCTCGGTAATGTTATGTGAATATAGAAGTTTAGAAATACATAAAATCAGAAATTGTTGGGGTCCACCGATGACTAGTGCAACTTTACTCTTTTTGGTACCATGTGACATTTTTTTACCTGGGAGAACACCCCCCACAAAAAAAAAAAACAAATTATCTTACAGCGCTGAAATTGACATGCACTTTTGATTAAGTGCCTTGCAGCACAAAAGGTGTAAGGCTTTTATGGACATGAAGATTTTAAAGGGGTTGTTCACCTTCCATACACTTTTTTAGTTTAGTTGTATAAAGACATTTTTCAATTGCTTTCCATTTGTATAGTTTTTCTAAAATGTAAGTTAAATTTTAATGTTTGTGTCTTTCATGTCAGTCTGGCAGCTCAGTGATCCAGGAAAGAACTGTTACAATTTGCTACATTTAGTCGATACAAGTAGTGGATACATTTCTCAGCAGTATCTATGGAATATTAGCAACTAATTGTATGAATTCTAATTGCTGGCTTTAATGAAACTCGTGGATTCTGCTCCGCAGGGACAAATATAATAAATGTATCAACTAAATGTATCAATTTAGAACAGTTACAGAGTCAGCAACCCCCCAGCTGCTTTAGAAGATGAAAAATGAAGTTTTACACTCACTTACACAGTTTAAAAAAAACCCCATCACAAATAGAAAGTAATTGCATAAAGTCTTTGTTTATGGCCAACAATCTGAAAAAAACTAAACTGGAAGGTGTTTGAAGGCAAACAACCCCATTTAATACAAAGATACAATTTTTACTTGATTTTCTTAAACTGAACTGCCAAGGTTGCCTGCTTAATTTTTGCTAATATGCTGAAGTTCACTTGGCTTCAGTAGTCCAGAATGTGCCCTTTGGTCGTAGGTGCTGCCTGCCATGAGGAGAGTTGAGAATCTTGTCTCAGGTGGCAGCAGCCAACAAGCTGGCAGCAAAAAAAACTGCTCCTAGTAAGTTTAGGAGCTGAAATTTCCTTGCCTTTGGTGAGGACCCCACTTATACTAGTCTCCTTTGTTTTTGGCACTATAGGAGATTTATTGTACACGTGTAGGTATATACAGTATATTAACTTGTATAAAGTCGTATTATTTTACTTACAAGTAATAATCTGTATTATAGGTTTTGTCAGTCATGATCCCAGTCGACATCGTGCTCCATCTTATAGTATGGGGACCCGCCGCTTTAAGTTTGTTGATGACTGTTCACCAGGACCAGGATATCTGGTGCCATCTAATATCACTGTAAAGGGAAAGGATGGGACCCCTGCTTATTCCATCTATGGCAGACCAAAGGACATCTCCTCCTTTAGGACCCCAGGACCAGGTAAGAGCTGCACTTGTGTCTCCTATCCAATGGATAATTATTTTCAGTCAGTTACACAGGCATATACTCAATCTCTGGCATGTTTGTGAACATTATCCAGTGCATTTCTTACTCTTTGACTCTGTGCCATTTTATTGTACAAATCCTCATCAGTTCTGGAAACCTGCCACAAGGGACAAATATAATAAGGATGAATGTATCTGTCAATGTCAAACAGCAGGAAGTGTCCCTTGTGTCACAGTTCACTTTGTGTATCTTTAAAGGGGTACTCCACACCAACACAACTTAAACTTTTTGAAAACATATAAACATAATTTCAAGCAACTTTGCAATATACATCAATTAAAAAATATGCAGACTTTTCAGGATGTTTAATGTGTGTAACAGTTTCCTAAGGCTAGCCCCCTGCTCTCCTGCTAATCTTTCTGACTACTTTGCTGAGCTGGCTGACTGCTGTTACTTTGTATCAGCAGCCATCTGTCCTCAGCCTGCATCCTCCAAACCCAACAATTCCCTGTGCACATGATTTAAATAAGCAACGGAACATCACAGTGCAATGCATTGTGGGTATGTAGGTCCTGCATGCTGTCTGTAAGCTGTGGAGACGTTTGTAACAGCAGTGTTTTAGTCCCTCCTTCCCTGCCAGAATTTCAAATGATGCAGAAAGAGAACTGTTAAACAGCTGGATTTCAGCATAGAAAATGGCATTTATTCATACTTTTTGAGGAAACAGGTAGCTGTAATGGGTTTCTGTGTTATGTGGGTCCCTTTATCAAATTTTGGTTTGGAAGCCAGAGATCCCCTTTAAATTTACCAACATAAGATTAATAATCTTAGCAGAACTCTTGCGAGTAGGGCCCTCTTATCCTATTTTGTAGTCTGCAACCATTGTTTGCTAAATTATTATAAGAGCCTCTTATAAATGAATGTAAAGAGATGTGTAACTTGCCAGCACTATAAAAATAAATAATGACGATTAGTTGGCTAGAATCTTTCCTGTGCTTGTCTCATGGAATAAAGACTGTAACACCTTTGATTATAGTATACTTGCATGTCAATAATTACATCAATAAATGATCATAAAGGGAGAGCAGTACTTGAAGGGTACTGAGAAATATACCAATCACAGACGACTTGAATAGATGTGTCATCCAAGGATAGAGGATAAATGTTGTATTCTTCTGCAGGAAGTTATTCTCCAGAGCGTGCTGGGAGATCTGCATACCACTCAGCTCCAATATATTCACTTGGTGAAAGAACAAAGACATTCAGCAATGACCAAACACCAGGTAAAAAAAAACATTGTATTATATACAACTAATGGTAGCAAAACAATTGAATATAATCTCAAATATAACTGTGCTTTTATATGAATCCATAGCTGTCTGTAGCTTTAACAGACCAAACCAACTTTGATAGAACAGAATAAGTAGGAGACAAGCAGAAAAGATGATCATTTGAGATGATTCATTTTGGGGTGACTCTTTTAAAACAAATCTTCAGTTATATTAAGAATACCAGCCGTAAAGGGTGATAGGACAGCTATTCATTTGTTGTATGAATTCTTTATGGAAGCAACTAAATGAAAATACTATTTTTATTTGCCTGGATGTATCATTCCAGATCATCCCATTTACAACAGGCTATGGGGCCTCATTACTAACAATCACATTTTTCATAGAGTTTTCTATATTTCTTAAAAGCTCTAAAAATGTGAGTTGTATTTATTGTAAAAACCATAAAAAGTTGTCACAGTCCTATAGAAGTCAAGGCAGCTGCGCTGATACTATTGGGCCTTTTTTAATGAGTTAGGGCTTTTACAGGCATTTGGATTTTATCGCCAGTAATTATCAGAAAAACTTACATTTTTAGAGGTACAGGTATTCATATTGTTTTGGATTATTCTGCACTTTTTAAATTCAGATATTTTAAGAAATATCATGACATTTGTGGTTTTAGAGAAATCGAGTTTAGTCATGTTCAAAAAAACTCTAAAGCCACTAAAATGGCATTGCTAATAAATAGGCCTCCACACATAGCTAGTACAGAGTAGAGCATCATTAATCATTTTATACACTATATTTCTCCAGGCCCAGCAGCATATGTGCTCCCCTCTGTAATTGGGCCAAGGATAGTGAACCGATCTTCTGCTCCAAACTACTCAATGACAGGACGGAGCAAAATTGGTAGCTTTCATGAAGACCTGCAGAAAGTGAGTATTACTCTACCCTCTTAATTTTACCTCTGTTCATAATTTGCTTAATTTATTTGTGGTTATGTATAGTCGCCAAATTTAAACGGATGCCTCTGCCCTTTTCAGACACCTGGTCCTGGGACATATCGTGTTGTAGATCCTGGTACATATAAACAAAGACCTCCTCAATACAGTATGACTGCCAGAAATGTATTGCCTGGTGATACCACAAAAAAACCAGGCCCAGGAGCCTACAGCCCAGAGAAGGTAAGATAAACATCATGATAATAATCACGAGAGAGTGATACCCATAACAGCATAAGATTTTTATAGGGAAATGAGGGACAAAAAGAACTTTTAGCAATTAGTATGAATAAACCACACAAAACCAGCTAGGCAGCAGCAGCATGAGTGATAATTTTGTACAAAGAAACCATTTGTGGTACAGGTATGGAACCTATTATCCAGAATGCTCGAAACCTGGGGCTTTCCAGACAATGGAAAATCATGTAAACTATAAATAAATCCAATAAGCTGCTTCCAATAAGGATTAAATACAGTAAAAAAAAATATATATATATATAGTAAATCCCACAGTGCCGGCACTCCAAACAATCACAAGTCCAGCGGTGCACGATCAAAGTTGCATAGACAGGTAAGGAAGGATCAGCACTCACTGTGTTATCCGGTGAAAAAAGTGATTCTTTTATTGCAAATACATCACTTTTTTCACCGGATAACACAGTGAGTGCTGATCCTTCCTTACCTATATATATATATGCAACATGGAGGCGCACTCACCAAACAAAAACCACAGCTTGCCTGGGTGCAGGTAAAATGTGTACAGAATAGGAAAAAAAATACCGCACTCAACAGGCTCAGTTAGGATAACTGATTTTAATAGAAAAACAAAAAATATTCCAATGTTTCGAAACGTTGGAATATCTTTTGTTTTTCTATTAAAATCAGTTATCCTAACTGAGCCTGATGAGTGCGGTATTTTTTTTCCTATGTATATATATATACACTATATCTTACTTGGTATCAAGTTCAAGGTACTGGTTTATTATTACAGGGAAAAAGGAAATGTGTATGGGAGACGGCCTTCTGTAACTCAGAGCTTTCTGGATAACAGGTATCCCATACCTGTAGATATGTAGACTTTCTCAGATGACAATTTTCATCATGTATGTTTGATATGTGGACTTATGCCTCTGGCTGGACTACAAGTTTGATATGATACAGAAAGTTGTAGTCTAACAACAAATCCAGGATTTCAAATAATCCTATCTTTTTGTACCACATACAATAGCATGTTAATGCAACTAATATTTGGCATAATTAAAATGACAATTGTGGTGATGAGCAAGCTCTGTATTGATTTTCTTATTCTGATTTCATATTTTTATTTTTTAACCCCACAGGTGTTCATGTCAAGGCCTCAGGCTCCTAACTTCTCTTTTGGTATTCGGCACTCAGAATATGTTGCCCCCCTGATCGTGGATGTAGCAGACTAATTAATACAATAAACAGCAGAATCTGGTTTTCAGTATGCAAGGAAGGGACATGGATGAGTTATGTTTAATTCAAAATACTTCACACACCCGTTAGATTGCAGTTGTCTTTCCATTACACTTAGATGGAGGGTACGGTATTCTTAGTTCTACCTACCTGTTTCTTCTAGTTATGCAGCTGTAGAGCTTTAAGGGGAATTAAGCATTAATACGAGCTTTGATGCACTGACATAATATTTATAGACCTCCCCTCTGAGAACCTAGATAAGATTGCTTATCTCTTCTCAAAATATAACTCTGCTGGCGTGTTTAGCCAATATATACCTGGACGGAGCAAGTAGCTTTTCTCTGTAGCTCTGAAAAGACATTCTGCCAAGATTCCAGGAACAAATTTAGTTTTACCCCATCCATATTGCAAACGAACTGCAACTTGTCATTGCCAAATATAAATGACATACTTCAAAGCAGAAAGATCATTCTAAGCACACACATCTGAATTGTGTATCTCCTATTTTTTTCTAAACCATTTTACTCATTGCTCTACAAAGATACATTATATATGTTAAATTCATGTATACATGCAAACCCATTTTGGATACTCACTATTTCTGTGCCTATATAAATATTATGTATAAAGTTCATTGAATATTACTATATATAGTACTGCAAAAGGTTATGAGTCGCAAACATCTGTAAATTACAGGTATGGGACCCGTTATCCAGAATACTTTGGAACTGGGGGTTTCTGGATCTTTCTGTAATTTGGATCTTCATAACTTAAGTCAACTAAAAAATAATGTTAATGTTAAGTAAACCCATTAGCCTGGTTTTACTTCCAATATGGATGAATTATATCTTAGTTTGGACCAAGTATAAGGCACTGTTTTATTATTATAGACAAAAAAACAGAAATCATTTTAAAAAATTGGGATTATTTGATAAAAAAAATCAAACAGTTAAAAACTCAATATTCCTTAAAGGGGTGGTTCACCTTCAAGTTAACTTTTAGTATATTGTAGAAGGGCCAATTATAAGAAGCTTTTCAATTGGTCTTCATTATTTATTTTTCATAGTTTTTTAATTATTTGCAATTTTGTTCTGTTTCTTTGCAGCTTTCAAATGGGGGTCACTGACACCATCTAAAAACAAATGCTCTGTAAGGCTACAAATGTATTGTTATTGTTACTTTTTATTACTTATCATTCTATTCAGTCCCTCTCCTATTGATATTCCAGTCTCTTGTTCAAATCAATGCAGGGTTGCTAGGGTAATTTGTACCCTAGAAACCAAATTGCTGACACTGCAAACTGGAGAGTTGCTGAATAAAAAGCTAAATAATTATAAAACCACAAACAATAAAAAATGAAAACCAATTGCAAATTGTATCATTCTCTACATTATACTAAAAGTTAATTCAAAGGTGAACAACCCCTTTAATAATTGTATCTTTATGTGAATTATGTAGATTTAAGACCACTTCCCATTCACATTATCTTATAGGGAGAAGCTCAAGAAAATCTGTGTTGTTGAGGTATGGTGGCATCCAGTAGGCATTACAAAATATAGGGATCCACCGAATCCAGGATTCGGTGGATCGGCCGAACCGAATTCTAATTTTCATATGCAAATTAGGGCCAGGGAGGGAAATCACGTGACTTTTGGCACAAAACAAGGAAATAAAAAATGTTTTTCCCTTCCCACCGATAATTTGCATATGCAAATTAGGGTTTGGATTCAGTTCGTTATTCGTCCGAATCTTTCGGGAAGGATTCAGGAGTTCGGCCGAATCCAAAATAGTGGATTCAGTGCATCCCTGACAAAATATGAAGTCAACAGGTTTTAAGGAATTGTTCAGTATAAAAATAAAAACTGGGAAAATAGAAAAATGTTTCTAATATAGTTAGTTAGCCAAAAATGTAATGTGTAAAGGCTGGAGTGACTGGTTGTCTAACATAATAGCCAGAAGACTACTTCCTGCTTCCACTGACTGGTTACCCTGCTGACCAGGCAGTAACCAATCAGTGACTTGAGGGGGGCCACCCGGCAGGCGCGGACTGGCAATCTGTGGGTTAGGGCAAATGCCAGATGGGCTGCTATAAGGTCCCATAGAAAGTCAATATTTAGTGGGCTGGTGGGGGCTGTTTGGGCCTCTATGTGAGCTGATTGGGCCTCTGTGTACCTGAAATGCCAGGGCCTATTTTGATTCTCAGTCCAGTCCTGCCACCCGGGCCCTACCTGTTGCATTTGAATCTGAGCTGAATGCTGAGGATCAATTGCAGATTCACTGACCAGTTATGTGCCATGTGGTTACCTTTATACAATAATTTTGTTGCTGGTACAATGACCATTCATTGTCTTTATTACCTTTCCAATGTATGCTGGTGGTGCACAGTTACACCTGGTGTGTTGTCAAAGAAATACAAAATTCTTAAGAAATAGGAACTAGCACTCAGATCTTGGTTCTTTGGCTCTAAAGCCTTTTATTTAAAGCAACGTATGTAAAAACTGATGAAGGAAGGTATTTTTGAGCTCAGTGCCATTTGGTCCAGGCTGACTCTTTTTTGAACTGACGCAAAGGAACCCTGGAGCTATACTGCATAAATGTTTACAGCAGTAACCTCTTCATAATTTTGATTGAGCAGTGATCCCCAACCAGTAGCTCGCGAGCAACATGTTGCTCTCCAACCCCTTGGATGTTGCTCCCAGTGGCCTCAAAGCAGGTGCTTATTTTTTAATTAATGGCTTAGAGGCAAGTTTTGGTTGCATAAAAAACAGATGTCCTGCCAAACATTCTCTCCTGTAGGCTGCCAGTCCATATAGGGGTTACCAAAAAGCCAATCAGAGCTCTTATTTGACATCCACATGGACTTTTTCATGCTTGTGTTGCTCTCCAACTCTTTTTTTAAATTTAAATGTGGCTCATGAGCAAAAAAGGTTGGGGACCCCTGGTCTAGAGACACAGCCTATTCATGTTAAAACCACACACTATTAATACAGTATTTTATGTGATGATGCTGCAGACAAAAAAACAGTTTGCCTTGTAATTCCCTTCACTCCTCTACAACCCGATGTTCTAATTGTTCTTCATCATAGTATACTGGCCCCATTCTGTAGCAAGGTTCTTGCTTCTCATACCAATTGCTTGTGTTGAACTCAGGAAAAAAAATGTGAGTCAACAGAGTCTGAAAAAGAAACCGATTATTATTTTATGTACTGAAATAAATGGCACCAAACAAGAAGTAGGGAAAGTATACATACTATAGTATTCATTTATATAGTACAGTATTAATTGTTATTATTAGTGTATTTTTAGAGCTTCAAAATATTGCACTGTGCCAGGAAATATGGGTTTGATTCAGTATTTCCATATATTTAAGCAATAATTTACTGTATGAGCAAAACAACTAAGCAGTCCACTGAGAAGCTCTCTTTACAATGAGTTGCTTTTGTTTATACAGAGGACTTCTAAGTGGATTGGATTTGTTTTGATTGTGCTCATATAAGATATAAATAAAATGTATCATTATTTTCAGTTCGATTTTCCCATACTTGTGTCAAGAAATAAAAAAGACCATACATATTTCCTACAAATAAAATAGGCAGAAAATATGTTCAGGTTCAGCACAAGCCCTACTCCCTGAATGACCGTTAAGGGGTATTCTGCACCTTTAGAGCAAAGCTACTGCTAACTTCCTCCAGTTTGTCACCTTCACATAGGTCTAAATGTTAAAAAAAGACAACAGTTCTCCCTGGCAAGCCTCCTCCAGCGTACCTTCTTTAACTGTATCACAACATACAGGTCTGGGGAAAGAAATGCTGAGGCAGGCGCCCTGTCCAGAAATTTTGTCTCTCACCAGTCCTTTAGAGTCTCTAAGAAAGAGACTGTGTTACATCTCCAGTAATCAATCACAATGGGCAGATTTTCTTCAGTGAGTTTACATTCAATAATTCTACTAACTCTTCTACTGGAGAATCTCAGTTCTTTACTGTACTTGGCTATTGTCCTAGACCTTTCATTTTCTGGTCATTCCTCTGTTCATGCCATCAACCAAAAGAGAGACAGAGCTTCTCCTCCTCCGATTACAGTGGAAGGTCAGCCTGAATATTAGGTACAGAGGTTATTGGATTCTTGCCTTTCCAGAGTTAAATTGCAACATCTAGAACAGTGGAAAGGTTATGGTCCTGCTGACCTTCTCAAACAGTTTCATGCCAAATTTCCTGATAAGCCTAGAGGTCCTGGGGTAGTGTAAGAATACCTTGGAAGTGGAGGGAACTATTCTTCAGGATCTGGACTCTGCACTGCTCTGACCGATTTTTTGACCCCAGCAAATTCCTTCGACTACGATAGGCTCTTCCCCATTACTCCAGTCACAAGTTCTGGTTCCCTTGCCTGCCCAGCACTCATCTTGGTTCTCTCGCTTTAAAGGAGAACTAAACCCTAACAATTAATAGGGCTAAAATGACATGTTTTATACACTGAACTTATTGCACCAGCCTAAAATTTCAACTTGTCAATAGGATTTCAAACTGGTCATAGGGGGTCACCATGATGGAAGTGTCTGTGACACTCACAAGCTCAAGGGGTTCTGAGCAGGGGTCATTGCAAATTATCAAGCAGAAAATTAGGTTGGTCTGTAATATAAGCTGATGCTATATGGTTGATTATTAAATTTTGATGCTAATTGCACTGGTTACTGTGCTGCCATGTAGTAATTATCTGTATTGATGACTAATCAGCTTTATACTATGGCATTTCTATTCTATGTGTACTGTATATTGTGAGTGGGTCCCTGGGCTCAGTAAGTGACAGCAGTACAGAGCATGTGCAGTGAATCAGCAGAAAAGAAGATGGGGAGCTACTGAGGCATCTTTGGAGATACAGATCTTTACTGCTAAATGGCTGTGGTTGCCTTGGGCTGGTACAGAAGCACAAAACATAATCTACATCTCTAGCTTTTTCTTTAGTTTAACTTTCCTTGTCCTTTAAGACCTGGGGGCATCTGAGTAGTGAAGGGCACTTCCTGGTGTAAAAGACGTTATAGGCAGAAGTGTGAGCTGTGACTGGAACCTTGGCATTTGTTCTGGGTTTGGGATACCAAACGTGGCAATTAGTAGTTCAATACATTTTACTTTTTGTTTTAAGAAAAAAGCTAGCCAAGAAAGCTACTTGCCATATACCTTTCTGAGATATATTAAGGTAACTTTAATAGGCTATGCCCTTTTCCTTTCTTTTATAATGAAAGTGGGCTCTATCAAATATTATTGAGTGATCTGCTCAGGGTATCCAGTATTTGGTCCAGTTTATTTTTGCAGTATTGTATCTAAAGTGACAAAAGCATGATACACATTGCAGCCCCTTTTGGCAATGTGTTATCATTCTTATCAACAGGAGGGATTTCTAACTAAAGGAGGTATGGAAGTCCTCAATCCCTTGGTAGAGCAGCAAGGCACTTGATCAGATGGCAAATTGCTCCAGCATTTGATTGAGCCTGCGAATGTGCCCCAGGCCTTACAAAGTGGTGTGCCAGATGATAACGGTGGGTAGTCAGCAGCATGAACACTGGCACATCGACCTTTCCACTTGCACTTTATTGCTTTTTGGCCCAGTGCTTAGAAAATTGTTATTAGGCTCTTTCCCCCCCGAAACATCAGACAAAGGCAGACCTGAAGACTTCAGTTTCACCCTGGAGTTTTTATTGAGTAAGCCTTGTTTAAGGCTTAATCATTGCAACAATTTAGCATTTTGGGTGAGAAGTACTTTTTGGGCTTAAATTAAAAAAAGGGGGTCTAAATTAATTTTATATACAATTGTATGATGCCAAATTCCTGTCCTAAGATTTGTGGAGAGGCGCATGCGCCGAAACAACGTTCTCTTTCCAAAGAAGATCGAAGAGAAGATGGCGACTGTGAACTGCCGAGGACCGAATCCACACAGAGTGATAAGTATGGACTATGCAGCATTTGCCCGTGGTGACACTTAGGCTGGGGGGGAGGAGGGAGGGGGTCTATGCAAGGTAGGGGGGTAGGGTTTTTTAACATTAGGGTTTAGTTCTCCTTTAAAGGGAAACTATACCCCCAAAATGAATACTTGAGCAACAGATTTATATCAAAAACAGTTTATATCAAATTAAGTGACATATTAAAGAACTCATATATATATTCAAGTAAATATTGACCTTTTACATCTCTTGCCTTGAACCACCATTTCATGTTGTTCTGTCTGCTGCCTCAGAGATCACCTGACCAGAAATATTTCAACTCTAACTGTAACAGGAAGAAGTGTGGAAGCAAAAGGCACAACTCTGTCTGTTAATTGGCTCATGTGACCTAACTTTATAGTTTGTTTGGTATGTTTGTGTGCACCGTTGAATCATACGATCCCAGGGGGCTGTCCTTGTTTTTTAAAATGGCAATTTTCTATTTATGATTACCCAATGGCACATGCTACTAAAAAAGTATATTATTATGAAAATGGTTTATTTACATGAAGCAGGGTTTTACATACAAGCTGTTTTATGCAATATCTTTTTATACAGACCTACATTGTTTGGGGGTATAGTTTTCCTTTAAGTAGTTTTCACATGGTGAAAAAGTTGAACTTGATAGATATGTCTTTTTCACATTCACCTACTATGTAAATATGTAAGGTAATTTCTGGAGAAAATATGTGTAAACTAAGGTAATTTCTGGAGCAAGTATGTGTAAACTATGTCGACTTAATGAATAATGTTCATATAACAAAGTAATCCAGTTTAAAAATAAGTTAGAACTCAAAACCTGCATTTCTGCAAAGTACTGTAGTGGGTGGGAATTGCTGCAAGGGATTATACTTACCAGACCCATGTGTGGTATTCCGGGTATCAGTCAGTCCCAGATCTCCCCGCACAGTTTCAGGAGCCACAATCCGTGCTTTGAACACTTTGGTTGGACCCATTAAGTTCCTCCATAACTGGATGGCATCTTCATGTGCCAGAATATATGTCTGCATGGGCCCACTGCATGGATAGCAAGAATGCTACATCACTCTTAAAGGGGTGGTTCACCTTCAAGTTAACTTTTAGTATATTGTAGAAGGGCCAATTCTAAGAAACTTTTCAATTGGTCTTCATTATTTATTTTCCATAGTTTTTTAATGATTTGCAATTTTCTTCTGTTTCTTTGACACCATCTAAAAACAAATGCTCTGTAAGGCTACAAATGTATTGTTATTGCCACTTTTTATTACTTATCATTCTATTCAGTACATCTCCTATTCATATTCTAGTCTCTTCATTCAAATCAATGCAGGGTTGCTAGGGTAATTTGTACCCTAGAAACCAAATTGCTGACACTGCAAACTAGAGAGCTGCTGAATAAAAAGCTAAATAACTATAAAACCACAAACAATAAAAAATAAAAACCAATTGCAAATTGTCTCAGAATATCTCTCTCTACATTATACTAAAAGTTAACTCAAAGGTGAACAACCCCTTTAAGCACTAGTTACATTGCCAGAGGTATGAATATGACAGGGCCTAGCCAGCACTTCATAAATTAGCTACATATCAAAATGCATCCTTAAGGATGGGCTGTAATTATATAAATGTTGGTGTAATAAGAACTTATTGTAATAAAACAGGTTCCATAAAAACAAAAAGCCCTGTAAGATTTTAAGGTACAATCACTCATATATACAGTGAAGGTTTTCATGATATGGCTACAAAAAATGTAATCAGAGTTTAGTTCATGGTGACATAGCACTTGATTATAAAAAAAATGAAAATCTACTCCTGTGGGTATATGTTGATGAAACAAATCAAAACCATACCTCGACATAAACTCCACTAGCCGTTGATAGAAAATTTTTCCTGCAGAAGTGAGTAAAAAAAATAAAATAAATCAGAGCAGAAAGAGAGTGGTAAAAATCCCATTAAATTTGAAGTAACTATGAAATGTGAATTCTGGTCATCCGCACACAGATCAGTACAAAAATGCATTGTGCAGTTATAATAATACCCCTTGTCTTATGATCATGTTATAACAACCAGAATAAAATCAGAATAGGAGTAAAAGCCACCCAAAACCTGAAAAAAACCCAAAATAACCTCACTTTATCACATAACAATAAAACGGTAGACTGACACCACTGGGGGGGGGGGGGGGGGGGGGGGGGGGGGGGGGGAGGGGGTTGTATAATGGCATATAAAAGGAATTGCAAAAGAATAAATCAGTTTCCGAGGTACTTAGAGACATAGATTCAATTATAAATCAAATATATTTATTGCTCAGTGCCAGGACTGAACTGAGAATTAAAATAGGCCCTGGCATTTCAGGTACACAAGAGGCCCATCAGCCCAAATAGAGGCCCAAACAGCCCCCACCAGCCCACTAAATACTGACTTTCTATGGGACCTTATAGCAGCCCCTCTGGCATTTGCCCTAACCCACAAATGGCCAGTCCGGGCCTGCTCAGTGCATTCAACATTATAAACAGGGACTGAGTGACTGCAAATGCATACAACAGTAACACATGCACTGGCACTATAGAAAAATTGCACAGCAGCACTGTGGGCCACTGTACTCTTTATTGTGTCCTATTTGTGTTTACTATTTGCTCCTACCTGTATGCTCACAATAGAACCTCTGAGAATAGGTGGATCTCCAATGAAGCTCTTTACGTCTAACTATCAGAAAGTTGTTCTCCAAAAGAAAGCAGATTGGATATTGAGAGAACCAGCAATTATGGAAGTGTTAAAGAAAAAACAAAAGAGAAATCTGAGCGGGTCACCTTTAGTATTTCAGGACTAATGTCAACCTTGTCATATACTATTTATTACAGTTTCTTTATTAAGTACATTTAGATTTTAGACTTATTTGCAGTTCCCAGGCACATAAGTATTTACTGTAAAGGCACAAAACAGAGAGACCTTAGGAGAATAATGGGAACTAACTAATTCTGTAGTGTTTAAAATATACAATATTAAAAACATATTGTATTGAAAGTCTACAGTTACAAATGAGTTGTCATAGGTTTGTAGAACAGGAACTAAATTATTTGTTGGAGACTAAATTCTAACTCAGGTTTTTTCTGCAAGCCAGATGTCACTCAAGGCGATTTATGGCCCCCAGATTTCGAATTTCTCACGTTAATATAATCTGCAGTATGGCAAATAGTAGGCTCACAACATGTAAAAATATGCTGTCCTTTTACTACACCATTCATCCATTTCATAGCACCAAAGAAACCGCCTTTTTTCTTTGAATAGTTTTTGAATTTTTTGCCTTCTGACTCTTCCAGCTTTCAAATGAGGTCACTGACCCAATCGAAAAAACTATTTTCTGTAAGGCTTCACATTTATTGTTATTGCTACATTTTATTACTCATCTTTCTAGGCAGGTCCTCTCCTGTTCATATTCCAGCCTTTTATTCATATGGTTACTATGTTAGTTTGGAAGCTAGCAACCAGACAGCTAAAAATGCGAATACCCTTGTTTGGCAATAAGATGTTGGTGAAGGAAATGTCTCAGTACTTTTGGCCATGCAGTGTTTATTTTCAAGCCATTATTATTTACATAGAATCATTGTGCTTTACAAAGTCCTGTTTGCGATTTCATTTTTAATGAAAAATAGTCACCTCAGAAACGACTGGATGGGCTACAGCATCAGGTTTAATCAACACTAATGTGAGCTGAAGAGGTCGAACCCAGCGTAACGACGGCATGATTGCACACAAGATCGCATCCTTCAAGGCAAAGACACAGATATGAATATCAAAATACAGTCTGCAGTTTAATAGTAATAACATTTATCCAGTTCTGCCTCACAAGAGATGAAATGCAAACTTTCAAATCTTACAGTATTCAGTTTGTCTTCATTACCATGGTCACTGATTCACAAAGTCATACAATCTGCTCACTTAGGCAAATTACATTTAAGGCTGGGGTGTCCAACCTGTGGCCCGAGAGCCGCATGCGCCCAGCTTGAAACTCTCAGTTCCCGAGTAAACGTCATAATAATAATGTCAATTTAATATCCAGGTGTCTCACATTCCAGTGTATAGATCCATGTGGTTATTCAACTGGTACTGTATTTCTTTTCTATGTATTTTCTTTACTTTTACAACTCAAGAGTGTTTTGTGTATTTCATGTGTGGCCCCAGACATTTTTTCTTTTTCCAATGTGGCCCAGGCAAGCCAAAAGGTTGGACACTCCTGATTTAAGGCAATCCTGTACGTAACGCACTTTAGGACATCCTCCAGCGAAATTGATGTCTTCCATGCAACGTCCTATGGTTGAGGAATGCAGCATCGGGTGTTTTTGCATCTACTCACCGCTGAATGGTTATTAACCGCACGTGGTTCGTGTAGCTATGGTAACGCTCACCGCTTTCTGCCTTAATTGACCCCCGACGCTCATTGATGAGCGCGGAAACAAGCTGTACGCATGCGCACTCTACGTTTCACAGGAACTGCAAGGCTGGGGAAGCGAAAGCTCGCTCCCGAGTCCCTACGCCTGACCAGCTGATTTAGAGAACGCATGCGCAGTGTTAACTTGCTGTTGCCAGGCGCTACGAAGCGAGAAGTAGCGGAGACGTAGTTTATTGTAAGTGTGTTTTCTTATCCATTTTTTTTATACTATATATACTGTAATGCATGCGCAGTTTACTGAAGGTACAATACATTGAATAGAAAATGGTAGAAGCAAGACCCCTTTCTGTCGGTATTACGTATTCTGTTTGCACACATACAAAACCCAGCCAAACGTCGCTGCCTCCCTGTTGTGATTTTGTTATACGGCAAAGACAGCCCTGGAGCCTAGGGAAGGTCTACACGTGGAGATTCGGGG
Source organism: Xenopus borealis (assembly GCA_024363595.1). Taxonomy (NCBI): domain Eukaryota; kingdom Metazoa; phylum Chordata; class Amphibia; order Anura; family Pipidae; genus Xenopus; species Xenopus borealis. Next base: position 53,802,205 of record CM044436.1, on the reverse strand, counting down.
AGATTAGTCGCTCCGAGTCCAGCGACTAATTCATCAGCGAAGAGTCTACCAATGTGAGCTTTCAAATGAATGCCTATTATCTCCCTTGTATAAAAAAAGGGCTACTGCTTTTTGAATTTTTTTTTACTTTTTGTAACATAAATATGCCTAATTGATATGTGGGAAAACAACTTTGGGAATATGTGTATATTAATACTAAAGAAAGAGTTATTTTCCCTTTAACTATTTGAAAAGTGGGAGTGCTTCAGTATATTGCGCTTTTTGGTTTCTGGTTATATAATTGGACTGAAAAATGTCATGTGATTTTAATGTTGTATATTTAAGTGTGTTTTGATATACATCATCTTAGCGGCCTATGACTAAGGACCAGGTTGGTCCGAACCGCGTCAGGCAGTGATGCGCAAATGTGGTTTTACAATTTTCTAGTGGCAAAATAAAGGAAAGAAAACTTTTAAATTTGGAGGTGCGGTTCCACTATTTTATTATAACAGAGAAAAAAAATTGGATTATTTTATTATAATGGAGTCTATGGGAGAACGCTTTTCCATAATTCAGAGCATTCTGGATAATGGGTTTCCATGTAATGTATCTCATACTTGTACTAGAAAATCACATTAACATTAAATAAACCTAATATGCTGGTTCTACATCCAGTAATGATTGATTGTATCTTAGTTTGGATCATTTACTGTACTGTTTTTTTTATTACAGATAAAAGAAAATCATTTTTAAAAGTCTATGGGAAATGGCCTTCCTTAATGTTTAGCTTTCCGGGTAAAATGTTTCTGTAACCTTGATTTTCACCAAAGTGGCTATGAGCAAATGTTGTACCATGAAGATTGATTTGACCCCCAACAGTCCGAATACCTCTACCCCATAAAATAAGCAAGTGCATCGCTTTTGTGCATTACATAACATTTAGAATTTTCTTGTTTTGGCTAGGATGAAGACCACCAGAGAGTGCTGACCTGTTTTGGATAATTCATGCAAAGGAAGTGCTAAAACTCAGGACTCTCGGCATGGCTGGAGATGGGTGTGAAATCTCTGACCTTGATCAGGAGAAGTATGATGCTGCTGAAAATGTCAAGATTATCTGTCTTGGAGACAGTGCTGTGGGAAAATCAAAGTGAGTACCTGAGCCCATTGCATTTCTGTTCACAAACACATTGTGGAAAATGATTTTTCAGAGAGAGCTATAGATACAAGTGTATAAAGGGAAGACATTTTATGTATCCTTTTTAATAACAGTCCCAGTGTAAGCATATATTTCACAATACATTGATGCTTTCTTTGAGTTTTATATTCAAAGGTTCTCTGTACTTTAAGGCCTAAGGCAAAGGGGGTGTATTGAGGGTGTTTTGTCTGCTGGGTTCTTACATGTGGCTCAAACATGCCTGAAATCCAGCTGCCTCACAATTACCTGAATGTAAACACAAAAGGGCCAGTAGTGCTGGGTATTTTCAGCCTGAAAGCATATACTTGGCCTGGATCAGTACAGCTATAGTTGTGGTTGAGATTTCTTTACAGGAATGATACAGAGCACATTGTATATTTTGTAAGCTTGTAGGAATGTCACCAGCACAGAGACTGTAGTTGAGGGACCTTACAATGCAGTAGGGCACTCTAGGAAAGGTGTCTGGCATACTTATTATACATTATACATTTTTTTTCTTGTAGGCTAATGGAACGCTTTCTAATGGATGGATTGTATCCTTTTTGAGTCTCTGAATTTTTATGGCCACATCAATTTTCCTTCCTCATTGTTTCTTGATTCCAGAATACACCATGGAATATGTGTAGTAAATGGATATGGGGGAATTCATGCAACATTTTACAGTGGAGTAGTAATCTATAGCATCCCATTATTTATCAGTTACAGAAAAAATGACGATACACTGTGAGGCCTGTTCATTTTGCAGGACTGGTAAATGAACATACTGCAGGTCTACAGAAACTGATCAGATTAGGAGAGCATAAAGGTGCCAATTCAGTCCTTGTCCAATGAGCTTTTCATACTTGCCCAAATGATATCTGGTTGTTTTCAGTTGGGCTGGATATGGGTTAGATACATTGGTAACTGCTGACTTGGTCAAGAGCAGGTTGTGTTGGCAGCTTATATCAGCCTGTGTATGTGTATAGTTTTAGCACATCAAGATATCCTTCACTGGACATTATTGACAGGAAGTCTGATGGGCATAGAAAACATTGCTTTAACTGTAATCACTATGAAGCTATTTTATTTTACATTTAATAGTAATATAAAGTCAAGTAATAACCGTATACAAGACGTCCCACTTATTTTTAAAGTTTCTGACTTTTGTATGTGTAGCTGCCTGTAAAATTATGACATAAAATTGTGTGGCCACTTTTTACACAGCATTTTTATACTAGAATTTCTTTGTTGCAAATGGAATATGCTACGTCTGGGAAGCAGAAATATAATGGCATATATTAGTGTGTGCCTAGCAAAAAATGCACATATAAATCGCTTGATAAGCTCATTGTAATGGTCATTTTGTGATTTACTTGCAAGCCTTTGTATAATGAATAAGGCAATAAAAGATATTTTGTAAACAAGCCATTTATTTGATGCTTCTGTTTCTGGTGTAAATCATTTTCTGTAGCTTTATAAATATGCCTGTTTGTGTCTACCTCTTTTTCCCCCTAGTCTAAGAACTCAGATGCTTTTATATTTCCATGCATAAAGTAAAAAATCATGATATCTTTATTACTTAACTTTTTATAGTCGTCCACAGCAGCTCTCTACATTTGCATTGACATTGTATAAGTATTCCACATGCGTTGATGGAAACACTATTCTTGTAGGTGAGTTTCTGCACATACTCACCAGCTCCAAAAATCATAATGATTTCCAACAGATTTTTGTGTACAGACTGATTAAGTAAGGACAAGTTCTGTTCTAAAGGAACTGGAGTTGTGGTGAGCCAATGGTGAGGGTTATTGGATTATGAATCCCAAGCAAAGCTGCTATACAGCCTGAATCTGTTTGTTTGATGGAAAGAGCAAACCTTGTGGCTGTTTAAGTTCATAGGCGTTTGTACGATCTTAGAGGGGAACCATCTGCACAGTTCTGAGGTATATTCTATATGTAATACCAAACAATTAAGGTAACTGGACATGGTAGTTTGCAAGTTTTTATTTCTCCACTAATTTGTTGATTTATTGGTACCACTTTGTGTTTATTTTGAATGATTACAGTTCAAAATTCTTCTTGGTCAGTCATGTCCTCTGTACAGTTTGGTTCATCTTTCAACCTGGATGAGAAGGAGCCAATACCTCCATAGTCATTCTGGTGACTGATAAATTAGTTTGATCTATTTTGAGCACTTAGTCACATAGTAACTGGTCCATGTGGGTGTCTTCTTTTGTTAAACTTACTGTGTAAAGTTGCCTGATTGTTTTTTTTTTTTAAATCTGCAGTGCAAAGCTCTGCTTTTGAATAACCCGTATTTGTGTCAGTGCTCACAAAAGTCACTAAGGGTCTGTATTATTATTATATATTTAGAAAGTGCCAACATATTCCGCAGTGCTGTTTAATAAATGGGTGTATACACTGATCAGATTTACTTGAAAAGCTACTAATAAGAGTTAAAGTGTGCCCAAATGGAGATAGTAAGAAGGATTCCAGGGTTTGTTTTATAGCCATCTATTAATTTTTATAGCATTCAACTCATAATATGAAGTCCTTAAAATAAAAAAAAATGTTTTTATTTCAGATTTCTGGGACACAGCTGGACAAGAAAGATTCCATAGTATGCATGCTTCCTATTACCACAAGGCCCATGCCTGTATAATGGTAATTTGCAAAACCCTACACCCAACTCTAGTCTCCCTCCTCTCTATCTCCCTGTCAAAAGCTTCACAATCTTTGTACCGACTACAAAAATGCAGAGTTGTGCAGCAGGGTTAACGGCACCCTCTCATGCCATACTTTTATGTTAAAGTCTAGAAGATTGAGCGAGGGCAGCTGAAGCTAGTTCTTGATCGACTTGAACTCTCCATGCATGTGAATTCTCAGTGTCTGCAAACTGACAGATGAGGATCTGAAGGAGCCTGTGGTAGCATCTACCAACCCTGCTGAGTATTCTGCATTTTTGTTGCAGGTACAAAAAGGGGGACAACGTTGACAGTATCAGATGTTGCAAGGAAGGGGGCTGATGGAGGGTGTCTGCGGTCTTGTTTTCCTTTAATGTACCACGTACCTGTGAGTATATGATTCAGTTCACAGCATGCTTACTTGAATATAAATGACCCCCAGTGGTTTATCATACAGATGTCAGGCAGGTATTCTGTTTGGTTTGTTAAGGTGTGTACAGTTGCTATTCATCAAATAAGGTCTGTGCTTCTTATAGGTATTTGATGTGCAACGCAAGATCACATACAAGAATCTTGGCAAATGGTATCAAGAGCTACGGGAATACCGACCAGAGATCCCATGCATTGTTGTGGCCAATAAGATTGATGGTGAGACATATTCTTTAGTATGCTTATTA
>CM044436.1:53699674-53774442 GCA_024363595.1 Xenopus borealis | reverse complement strand
CAATATCTGTTTATAGAGACCTACATTGTTCGGGGGGTATAGTTTTCCTTTAAGTAAATCCTGACACTTCTAGACCAATGGAATAACTGGATTCTAAAATATCATCTAGCCACTCTGCCCTAACACTTATTTTGGAGGATGCTGCAATAGTAATCAGTATAGACACAATACGGTATATGACATCCTCTGCTTGATCAGGCACTAGCCCAGACCTACATTATGAAGGTGCAAATATAAGCACCAGGTTGTGATTAGCATGCATATATATGTAATAGTGTGATAACTGGCTTTCCTTGCACAAGTGCCTATCTATAGTAAATTACTACTCTATAATATCGAGCTAAAATGCAATAATTATGTGCGGCAGTGTCTTTGCTAAGTACCACAGAAGAAAATCTCAGTTCTAATTGTGACTGATTGACCATCATGAAACTGCATATTTAAATGACTTTTTTTTTTGCTAATCTGCCTCAATTAGAAAACATGTTTTGCTTGCGCACTGTAATTTAAAGCAGTTAAATAGTATGTGGACGCTTTGCTGAGTGATAGAAATACTGTAAAATTCTAGCACACAGTCAATACAGTTTAATTTGTTACTTGGTCTGTAGAAATGACTGCAAGTCAGTTGGGAGATGTCACATTTATGCCATTATTTATACAGACTCCGTTATGTCTCCTTCTGAGGATTAGTTTGGGTCTATCTCTGATCTTACTATAGAGCAATGGTAAAACGCAGAATGCCTCTGACACAATTATACACATTCTAAAGCATCTGGTAATATGCAGGTTTAGTTGCAGACAGCCTTAATTGATACTTGTGCATTGGTTTTATAAGTACCATAGTTCCTATAGCAAATGGCCAAAGGATTAATGCCAGTCATCCTGCACACATGGTTAACTCCTTTACAATGGCATGTCTCAGCCACAGGTGAATAATCTCAGAATAAGGTAAAAAGAAGTGATACCCTTAACATGGGACATTTGTCTAATACAGTCCAGGATTTTACAGACATAAAAGCTAATTTGAGAATATGGTGGTGTGAATTGTATCATTTCTGGTGTGATCATGATTGAGGCACTGTAAATGGCATTCATTTGCTGATCAGTAGGTGCATGTCTGTTACATGTGTGGGTGCAACATGTAAAAGGGAGCCTTGATGTAATAACCCCAAAGGCAGTTAATTCCAAGGTTTTCTTGCGTCATTATGCACTGTTCTATGCACAGTGGGCTTCTGCATCACACCACTGGGCCCCCCACCATAGCAGCAACCCCCACGTGTTGCTTACCTTCTCTCATTGTGGCTGTGATTGGGGCCAGGGGGAGGTCAGGAGGTTGGCTACCAGGCAGTTAGTGGATTTATAAGCAAATACAAAAGTGAATATTTTAATGCTATTTTGTATGAAATTATGCACTTTGCACTTTCATAACTAAATGAATTCTGAATCATTTGCACATTTATGAACCATCAGCATGTCCTGTAATTACTGATATTCTCTTTGTTCGTAAACAGGCCGTGTAAACATGCCTGCACAAACTGACGATACTATTACTGCAGTTTAGGGCTTGATTTGCAAAACTCAATTTCAAAATTGGTTTACACATACTGTAGGCTGCAATCTGTATGAGCCAGAGTACCAGTGACAGTGTTGTGTGCAATCAAAAAGATTTCTGTAGCTTTTTCCCAATACTGATCTACATGTACAGTATATGTGTATTGTTGTACTGTGGGTATTTACTCACAAGCAGTGTCGGACTGGCCCACCAGGATACCAGGAAAAGTCCCGGTGGGCCCAGGTGTCAGTGGACCCTCATGCTGCTAATTTGGCCAAGTTCATGGCCATTCCCTATTTCCAGAGGCTAAATAGATGTAATAATACATTATAGTATGTAAAGAAAATACACTAGGAGAATAGAGGTTGAATGAGTAGAGGAAGAATAATAGTACTGAGAGTGGGCCCCTGGTCTAAAAATTTTGGTGGGCCCCTATTGTAAGGTTTTTGGGTGGGCCCCTGATGTCCCAGTCCAACACTGCTCACAAGTAGAATTTCAGATCCTTGTGGCAAAATAATAACTGTATTGTTGCTTGTTTAATAAACCTATAAAGAATGCAACATATATTATGTTATTCCCCTGGCATTTGGTGCAATTTACTAGATTTTATTCGGTCTTTATGAAATTAGGCAACATATATGAGATACAAATAGAACTTGTTTGTTTGGATTTAAAACATTTGTTAATGTCCAAAGTTCAACTCTTCTAAGAGAACAATTTACAAGATTTAGCTATGTAAAATAATGCCAATATTTTAGGAAATATGGAAATTACTTTCTATAAATTAATCTGCTTTGAGATGGAGATTATATTATAAAATATAAACAAAAATATTATATTATTTAGTATGTCAGTATATCATGTAGAGTGGGATAAGTTAAGGCTAAAACACAGGACACCTTGGAAAAACCTATACTGATTACATAAACTTAAACTTAGAACTGCATGCCCTTTGGCTATATGTTTTATTTAGTTTACATTTATTCACAATGTGGCTTAATAAGCAGGTGAGTAACAGCAGGAATGAAGAAGTGGGTGTTTCTTTTATTCAGGACAGAAAAGACAGAGTTAGCATTCAGAAAATACATGGCAAAATCTGCAGAGGTATAACAAGACAAACTAAAATAGAACAGGCAATGTCTACTGTCGATAAAATGCTAATTAGGGGATTTGGCAACAGCTATATAGAGCAAGGATAAAAAGTTGCACACTCTTAATGTAATTGGTTGCCAAAAGATTTCATAAAACTTTGAACGGGTTCGGTATATACTATACACCAAGCCCAAACAGTATGCATTCTAAATGGTGCAGATTAATTTTAATTAATTTTACATTTCATCTAAAGAATTAGTCATGTAAATCAAAAACTCTAATGCAGGTAAAATTTATGGTCAGAAATTCAGGAGGTGTCATGCCACATATTAACTCACTTTCAAATGCAGGGCATTGTCTAGTAAGGTACCAGTGGCGTAACTACCAGGGGGAGCAGGGGGTGCGATTGGACCAGGGCCTGCACCCCCGCAGGGCCCCCCCGGCAGATCGTGCCATGCTGTAGCCAGCTGAAGTAGGCTGCAGCTGCTAAAAAAATCAGCACGGTGGGCCTGCCCCCACCTAGTTATGTTACTGTAAGGTACCAACTGTACAAGGGAGGGTGATGTTCCACTTGATACCCAAGCTGGTGTATCCTTGTTTGCCATTAAATGTTACCATTTTAGTTTTTTATAAATGATACAGACATGAGAAATGTATAATTAAAGTTGTGCATGTCATTATAACCATGCATCTGCTAAATGGTTAATGCTTTTTGTCCTACAAATTAAACTTATTAGCCTTTATGAAGCCAGTAGTACTGTAATGTGTGCATCCTATTAGTTTTAATATATGTTGCCCAGCTTTTCGCTCCACTGTGTTGCCACATTATTTTCTTCTAGTAAAGACTTTATTGTGACTGCAATCTATGTTGGACCAGGCTAGTTAGACTGAAAAGCAATTAGCATATTCTGTTGTGAGCATGAGCTGCCTGTCTCTCTACTGACTGCATATCATTTTTCTACATTTTCTCCAGTATGAAATTTGGGGACTCTTGAGACTTGAGAGCCACTGAAATGACACAGTAACTATAATTGTACAATTTATACCCCTTCTAATCTCTGCCATGTCTAACCGTATTGGTGCAGAACTCAGCTGGTAGTCTATTGTTGTCAGAATTTGGCGCCAAAGGTTACTTGACTAAAAGTCAGATCATTGTTTTTACTGAAAGATTATGTTTACTAACATTGGAGATAAATATCTGGATAGATTTCTGGAGATGTTGCCTATAGCAACCAATCAGATCTTTGCGTTTGTTTTCTAACTTATATGTGGCATTTAAATCTAACTGCTGATTGGTTGCTATGGGAAACATCTCCAGAAATCTCTCCAGATATTTATCTCCAATATTAGTAAACATCACCAGCAAGGGGTTTTGCTGATTCAGGCATTCAAAAAAGGGGGTCAATCACTAAAAATAAAAGGAATCATGGTAGAATGAATAGATCAAAATTCAGAACACACGACAAAAATAGGAAAGGCCCCCACGTGAACCATCATGCCAATGACGTCATTGCGCCGGCGCCAATACCCACGTGGCATCCATGGGCGCCGCCAATGTGGGAACGACGCCGGCAAGGAAGGACGTGCCACCCGGAGTTCCTGGGAGGGCTCCGGGTGGCGATCGTGACAAGTGTTTACACAATAGAACTTTTAGTTTTTTAGAACTTTTGCAAGCAGTTCAATTGTTAACTTAGATGGCATAGGTACACATTAGCTACTTGCTGGCTGGTTGCTATTATATTCTAGTGCATAGTTTCACCTATGTTTCTGAAGTTCCATCATCCAGGTATGAGATCCATTATCCAGAAACTAGTTATCCATAAAGCTCCAAATTATGGGAAGGCCAGCACCCATAGACTCCATTATAATCAAATAATTCTAATATTTTAAAAATGATTCCCCCCTTCTCTGTAATAATAAAACAGTACATTGCACTTGATCCCAACTAAGATAGAATTAATCCTTATTGGAGGCAAAACAATCCTATTGGGGTTATTTAATGTTTAAATAATTTTTTTTGTAAAATTATAGAGATCCAAATTATGGAAAGATCTGTTTTCTGGAAAACCCCAAGTCCTGAACATTCTGTAGCACTCTAACATACCTGTACAAATTTATGGAGCTTTCTTTTGATCAGCACTAGTGCTGCATGAAAGTTCTGGCAATCAAATTGGCTTTTCATGTGGCTAAAACAGGCTATGATGCTTGATCTGATACAAGGTTGTAAATGTGTCTATAATTCTAAATGTGTTACACAGTTAAAGCATCAATTATTTTTATATGCCAGAGCGTATTACATGTTGCTGCTGCAACTATTTTGAAAGGTTGTGCTGCATCTGTTGCAGATTGTTGTTTGATTCAGTTTGGAGAACATAAACTCTAATATTAGAGTGAAGCAGTGGAGTGCTGTGTGGGTGTCTTCTTGTAAAGATACTGCAGGATGGATGACTCACTCCAGGAAGGATCTATAATAAGTACATATGCTAGCCTCCTGCTCATTGTTGTAGCAGCTCATACACTTACTATGTGGTAGACACGAGGAGCAAATGTGAGATAATATATGTGGAATGTTAGTTAACAATCATTTTAATGTATCCTTTTGTTGTTGTCAACTGATACTGATTGTGTTACTTTTGTTTTACACCTCAGCTTCTTACAGTTATATTGTGATGTCAACATTCACAGATTGATATCACACTTGCTTACATTGATGTATGTGAATCATTCCATTTGTTCAGCAACAACTCTCAGCAATCCCCTGAACTGCCATACCTATCATGCTGTGGTACTGGCTAGGATATCTGTAGATCATGTTTATCAGTCCATGGGAGTCTGGACATTCCTCTCTGCTTTTGGACAAAACTGAGGCATTTTAAATTGTACTGATTCATGTATAAGGTATTTGCATACTGAAAAGTGCAATGTTATGAAGGGACTTGAAAGATTGATATTTCATATTCTTCTTATAAAAGTTTGTTTCTAATTAGGTTGAATAGGACAAAGAAGTGTATAACAAGTGCCAGTAACAATTTAATCATTTGATCATGCAGGTTCAGTTGCTGGTTCTTTAACTTGTGACTCGGACTATTGGCATTCAGTTACCATTAGGGTGGCAAACGTTTTCATGAAAAGTTAACTTTTTCACTGAAATGTATTCTGCAAAAAATACATGCATGTTTGTAGGCATGTTGTAAATTACTTGACTAAAAGTCAGATCATTGTTTCTGCTGAAAGATTATGTTTACTAACATTGGAGATAAATATCTGGAGAGATTTCTGAAGATGTTGCCTATAGCAACCAATCAGATCTTTGCGTTTGTTTTCTAACTTGTATGTGGCTATTTAAATCTAACTGCTGATTGGTTGTTATGGGAAACATCTCCAGAAATTTCTCCAGATATTAATCTCCAATGTTAGTAAACATCACCAGCAAGGGGTTTTGCTGATTCAGGCATTCAAAAAAAGGACGTCAATCACTAAAAATAAAAGGAAACATGGTAGAATCAATAAATCAAAATTCAGAACACACGACAAAAATAGGAAAGGCCCCCATGTGAACCAGGTTAAGAGAATAATTACTATAATATATATTAGGAAATCTCACAGAATGAAAGACAGTATTGTATTATTTAAGAAAATCCTGGTTCCTTCAAGAGGGGTAAAACAGTTCAAGATAGAATTTCCAGCAGTGGTATTACAAAAATCAAACTATCAATAGACAAATGACATGTACATATCCTAGTGCAGGTGTGGACTTTGTAATAGTATTATTAAATGACAACACTGTACATATCCTTTATAGAGAACACAATTCCAAATCAAATGCTTTGAGTCGAATTTAGTCTGAAATGTTCACATGGACATGTGTTTACTGGCCAGACTGAATGACTGATCCAGGTAAGATCAGTGAGTACAAAAACATGAAAAAATATGTAAACCAGAGGATGAACTAAAACAGCAGGAGAGGGAGAAATTTTAAATTTAAATTCTGCTTGCTAATTTTATATATATATGTATATATATATATATATATATATATATATATATATACATACAAGCCTTTTTTTAGTACAGTTGTAACTTAATAGAATGCTACAGAAATCCCTAGAGTCTACATTAGTATGTGTGAAATGGGTAAAGGAACCTATCATTTTGAAAGCTATGAATTACCGAAAGGCCATTTCCCATACAGTTCATTTTAAGCAAATAATTATAATTTTTATTATTGTTAAAAATCATTTTTTAATGTTTTTTCATTTTCTCTTTATTAATAAAAAAAAGTTAATTGTACTTTATCCTAACTGAACTGCACAAAATCTATATTGGTGGCAAAATAATCCTATTGGGTTTAGTTAAACCTTGTCAGGAACCTTGTCAGGAGCGCCCGTCGGCTTGTCCTACTTGCCCGGAGTTCCCAGCTGAAGATCCAGGATAGCGGTGCCCACATGCTACATGTAGGTAGCGGCACTGGCGCAGGAACGCCCAAATTACAGAAAGATTCCTTATCCAGAACCCCCTTAGCTTTCTGGATAATACATCCATTACCTATACTGTGTATAATTGTGATCTGTTACCTGTGCTATATAGGGTTCTATATTTATAAAACACTAATGCTGCACACTAAACAGAAGGAACTTTGACACTGCAAATTAAAGAGCTGATTTGAAGTAGTATCCTCAGTAACTTTATGTTGTAGGACTACATTATGGGCAATGGATACACAAGCCGTATGGAATACAAGGGGATCTCGCAATCAGGCCGCACCCATCTGGACTCGCTGAAGTTATGCGATGCACAACAATAGAGAGTGGAATCATCTCCGGGAAACAGGAAAAGCAGCCACTTCCTACAGAGGAAATGTAGGGAGGTCAGGCATATCTCACCAGTAGAACAGTACATGCAGGCTTGTTCAGCAGAACACATACTTTCCATCCCTTTCTCTGGTAAATGTATACCAGGATCCTGTGAACTCAGACCTTGAGATTTGAGGTATGCTTAAATATTATTACTGCTAATATTCCATAATAGTATCTATTCACTATATCGATTTTACTGTGGAACTAATGTAGCAGGATGGTAGAAGTCTGTTGTCCATTTCATTGACTGTGTGGGTGGTTTCTCTTTTAAATTATAAAAAAAAAACTGTTTGTACAGTCAGAAATGTATTTCAGGACTAACTGAGGTTAGCATTAGCATTTTATTGTATAATGTTTTCATTAGCAGCCATTTATAATAACAGAATTGTGGGTATGTTTGTTAGTAGGAGTAAAATAAAGTATCAGTTGAGAGTCATGTTGATCAGATGATCCATGGACAATATAGTGGGTTTAGGATCTCTTTGCTGACCTAGCTGTGCTGTGTACACATATATTGATCTATATAGCTCTCTTATATACATATTTTATAGTTGAGTTTTCTGACAAGTTTATTCCATATGAATCTGAGCATGATTTCAGCAGATTTGGTTTTCTATTAGTCAGTAACTTATGCGCAGTACAATAACCTTGCTCCTTTGCAAATGGGCTTATCTCAACAGATCCCATTAGTACTGAACAATCTGTATCAGAGGGCAAATATTCAACATAATCAATAAAAAGCACTGTTGATCTGCATCATATACCATCAACAAAAATAGAGGAAACTGAATGTTACAAGTTAAATACAGTTTTGGGGGAAGGAAGACGCTCTGACCAGCTGTTATATATAGGTTGGCACAGGCAAGCTAGATTCAGCTGTTGTATTGGTATTGGTAAGTGCAAAGCATAGAAGTTGTATTTATGAGCAATCATGAGCAACAACGTAGTTTTACAGTTCAGAAATAAGTTATCAAGAGAGAACACATGCAGTATGTGACTGCTACATTAACTGAAGGATATACAGAACATGTCCTTCCTCAGAGGCTTCATTTCAACTTTTCACAATGCTTCCTATTATAGTCAAAGAGAATCAAGTGCACAAAACTTCTTGTAGTGCTTCCTGGTTAAAATGGCAAAAAGCTGTAAATCTGATATATATTAGTAACACACACATATATACAGTAGAACCACCATTTTGCATTGTTCAGGGAACCAGAATAAAATGGTGTAAAATCCAGGAAAATGTAAAATCAAGGAAATGTATTATGCATAAAATATAGATGGGACCACAAAACAACAATGTAAAATGAGGGGAAACTTAAAATCAAGGGTTGTAAAATTGAGGTTTCACTGTATAGATGTACAAGAGGACTTTGATTTAAAGTGAAACAAAAAATCTAAGTTTATTTATAAATGTTTTGGCCTCTATTTATTTCTACCATTTTTGTGCACCACATATATTGTATATGATCATGCTTTATAATTAAATAGTTTTAGGTGTGGCCATGATCTAACACAGAGACCAAAAACACAGAGAACTACAATAGATAAGAGCAATGAATTCACCTATGTTTACATAGCCTCTACAGTAAGAAGCTAAAACAAAAATGTAGTACACATGCATTTCCATTCTGTAACTTGTATATGCATTCCCATACATATGAAAAGCAATGAAAGAAAATATTAGGTGGCATATAACATGTATACAGTGTGTGGTTCTTAAGCTACCAGTTAGGATACAGTGTGACGCTCAGCATTCCTCAATGGCTGTTCAAGGGCACAGAGAGTTTGCATGTAAGTAACAGCAGCAAGGCAAATCTTTGTCCAGATTAAACACTGCTGAAGGCCACTTTAATATGGCGGAGGACACAATTAACAGATTCAAAATCTAAGTACTCCTATTGCTACCGAAAACAATGCCCCAATCATGCAGAATACATGATATAATATTATGTTGTGGTAAGTTGCATAGAATCTGTTTATGACACTTTATAGTGATATAAACAACAGTACGCTTTATAATGTTCCTGATGGTGTAAAGTGTATTTTAATCACCTTTTAGTGTCCAAGCTGGCTTACAGTTAAAAAAAAAGGTAACATTTCTAGTTGTCTTTTCCCTGGAGTATATTTTATAATAATAAGGAATTTGTGTCATTGTGACAGTTGCTTCCCAAGCCAGGTTTTCTTTATACAGTCCATAGGACATTGAGTTGGCATTTTGAATCCATGAATTTCATTCATACATTCGAATGCTTTGAATGGTCGATTCGTAGGATTTTGACGACTTTTCGTACGATCATTCGATCATACGATTCTGGCGAATAGTCAAATATGCTCTCAAAACTGGCGAATATTTTATTCGATTTTGGTGAATATTTATTCGTCAAATATTCGCCAGTGGAATTTGGGAGCTAAAAATCCTCAACAATTCAACCCTAAGTAAATCTGCCCCAAAGTGTGCTTAGCATTTTGGATAACTTGCCATACTATATAGGGACCTTGAACACTCACTCCCCAAAAGTGTTATTGCACCTTTTCCACAACTCATGGGTTAATTCCTTCTTTTCTGCTGCCAGGGAAGAAAACTTGCTCTCCTAATATGTTTTACTGTTAATGCCTTGGCAGTGTTTTTGCTTCCTCTGTCTTTGCTATAAGGTGACCTGTAAAATCCTTATATTTTGAAGTAGATAGCACATAATTCTTTAATAATACTTCAAGTAGGAGTCATGTGATAGAATCAATACCATTAATAACCCACCATAATGGCTTTGGCAACAGCTATTGATTAATTACAGTTTATGCGAATGTCCATTGTGTGTGATCATGGTTTCCAAGATTTTTTCACACTTTTATTCTGAAGACCGAACAGTGTTTTCTGGAATTAATCAAACATTTTATTATGATGATTGACCCCTTAATATTTAAAGGGTAGCATGACAATTAGGGGCAGATTTACTAAAAATCGAATTTGAGGGTTAATAAACCCTCAATTTAGATTTTCGAATTTAAAGGGGAAGTGGTCGAATTTCAAAAACTTTCAAATTCAAATGTTTCTAATGCAATTCGACCAATCGAACGAAAAAATTCGAATCATTGGAATGATTTTTACCCCATAGGATTTTAAAGCAATTCGGTAAATCCAAGTTGGCGAACTGGATTGTTGGAAGTACTTCGACCATCGAATATTCGAAAATTTGAATACAATTAAGCTATTCGAATCTGTCGAATTTTAAAATTCGATGGTCGAAGTTACCACATTTGCATATTCCAAATTTGAATTTTTTTTTTAAATTCCATCAAATTTCGAATCCTTCATGTGAATTTTGTAAATCTGCCCCTTAGAGTAGGCCTGCTTCCACAGGAGCTCACATAGCAGGTTACCATGTGTTATATGAATATAACATTTTAACATGATACACAATAGAAAAAAAATTATATCAAAGCTATTGTGCAACGTTTCATGTGAAAATCTACTTTGGGTTGGTTTAGCAACTCAAAGATTTGTCTTTGTTCACCTGAGACATTCATATGAACCTTTTCAGTGGCAGTAGATTGTTACAGTGGCTAGTTCCTTGATCTTTCCATCTTGATCAGTATTATTTTTGCCAAGGACTTTACTAACAAGACAAGATGTGAATCATATGCTTCCGTCTCTAGAGTATTTCATTGATCTCCTACAGCATACATTTTCTTTGTCATCCTTTTATACATGTTGTACAACACAGCACTAAGTAGGATTTACCTCATTCAAAGAAGCTACAGAAGCTGTTATTGGGCAAGATTTGAATTGCAGTTTTCCAAATCCAATTCTAAACTAGATGTGACCTGTAACAGAAAAACATGAAGGAAGTTGTATTATAACGAAACACAAATAGGAGCTGCCTATGATATGATGGTATGATATTAGCAATTGAGCCTAACCTTCTGCCTTTTTTGAGGCCTTAACAGTTTAGTAACATTACAATTTGGTTCAGCAATGCATATCTACAAGTAAATCACCTACTAGTTGCATTTGTGAAGCTTGAAACAGCTTGACTTGTTGCTGTTAGTGACCTCAATCTAGTATGCAAAAACAAAAAGCTCAGATGGGCACCCAGCCTCAAATTTTATTTGTAAGACAACATTCTGTGTGTGAAAATCCATATTCCATACAGTGAACATATGCACTTGGACTTATTTTTCTATTTCATAAAAAGGATTCACTTTTCAGAACAGGAGTTAACTATGTTTCAGTACAGATGCCCAGCCATTTATGACAATGAATAACCATTATCAGAACTGGCTTGTTTTTAACTGTAACTGTACACACATTTATAACTTTAACAATAGATATTTGTGTTGGTTTTTGAATGTGCAATGTTTTCTGTTTTCATGTATATACTAGTGTTTGTCTGTATTATTCTGTTTGTATGTGTTTGTGTACTGGCCACTGTGTGGTAAAACACAATCCACAGGATGTTTAACAATGTGACTACAGCAATCAGAAATCAAAAAACAAAAAGGAATATCCCAAAACGCTATAATAAAGTTAAAAGGCTAGTGTTTTTTTAACATCAAGTTAAGGCAAATAATGCCCAATTCGATAACAGAATTGAAACCCAAAGAGGTCCCTCCCTTAATATTTTGAAACCAATCACAAATTGCCACATATCACTCAGCTGGCAGAACAAGTTTATACATATACATTGTTAAGGTTCTCTTTTCCCAATATGCCTATAGTCAGCATAAATAATAACATAAACAAAAATATATCAAAATCCATAAAAATTATAAGTGAGCCCTGGTTAAAACATTTAATGGTCAGTAGCGTAAAATTCAAGTATAGATCATGGTTAATGCTCCACTATTAATGATCTGTAAAGTAATTAAATCTACTCATATTCTTTTTCAACTACTCTCAAATAGAGATCTAGTACACTTAGGGGCTGATTCATCGAATGATTCAAACGACTTTCACCAAAATCCTTCAAATTCTCAGAACTTTGAAAAATTTTCTGGCCAAGTTCTGCGAGGTCCCCCATAGACTAAAATGGCTATTCAGCAGCTTTAAGGTACTTCGAAATTCGAAATTTTTATTTTAACAATTCAAATCGAATTTTGGGCTATTCTATAGTCGAAGTAGCCCAAGGAAGTATCCTTACCTTATAAAATCCTGCTATAAATTAAGTAAAACATGTCACGTCAAATTCGTAATTAAGACCAAGTGGTAAGCGAGTGTGTAAATAAAAAATCAAAAATACCTCCCTGTGGTGTTTATACAAATGGCACTGTGCATACATAGGACTTTCTGTACAGCTTGAAAGTGAAAGTACGACTTACTGCTGTTATGTAAGGGCTGCATGAACCTGCTAATAAAGCACTGTTATACCCTCCTCTTCCTCGGCTACCAAACACAACAAATGGTGACAAGGGTGTCTTTTCTACCTCTGCAGCAGCCTGCACCTTTTCTACCAAACCCTGGAGAGCCTACCATACCTTTTACTGCTTGGATCCATATGTTTGATAATTACATTATTGCTGCTGACCAAGGGGAGGTTTCTGCAGATAGAAAGCGTGCTTTACTTATTCACTGCCTGGGGGCAGAGGGACAGCGTATAGTCTATACATTACCATCACCTGATGAGACTTATGAAACTGCTCTTACTGCTATAAAGAACTTTTTTGTGCCAAGAGTAAATGTGGTTGCTGAAAGATATAAATTCCACCAACGTGGACAGCGTAATTGTGAATCCACAGAACATTTTGTAGCAGCTTTGAGAGAGCTGGTTCTTACCTGTGAGTTTGGAAATCTAACAGATGCATGAACCTGCTAATAAAGCATTGTTATACCCTCCTCATCCTCATCCTCGGCTACCAAACACAGCACTCCCTTTTTTCTAGAAGGTGTAACAGAACACCTGTTCTTACTCTTAGCCTCACTCTTGCAACCCCATGTACCGAGAAAAAGAATACATTACTACCATTACATTGTGCAAAGTGTCTCGTTATATTACTTTTTTTCAGCTACTTTGGATTCTTTATTTGTCTTATGTGTTCCCTTCTCTCCTTTAGGGACAGTTTTACGAAGGGTTAAATTTCGAATAGAAAAAATTTAAACAATCTCATTTTTTAAAAGTGCTTTTTTGAGCGAAAATTTACCTTTTTCATTCCAATAGGTCCGTTTTTGATCTAATAAAAATCATTAGAATCGTTTGAATGCATCGTTCGATTCGAACGATTCGAATGGCTTTGACCAAAATCCTTAAATTTTAAAAAAGTTCCAGGAGGTCCCCCATAGGATAAAATAGCTATTTGGCAGGTTTAAGGTGGCAAAGTGTCGGTTTTCGAATGGTCGAATTCAAATTTGAGTCATAGTAGCCAAAAAGTACTTTGAAATTCTAATTGTCTGCCCCTTAGTGTGCTATTTGTGCAGCCTACATATTGCTTTTGGCACTTACGGCATATCACCAAATAGATCACTGTAGGCATATTACAATTTATTCGTTAGGTTACACACATATGTAGCTCTGTGCTCTGGCTCCAGGCCTCGATTTCCAATGGTGTTCCGTCCAGACTTGAAAAAGGGCCCTTGCCGCCCGAAACATGTCGTGTGGATGCACAATAAAGCACTAAGTAGCAGTTATTCTGCTGTTAGCCTGTGATTTCCATATTTATTATTTTTGGGAACAGTATTACAATTTATGTAGTCCCTTATTTAGTCCCTTATTTTATAACTTGTATTTGTCACTTTGACACTTTTATATGATGACATTTACATCAACCACATTTATAACTGCCCTTAGCTGTCAATGGGTTCATGTCCTCTCCTTTTTCTCCTCTTACTTCTTCCCTAAACATGCTTGGTGACAGTTAATCCATCAATGTATGGGCCCATCTGAGAACACTATTTATACCCCACTTCAACAGTTTGTAGAAATCAGGATCTGTATATAATATGGGTAAATATCTCTTAATAATTGCATAGAACTGTTTTCTATACCTAGTGACAAAGGGGACCCTATCAAATTTCTCCTACAAAGCCTCAGGAACTGTCCCATGGGTATTCCACCAATCAAACATTTCAGATGACAAGATGACACATGTAGGAGGGTATTCCCACTACAGGGTTTTCGATATATTGTTTTATGTTTTTCTTTACCTAATGCCATTAATTTCACATCCAGAAGTTCAGTTGTCCTTTCTCTATAGTTACTCATGAGTTTCAAATTAAGTTCATTATGATTAAACTCATGAACATCTCCCAGCCAAATACAAACTAGTCCTCTAAATGTTTGTGCTTCTTTGGGGTGGTGCCTCTTGTGCATAGAAAATATATTTGTAAGATAACTTTAACACATATATATATATATATATATATATATATATATATATATATATATATATATATATAGTGAACATATGCACTTGGATTTCTCTGTTTCAAAAAAAAAATTGGATTCACTTTTCAGGACTGGGTTTAACAACTGTTTTTTGGCACAGATGCCCAGCCATTTCTGACAATGAATAACGATTATCAGAGCTGGCTTGTTTGTATCTGTAACTGTACACACATTTACAACTTTAAAAATCGATGCGTGTGTTGCTTTTTTAATGTCCAATCTTTTCTGTTTTCATGTATATACTAGTGTTTGTCTGTATTATTCTGTTGTATATGTTTGTGTTCTGGCCAGAGTCCCTGTGGATTTAAAACACAATCCACAGGATGTTTAACAATGTGACTGTAGCAATCAGGAACTTCACTAGAGCAATAACAGCACTTGTTATATAATCCCTCACTATCTTTGGTCTACACTATCCTGCACTTGTAATAATATTCTTTCATCTTTAGGCCACAGCTTGCAGCCTATAACATGGCAACCCTGGAAGATCAGTCTATCATTTTTATTATTAACTTATCATTTATTTATAAAATGCCAGCACTGTACACAGGGGAATGACAGTAAAATACATAACAAAACAACTTGCAGTTCCTCTAATTATTTTTATCATTATAGTTTATTTATAAAGGAAAAACAGTTTCTGCACATCTGTACAAAAAAGAAGAACATTGAAGCACACAGTGGAGGATCAGAAGGTTTGAAGACTTTTTCATTTATATTTCTATAGTTTTAAGATGTAGTACTTTGCAATGCAAAAAATGCAGAAATGTTAAGTTTGATGATAACTTTTATTGGCTAGCTGAAGCAGTAACAATTGCAAGCTTTCAGAGCACACAGGCCCCTTTGTCAAGCAAAATACAAATGAAAGTTGAAAAGTCACATTATATATACTAATAGATCACTGAAAAAACGGGTTTATGGGCATAAGTCCTTTAGGGATCATATTTTCCTTTTTGCATAGTGTCATGAAAAATATGTCACTGTCCAGGTGTGCCAGTTTCTTCCATCAGTTCTTTGGTTCCATATAGGTGTGGTACTTTGCAATATCTTCTCTTTCCATAGTTTTAGGATGTAGTACCGTGTGAGCCATTTAGAAAAAAAAAAAAACAGAAAATGTAAGGTTTGGTGATACCCTTTATTGGCTAACAATTTCAAGCTTTCGGAGCACAAAAAACCGATGGAAGAAACTGGCATACCTGGAGAGTGTCACTCTTTTCCTTGAGCCCCCATTTTTTGTATTCTTTGTGATATCTCAGAGATCACCTGACCAGAAATAATGCAGCTCTGAAGAATTGTGGGCATAAAAGAATTTTGTCCATTAACTGCCTCATGTATAGTATGTATGTATGTATGTATGTATGTATGTATGTGTGCCCTTGGTTTGTTTGTGTGTATGTTGAATCATATGGTCTTGGCACTTAGTACTTTAAATGGCAATTTTCTATTTAGGATCAGCCACTGACACATACTACTAAAGAAGTATCTTACAAAAATGATTTATTTATATGAAGCAGGATTTTACAGATCAGCTGTTTTATGTTATATATTTTATAGAGACCTACATAGTTTAGGGATATACTTTTCGTTTATCTAGATCTAGGTGTTATGTAACTGGATTGCATAACATCAGATATCCTGTTAAGTGTCAGGCAGGATATCTCTGTCTACCATACTGAAGGAGATATGCAATACTGGTAAATGAACAACATATGTACAGAATATATATATATATATATATATATATATATACTGTGTATATTAATTGCTACACATTTTTGCAAGCACTCCCTTTGTTAATAGTGAATAGTAATAATGAATAAAATTGTCTGTGACTGTCTGAGCAGATTATAGATGTTGTAGTTCTTTTAAAAGTTGCATACCTGCATATCTCTGCTTTAATGAAAAATAAATCAAAAATACAATTTACTTTGTTAAAAAAAAAAAACAGTGTTTTAATTCACAGATGTGTTTGGTAAAATTCCAGAATCCAAAATAATTGTCACACCTCTGACTGTCCTTTCACAACCAGCACAGGTCAATTCAACAGTAGAAAAATCTTAAAGGAGCCGCCTAACACACCATGTTGTATGCAGATTACCGCTTCTGTTGTGACTACATGTGCATTAATGCTTTGGTGGGCACAATCCACGTCAGCACAGAACATGGTTTGCTGTTTGGCTCCTTTAAGTTTTTTCAACTGTTAACGCGACAGAAGCTTACCAGGACAAAATAATTCATAGGTAAAACTTAGAACTGGAATTGTGCTTTTAGGATAAGCACTAAAGTACCTTGTATAGCTTTCAATTTTCTGGGTTCTTGCCAATCACCTTAGAACTCAGCTCTCACATCTTATGTATTTAATATTCTCCTCTCAGTATGAAGCATTAAAGGGACTTTATGTAAATTTTAGGCATGTAGCCACACTACAGCTTATGTATCCATGCTGCATATTGTTCATGGGGTACTTGTGTCGATACATGACCCTCTGCATGCTCTGATAAATTTAACATAATTGCACACATTAACATAAAAGAACATTGGAATTAACAGCTCATTGACACAAGAGAACCCTGAAATTAACACCAGCTTTGATGTGCCACTAATTCTAGGGTTCCCTTAGCAGGTTGTATCTACACACAACTGATTGAACACAGTGGATAATTAAAGTCTGCATTGATGAACCTCATGCAAGTTGTGGTACACCCACAATTATGCTAAAATTTGAGGAAAAAACACTACAATACTTTAGCCAGCCACTGACATAGCTCCTCGTATCCCACTGACTGACAATGGCTCTTGGAGGGTGCTGGGAGTTGTAGTTTAACATGAGCAGATGTTCCATAGGTAGGGCAACATGGATTGCAATAGTTTTTCTGTCTTTAGATTGGGGGTTTGCACAGTCTTCCTGGCTTATCTGGGACCATCACTTCTGTAACCCTGGTCCTGTCTGAGAGTTGCCCACATATGACCCGTATCTGCTATTAAGTATACAGTGCCCCCATTAGATTTTCTGACTTGCCCGCATTTGTGATTCATCCTTACCGCCCCCCAAATCCTTAGGCCTGAGGCTCTGTTCTCATATCTCATCACAGGACTGCTTTATTCAAACTGAGTGTCTCCAACATGATACACACAGTCCATGCAAAGAGATGTACACACAGCCAACCAGCATTGCTATAATAATGCCCATACAGTGAACATCCCTATATACATGTAGTACAAGCTTCAGTCTGCTTCCTCCATCCCCTCAGCAATTCATTCACTGTTCTCTCTAAACACACAAATAGGCTCCCGACACCCTTGTACGCATCCTTCCTTCCTACACAATCAGCTCCCAAAAAGAACACACCATTTGGACATTAATACCATTCCTAGAACACATTTCCTTCATTTCCATTCATAGCACTGCATGTTTTCTTAAGTCACATGCATTCTAATACATACACCCCCACTCTGCTAGCACATGCAACCTCTCCCACTTCTACGCAGCAACATTTTTCCTCAACCTCCAGACGCACACACATCATCACACTCACTCTCAGTCTAACTGATAGCTGCATCACATTTATACTCCACTCTCTCACTTTTGGTAGCTTTTACTATCTCCTTTTGAACCCATTCTTGCCCCCATTCCTGGCATCATCTTTACTTTCTCTTTCCCCATCTCTCTCTTTTTTTCTCACAATCCCCATATCCTTATTACCATGGTGATGCCGCTCTGAGCCTTTTCCTGATACCGGAGAGAAGGTATAAAGAAAGAGAGAAGAGAATGAGAGAGAGGTAAGCAGAAAGCAATCGAGGGGTAGAGAGGGCATGAAACAAGAAGGGGTAAGAAAAAGGGGAGAAACATGGAAGACTGAAGGAAAGTATTGCTAAAATGTAGCATGGGAGTATCTATAGGCAAGAGAAGACATGCATATGTGATATAGCTTGAATTTCTGTGTTGAGTTCTAAAGGGAAGCAGTTAATACGTGGCAATAGAGCGAATCAGGGCAAGATTGGTAAGAGCAGGCAGAAGCAGAAAGATCTGAGCTCACCAGATGCTTCTCCTTCTGTCACACTCTGTGGTATAATCTTACCCTGCAAGTGACACTGTCAGATGGAGCGCACACTTGTCCTAATTTGTGTCTCCTGTGGTCCTAACACACTTGTGCAGCTGTGAAATGTTTCTCTCATTCAGTATATAATAGCATCCTGGCAGCGTTTTCTTGTTGAACTGTGTCTTAGTAGGAATGAATAGCATGTGGCAGTTTTATCTGTGCATTTGCAGGTGTGCAGTGCACTGCCTTTTATCCAATGCCGCATGTTATTTGCACACCAACACACAATTTTAGCTGTAAGTATACAAATTATTCCATCAGTAGATGTCGGTCCACTAAGCTGCTATTTAAAAGCATATTTATTTCTCCAGCTTTTACAAGTAGAACAAAACGTATGTATTGAGAAATCTATCTCATTAAGGCACAAATAATCATATAACAATTGACTAATTCAAAGGGCATATATACTTTATTAATTATTTTCCAATGGTAAACCAAGATACAGGTATGGGATCTGCTATCTGGATTGCTGAGGACCTGGGGTAATCCAGATAAAGGGGTTTTTCGTGGATCTCCATACCTTTAGTTATGCTAAAAAACATTTAAACATAAACCAGTGACATTGTTTGCTACCAAAATGGATGTATGCAATGGATGTATGCATGTTTTCATCAAGTACAAGGTAAAGTTTTATCAGTACAGAGAAAGAGCAAATAGCAGTATAAAAATTTGAATTATTTAGTTAAAATGGAGTCTGTGGGAGGTGGCCTTCTCCGTGTAGTTGTATAGAACTGTGCATTTTGTCTGTTAACAATATGTAGCATTGTACTATTAAGGATTACTGACCATGGTTCAGCCTATCTATCTATCTATCTATCTATCTATCTATTTATCCTTACTACACTGTAAAGGCAATGGCACACCAGGAAATGAATCACCAGCGATAAATCTCTGCTTCTGTGGGCGACTAATTCTTCACACCCATAATAATGTGAATTGCTGGTTAAACCCATGTGTCACTTTAGTCCCCTACAATCCCTTGAAGTTTCCTTAAGAGGAAGAATTAAAGCTATATAAAGTCCTTTTCAAATTAAACATGAAACCTAAATAATTTTTTTCATTAAAAGATTAATACCTGTTAAAAGTTTCATCTGTCTATCAGATATAGCCTGCCCCGCCTTTGGGGCAAATTCACTAAAGCGTGAAGCATCTAACGCTAGCGCTAATTCGCCAGCGTGACGTCATTTCACAACTTTTCACAACAACGAATTTTCGCTAGCGAAGTAGATAGACTTGTGCAACTTCGCACCCTTACAGCAGGCGAAGTTGCGCACTGACGAAGGATCGTAAATTTGCAAATTCACTAAGATGAACATTTTCCTCAACGTTAGCACTTAAGCTAGATGTTACTTCGCCTGGTCAGACCAGGTGACGTTCAATACAATAGATAGGAGGTTGAAAAAAAAATGTAAATTTTTTTCTTTCCCAAAAAAACGCCGGCGTATTTTAGCATAGGAGGGTGAAAGTCTGAAAAAGATCGATAATTTTTTTGGGGGGTTACCCTTCTTCCCTCCTACATTTCCTAACATATGGCAACTCAACTATACAGGGGGCACATGTAGGGCAATAGGACAACTTTATTTAATTTATTAAAGGTTTCTTGGGCTTGTGTAGTGGAATGTAGTGGCTGTAACATATACTTCTATTCTAAGTTAAAGTTCCCGCCGTATGCAAATTAGGCTTCGCTAGCGTAACAGCGCTCTGCCTAGCGAAGTAACACTAGCGCAACTATGCTACCGTTCGCCGACCTGAGCGTAAATTCGCACTTAACGAATTTGCGTAGTGCCTGGCGAAGCCAACGCTAGCGAATGTCATAAGCTTTGAAAGAAGGTCTTTAGGAGAAAGTATGGAGGATTATATGAAAAATAAAAAAGGAAAAATAGCCCTTTAGTTCCCCTTATACTTTCTGTAGAAGGGTCCATAGGGCTGTTTGTGGAGTTTTCAGACACATACAAAAGATCTGCCTTATCTTGCTTTGCTTTTCTAATCAATAACTTTTCCCATAACCTCATTAACAGAATTAGGAATACTGAACTGTACACAAACATGCTATATACTTGATATTTGTTTCTCTTCCCTGACAAAGGGTCACATCTATCTGAATAATTCTAACTTTGACAACAAACTGGCAGAGGTGACCTGATATAAGAGTAAAATGAAATTGTAGAAACTTCACAGTATGTCTTTTACAGTTGTTAAGGTGAATCACTGACAACAGGAAAGTTTGAAGTGTAGAAAAAATTCAAAGTATGCCTTGTAATTATGTTAAATGTCATTCCAGCATACAGACTGATTATATTGTCTTAGAAAGGCCCAAACATTGAATACCATTGATATATTTTTATTTGAGTTCAATATTCTACTTAGCCTTCCCAGTCCAACAGTACATAAGTCCTTGTTTGTGAGTATAAAAACAGAGTGATAAGCAGCTAACACAAAAAAGGATCCATGCAGATGGTGAGCAATGAATAGCAATTATGAAGGCCTATATAATGTGTTTATACATTCTACTGTAGCAGATTTTTCTGACGTTATTGTTCTAGGTTATGCAAACAAAATACACAAATGCATACTTTTTGTCACTTGTAAGACTGTAGAGCTTACATGAAACAGCAAGGAATGTATAAGCTCTATTTTGCTGTCAAGCTACATGTTCTGTCAAAGTCTATAAGCTCCTCTCTTCCTGAGCCCTTGAGTTTCCTCAGTGTATATGTGGAACAGGAGATATGTGATGGAAGCTAGAAGTAAAATATTTTAGGTCTTTAGAGCCAGGTACTTAAGTGCAATGCAGGTAGCCTAAAGACAAAAAGAGGAGACAAAATAATCACTCAAATCTAAGATAAAATCTGAGAAAATGCATCAGAAGCTGAGGAAGGACATCCAACAATAGTTTAAAAAACAAAAAATGGGGCACATATAGCTTGTCTCCTTCTGAAATAGGTTGAAACCACTTTTCAAAGGTAAAATAATTTTTATGCCTTGATAAAACTCTTTATGAAGACTGTTTGTATGGCTGCTGAATCTTCTTCCAAGATCCGTATAAAACATCAATAAGTTTAAAAACCATTCACTGAAATTACCTTCATACTCCAACAATTTCTTCCTCGGAAAATGAGCACCTGGAAAACCCACTGCCGCTAGGTTTCCTGTCATTGTTATTATTACAACTTGGAAAAGGTTAGCACTACCTAAACCACTGTTGCTTTATTATGCCCTTAGGGTGTTACAGTAATAAGATCACTTAAAAAAAGGCTAAAAAAGAAAAATATTGCTGTGTCAATAGCACATAACCCCAGGATATTGTAATAATATGAATAGATTATTGCATGATCAGCTGGGTGATAAATTACATATCTTAAATGAACAGAGGTGAAGCCTTGTTGAATTTGTATTCAACTATTTCAAGATATCTAATCTATCACCTGGTTGATCTTGTAGGAAGTGGGGTAGGCTTTCTTCTATCTCCCTGTTATACAGTCAAAGTTCTTCCAAATGCTTCAACTTTATCATTTCACTACTTTGTAGTTCACTTCATTTGACTCTTTTCTATATTATTTCACATTTCTTATGTATGCTGGACCAACCTCTCATTTTTACAACAATGCTATTTGACTTACTTATTTCATTTTTTTTGCCTATTGGTGTGCCGGGCCCCAGATACCTCTGCCCATGCATGTCTCTCACATGCACTGCCCCACAGTTCTGTAATGTGCAGTGTTCCTTCAGATGTATGCATCATAAACTTTGTACACGTTTTAATGCTGGGCCTTATTTCCCGGCATCAGCCTTGGGTTTTGGTGCCTTTTGTATTTAAAAAGTCAGTTTACCAATATTTATTTTCTAAAGTTGGATTTTATTCTCAAATCCTGAGCAAACCTTTGTTTATTGTGTGCCTTTGACTCCTAATCTGACCTCTAGCCTGATCCTAACTGCAACTTATCTTTGTCTGTACCTTGTCTATCTCTGGAATATTCAGGTTCTCTGTTGGCCTCACTACAGAAAGTTCCAAGGCCCCAAAAGAGTGTTGGTGAACACCATAGTTACATAGTTAAATTGGGTTGAAAAAAGACAAAGTCCATCAAGATCAACCCCTCCAAATTAAAACCCAGCATATGCACACACTCACACACACGCACCTACAGTCTTTCACACAAACCATATATGCCCATAGCTATACTAACTGTGGAGTTTAGTATCAAAATAGCCTTTGATATTACGTCTATCCAAACAATCATCCAAAACCCAACCCCAACCTGGACAGTCTACCCTCATAATTTAAGTCTTCCATCCCTCTAACCAGTTTAGTTGCACGTCTCTGCACTCTCTCCAGCTCATTTACATCCCTCCTAAGGACTGGAGTCCAAAACTGCACTGCATATTCCAGATGAGGTCTTACTAGGGATCTATAAAGAGGTATAATTATGTTTTCATCCCTTGAGTTTATGCCCTTTTTTATGCAAGACAGAACTTGTAGGTTCTTGAACGAGCTGGGATAAAAATTTGTCATTTAGCATATTTACAAACCTACTAGCTTTATCTGTCTTGGCAACCCCATTACCCCAGTCAATGTCCGTATAATTGAAGTCACCCATAATAATAACTTGACCTAGTTGTGAAGCCACTTATATTTGTAAAAGTAGCTGGGCTTTATACTCGTCACTTATACAAGATGGTTTATAGCATACACCAATGAAAATTTTCTATGTAACCTTATGCCCAGTCGAAATCTCTACCCAGAGGGATTCCAAACCCTCACCAGTGCCAGCAATGGTTATTTTTAGTGCATGGCATTAATTCAGGCTTTACATACAAACACACTCCTCCCCCCCTTTCTAATCCATCTGTCCCTTCTAAAAAGGGTGTAACCATTTAAATTCACAGTCCAGTCACATGTTTCATCCCACTAGGTCTCAATGATACCAATTATATCATAATTTTTAGAGCATGCAATTAATTCTAGGTCTCCCATTTTACCTGACAACTTCGTGCATTTGCCAGCATACAGCAGAGGTTACTACTTTTACTTTTTAAATGTACATTACTTTGAGGGGAATTATATGTTAAGTTAATATTATGTTTTCCTTGTAACAGAGGGACCTCCTTAGCTTGTAAACTGTATGCTCCCCTCACTCCTCCCCCATGACCCCTTACTAATCCCACTACCCACTTCCCCACTGGTGGGAAATGAGCCGACCGATATCGTCAGAAGATTAAGATATCGGTCGGCTGGTTAATTGGGCTGGACGGAAAATTTTTATCGGATGCCTTTGAAAGCACCCTGAACATCGGCTATTGTTAGTGCTGAATCGTCAGATACAAGTAGAATTCTATTGTTTCTACCTGTATATTTGACGATTCAGCTCTACACGTGTGTGTTGAAACAAACGATCTTTCTATGGCCAGCTTAAGTCAGTTCATATGGTTTCCACTACCAGGTCTATGATGACATTCAAAGAAGTATATTTCTTTTT
Organism: Xenopus borealis; assembly: GCA_024363595.1. NCBI lineage: Eukaryota > Metazoa > Chordata > Amphibia > Anura > Pipidae > Xenopus > Xenopus borealis. Next base: position 53,749,992 of record CM044436.1, on the reverse strand, counting down.
GAATGCTTTCTTACAATATATTTGTCTACAACTGAAATGTTCTTCTTTTACCCATCAAACACCCATAACATTCCAGATGTTAACTATCTAAAAATGCTAACTATCTAACCAGGGCCTTGGCAACCGGGGTTGCTCTTGATTCTGGCCTCTCCTTCACTCCTCATATCTAAAGAATAACAACAATATAAAACAGTATAAACAATATAAAATAAAAAACAATATGCAACAAAAATTCTAAACATTCTGTCTTAACATATTGACCAATGTCTATTGACCGACCTCCGAGGACTGGAAACTCTAATCTTTACTCTAGTCCATAATAAATGCAGTTTTCAGGCTCATACACCTCATTTGTTCTACTTCTGCCATGCCATTTCATAGACTGGCTTCCGCTACCATTCAGGTTCTGGCTCACCCAGTATCTCTAGACTTTTTTTATTTTGTTTCTGCAGTTGGACAAAAATTATATAAATGTATACATATTTAAATATATGCTGGTGCACTCTAGGTTGCGGATAGCAAACCATTTATTATGTGAGACTATGGGGCCAATTTACTAAATTCACGTGAATAGATCGAAGTTCGATCGAATTCGATCGAACAACGATCGTAGGAAAAATTTGATTGGTCGAATATGCAAATTTGGCTTATTTGATCATCGAATAGCGATTGATCGAATAGATTCGAATTATCGAATATTCGATCAGCGAAGGATTTAATTTTTTAAAGTTATTCGATTGCCTACTTCGGCAGATTGGACCTACCGAATTGTAATAGAAGCTTATGGGAGCCCTCCCATAGGCTTCTGAGGCTAAGTCCTGCTCGAATTGGATTCATATGATCGAATATCGAGGGAATTCAAATTTTTTGGGGGGAATAATAGTAAATCTGCCACTATGTGTGCAGCAAGGCATTTAGCCTTACTTTGGACCTTAGTTTTCTAAAGGGCAAGGCAAACCTGAAATATTGCCTACACATATTATGGGAGCCAATAAACACTGTTCCTTGCTGCTGCATAAATACAATTAATATATAGACTGAATTCAATTATCATCAAGGCACAAATAATATAACAAAGGGTATAGCCCAGCAAAATTCCATATGCCAAGCAGTATAAAAATATTTCTCTTTGAAGAGCAGAACTGAGGCAAGGAAACAATCCAAATGAACAGATGATTCTAAAGGCATTCAGGATATGCAAAGATGCCAAACGGATATGCAATAATATTCATGGAAAATCTCTAAAGACTGAAGAAAGAAATAGGAGGATGTTGCTGCATTAGAGACTTAGTACACAAGAAAGGTGGGTTGACATATACCTAACTGGCTTATCTGTCAGAGCTATACAGATTTGATCAACCTGTTATTGTATTCCATTGCTCAGAACTGAAAATAAAGTCAGCCAATGGTCTCCATTGGCATGTGTGGGAGTACAACAACTAGTAAGAAAATGCAAGGGGTTGCACTTCTCCAAAGATATATACACATTACCCACCAAAACAGCGAGTACTTATTATCCACAAAGGTGTAGATAGGAGATAAGCAGATCAAAATGGAGTTGTAAAAATGCCTTACAACATGGTAATTGGTAAATAAAATAAACATGCAGTGCCACAAAACTCCTTGCAGAGCAATTGGTACTGTAGCTGTTGCTTGATTGATATAATACTGGATATATAAACACTGAATATAAATGTAATGATTTTGTTTGACACTTGAAATGGGAACTATAGATACAAACCACCATATCATTTAGCTTTATTTATATATTGTTGGTTTATTTTAAGCGTAAATAGATAACCCAAAATCTATGTGTTAGAATAAGCAGGGTGGTCCAACCATTAATCATATATACAGTAGTATGTGCACTCTTGATATGAGCTTAAAAACAGTTAGGGTGAGATTAGAATAGAATATATTCTAATATGAAAATCTATTCCACTCTCCACCCACTGGAGCGGTAAGATTTTTCTGTAGTGTTTAAAGCACAATGTGTAAACTAAAGCATAGTTTCTTTATAAAAGTAAGTTATAGCAAATTGATTTTTGAGTCAAGTTGTGGCCTGGGATTCCCACCCATGAGCCCAAGGTATAACCTTTTTCTTTATCCAGCTATCTATTCATAATTGCAAACTGTATGTCAGGGTGTATGTGCATATTTTTGCAATCCTTCCATTGGCATTGATTCCAGTATATAATGGCCGAGTGCAATCATTTTGTGTTCCAGTGTCTATTGCTGTTAGTGGGTTGATATTGGCAAGTGTCCAGCAAGAATGCAAGTTAAGCAGTCTATCACAGGAGTCTTCTGACTTGCCACTATGCAGTTAATGTTAAACATAGTAATCGTATGGCTTTAAAGGAATTGTCCAGTGTAAAAATAAAATCAGATTAAATAGATAGGCTGTGCAAAATAAAAAAATGTTTCTAATATAGTTAGTTAGCTAAAAATGTAATGTATTGTAGCGCTATAGTAAACTTGAGTGCACCTGTCTCTATCTATAGGCTTCACTCCCACTATATTGCTCCGGATGAGACCTTAAATCTTAGGGAGTAAGCCCTCGCAGCGAGGTGGAGGCAGGGTGTAGTGCAACTGTAATAATATTCAGGGTGCAAATAATTGGGCGCCAGTGGTTCTTATAACTTAACCATAGAACACATTTATTGAACATACAATCCACATGGGAGTGTACAGCAGTAACATAACACAGCAGGATCAACAGTGGATAGGCAATACTCACAGCACCTTTGGTCAGAGACTGTCCCCTTCACACATGGGAGACAATGTACATGCAGCATTGAGGAGGTACACCCAGCTTTCAGCCTTTTCCCTAAGTGGAACCTGAGGAGACACTTTCAATCCTAGGTCTGTACACTTAGTCCCTACTCTGGGCAATTAGTACCCGGGATCTTAATCCCACTCACAATCCTCGTAGGAGCCTCAGACTGCTCAGCTAAATAATCCTGTCTATCTGTCACTCCTAGAGCGACCTATAACGGTGAGTAGCCTATCCTTACTAAGCCTGACCTGCTTAGGTTCCACTCGAATACTCTGCCTGCCTGCTCAGGCTAGAGCCAGCACAAGATGGACACTGAAAGCATGGCTTACAGTGCTTTTATACTTTAACACAGTGCCATCTACTGGTCACTATGTGTAATAACCAGGGGCATGGATTAGAGCAGGAATAGGAAACAGCTCCCCCTCCTAACTGTATTTTAGGACCCACTTAGGTGTCCATAACACTTGGGGACTGCCTGCTAAATAACTAGGAGGTTAATTTAGTAGTCCCCTACAGTATAAAGACTGGAGTGACTACATATCTAAAATAACAGAACACTACATCCTGCTTTGCAGCTCTCTTGGTTTTCACTGATTGGTTACCAGGCAGTATCCAATCAGAGACTTGAGAAGAGTGCCACATGGGCAGAGTCGGACTTGCCTGCCAGGCCCCGGGAAAGAGCCCGTTGGGCCCCTAGGCTTTAGTAAATTTCAACTTGCGATGTTTAATATAATAATTTATTTGTTACCGCACGGGTGAAGGCGGTGTGGTCCTAACTAAAATCAGAATTGCATTGCAGTGTACCAGCCGCCTCCCGCTCCCCATGTCCGCCAATTTACTTCTGCCTGTAGTTAGCTGCCTGCTGCCATTACTTCTTGTCGGAGCCCAGGCAGTAAGCAGCCAATGTAAAGCTGTCCCCGCATGTGCATTGTATTAGGTGCGGCCAGCGTTGGACTGGGCCCAGACCCCCTCCACTCCTGACCTCCGTCCTCCTCTGCCCACTTGCTCCACCTGCTCATTATCCTGAAGTAGGTATGCTCCGAGGGGGCGGGAGAGGGTGGTTTGCTGGGGAGGAAGTACTGTGACTGGGGCCCCTGAGGGCTGTTGTGAGGGACCTGATGTGGTGGGCCCTGACTCCCCCCCCTGTTGCTTTTGTATCTGAACTGCATGATAAGGATCAACTGCAAACTCACTGAACAGTTATGTCCCATGTGCCCCCCCCCCTTCAAGTCACTGACTAACTCAGAGTTAGAGAGCTGTTAGACATCCAGTCACTCTAGCCTTTATACATTACATTTTTGGCTAACTAACTATATTGAAAACAATTTCTTTTGCACAGTCTATCTATTTACACAGTTTTTATTTTTACACTGAACTGTTCCTTTTAAGAAGTGGATATTAAAGAGTATAAAGTCACCTTACGCTTTGCTGATTTGTAATTTGCATGTAATTAGTAGTACAAATCAATCTTTTTAATGGAAATTGTCTAATGTTTGCATTCAATCACAGCAAAATGAATTATTCTTAAAGGGGACTAAAACAAATTACATGCAAATAATTTCACATAATACAATACAGGCTAAAAGATACACATCATAATGACAGTAAGTAAGGTAACAGCTAGCTTGCTATCCCCTGCAGTTTCATACCCCACTGAGTCTTTCACACTACACAAAGCATTTTAAGGGCTTGTAGCACAAGTGGAAACAAGCAATGACCAGATGGACACTAAGATACACGGAACAGCTTTGCAGGTTCAGCTCTTCTGTCATAGGGATGAACCACGGGGCTTGTTGAGCAGTCATGTGTCCCAGATAAAATCACTTGCCGTTTTCTTTTTATTACTTACTGCTGATAAATTTTATGTTGCTTTACAAAAATACATGTCTTCTAAAGTCACTTGTGTGCATTTTGTATTTCATTACTATTAACTGATTTGCTTTTAAGGCAGGGTTGGAACTAGGGGAAGGCAGAGTAGGCGGCCGCCTAGGGCGCAGTCATGGAGGGGCGCACTTTTGAAGGGAAATAATGATTTTTTTTCTTCATTTCTTTAAGTTTTAAATCCGGCCCTGTCTCCAGCAGCAGTGTTCTGCTCTACTTCAGTCCACCACTGTGCTCTGGCACAGGCTGGTGGCACAGGTACAGACTTGGGGAGCAATGGCTGATGGTACAGACTTGGGGAGCAATGGCTGATGGTACAGACTTGGGGGGCAATGGCTGGTACAGACTTGTGGCACAGGTACAGACTTAGGGGGAATGCTGGTGGCACAAGTACAGACTTAGGGGGCAATGGCTGGTGGCAGAGGTATAGACTTGGGGGGCAATGGCTGGTGGCACAGATAAATATTTGGGGGGCAATGGCTGGTGGCACAGGTACAGACTTGGGGGCCATGGCTGGTGGCACAGGTTCAGACTTAGGGGGCAATGCTGCCGGCACAGATACAGATTGGAGACAATATTTTGGGTGCTATTTGCTGGCACAGATACAGATTGGGGACAATATTTTGGGAGCTGGTGACACAGGTACAGATTAGGGGCTGGCTGGCACACATGCAGTTTGATTCATTAATGTGTTATAACGTTTCTTTATTTAAGAATAAGTGAATAGGTGGGAAATGGTCATACAGAACAGGGGGGGTGGCGCTGATTGTACCCCTTGCCTAGGGTGCCAAACTACCTTGGCCTGGCCCTGTTTGAAGGTTCCCTAACCACTCCCACGTTGTCATGTTACATTTATTGTTGCCAATGTCGCCAGCAGAGGGCTTACTCAGTTCTTCTATAACTGGCAAAAATCTATTTTATATCTTTTGGATTTTATATTTTATTTGCTGATTTTTAAAGGGAACTCAATAAAGCAATAAAAATCTATAAGGAACTTAAATCCTTAAGTCTTGATTTTCAATTTTGTAAATGTTTGGGGGGAAAATGTTATTCTATATCGAAGCCTTATTCATCTATGCAATTTGTTTTTCTTATATAATAAAATAAAAATAAAAACAAAAGGTCTGATTGCTATGGGCAACTTCTGTTGTGCAATTTAGCACCTATGATAGTACATTAGCCTCACTGATAGCAAGATGGCATTGTGCCAAATTGACACATTAACACAGTGCTTGAATTGGAATGAAAAAAATGGAGGGATGCTCTGTGTGGTGAGTGCAGCGCAGTGTGCTAAAACAAGCCCCTCCCACAACCATAAGCCACACCCATTGTTATATTAAACATCACACAGCAATACTTTCTGGTTTCACCCACTTTAAAGCAAAAACATTTTGCTATTTCCATTTTGGTATTTCCTTTTATTGCACAGTTTAATTTCCAGTATGCATAGATTTTCCTAAGTAGGGAATCTGTAGGGAGTGGGACCCCAAAATGAAAATTGTGCATATGACTTTTCTTAGCTGTCAATCAAGCTTCTGCAAACACAGCTCCTTGCTTGTGTATTGTGTCATAACAATCCTATCATATTCTATATTACCCAAGATTATTTCATATATATCATTCTCTCACTTTTACACAATCTGCTGCTGTTTAATACCTTAATTTTCTCTTTTTCCCCCCTGTTTTCTTTCTCTCCTTTTCTCTATAACCCTCTCTGATGCCTCCACCTTCTTTATCTGTTTAACACTTCTCTATCTCTTCTCTATTTCTCTCCCAGCAATCATTTCTCTCCTTTTATCTTCTATATATAACTATATTTTATTTTACCTCTGCATTTTATTTGCATGCAGTCCCGAGATGCAATGCTCTTGCATACCCTCTGATGGGATGCTATTTTGCAAAAATAAAGAAGTGAAGGGATGGCATCCCTGTGCATCCATCCCCAATTGCAGCATTGAATTAACAGAATAAATGGGAGAATGGTTAATTAACTTAATAAATGCAATATAAAATCTATTTTTCTTCAGAAATCATATCCAGTCATTATAATGCATATTATATTTTACAACTCATGCAGCTTTGGTAACAGTTGTTGGGAGGTTTATATGAAGGCTATTTCTATCTATATGTGGACCCTGCTAAGTAAAGGAAAATTATAGAGGTGTATAAAGTACATCAAATAAAATGATACATTTCCAGCTCAAAGTCCAGTAGCTTGTATTTGATAGTAGGTGGTAGGTTTGGATAGTAGACAGCAGAATACAGTTGAGAAGCAGATTATAACTGGATACATCATGGTACAATGTTTCAGCCTTCTGTAATACTCTACTCTGCATCATCTGTTCCTTCGATTCCCAGTGGGGTATAGGGCATCCGTGAAGACTCTCCATTCCGATCTATTTGTTGCTTTTTTTCTTGATCTCATTGCATGTTTTTCCCATCTTTATAATTTGTTCTTCCACTGATCTTCTCCATGTTTTTCGAGGCTGTCCCCTTCTTGATCCCTGTGGCAGAGTCCTGCGCGGGTCAATTTTTTGGAACCCGTACCTGACCCGTAACCGCAATGTGCAACCCGGACCCACAACCCGCATTCTTACCCACTTGGACCTGCTACCCGACCCACAAGTACCTTATCCACAACCAGATCCGTGACCCGCTGACCATCAACGAATCAGGAAGTGCTGTCATTGTAAACTGGAAGTGACATCATTGGAAGTAGGCGGAAGTGGGCATGATCAGAAAACAAAAGAGTAAACCTCACTATTGAGAAAACCTGCCACCCGTTCCATCACCCGCAAACCTGGAGAATCTCTGACCCACGTCTGTACCTGCTCCTGAAACTTCAACCTGCAACCCGCAGGGTACTTCAGGTTTTTGCGGGTACGCTGCAGGACTGCAATGTATTTAACGGGAGCCAACCCAGGGGGTAAATTTATCAAAGAGTGAAGTTCCGCAGCTTTCAATTCATTTCTATTGGATTTTGAAAGGAGTATTTATCAATTAGTGAAAGTTCACCCTTTGATAAGTACGCCTTTAAAAATCCCATAGAAATGAGGTGCGGAATTTCACTCTAGTGGGGGAACCTCAGTCTTAATTTCACTCTTTGATAAATACACCCCCAGGTTCCTTAATCTCAGCTACTTTCTATTTTAACGTTTAAATATTAGAACTGTTACTCAGTTGCAAGTGAAAAATTCTGTTTTACTTTATTTGTGTTGATGCTTTTATTTTGAGCAAGATAATGTTGGAAGCATGTGTGACCATATTTGCGCCTACTATAATTTTTTCTTTTATTCTTTGTTGCAAATATACTAAAGGGTGATTTTTCGTCCTGGAAAGCTACGCCACGCTTTGTTAATTCCCAGCGCATACACTTATTCATCAAAATGCAAAGTTATGTCTCAGCAGACAAATACAGGCGAAGTTTAGCTAGTGAAAAATTGTCTGCATTTCATAGCGAACTTTTGCTAGGATTCATGTCTGTCTAGCGACACTTCATTAACACACTTACGCCTAGGTCAGTTTGAATGGGGCAGATACATATAGGTCATATATATATATATAGGTCTTTATAAGAGATATTGGTAAAATTGCTTGAAGTTGCCACTTATTAAAAATATCCTGGGAAGCATAATAAAGACAAAAGAGATCCTCTATTGTCCAAGACACAAGCCCACCCTAAAACAAACATGGCATGATCCTCAAATGGTTAAAAAAAGAATTAAAAAATATAGTTAACAGTTACAACTTTTAAACACAATCCCACTTGTGTTTTGTCTTTTTTTTAATGATGTAGAATGTCTACACAAGCAGGTTACTACAAATGACTTTTTGGCATACAGGATATGATGTCACTGATATAAAATTGAGGAGGATGAAGCTTCATCTAGGTATAACTTAGTGAAGCAAACTCTGGTGAAAGGCATAATGTGAATTGTCCTCTACGCCTGTTAGTAAATTGGTGATGTCCCTGTGGATTGTATTTCTGGCAAATTTTCACTAGCGACGGCCACTTGCCTTTTAGTAATTTGCCCCTTAGTCAGCAGTGGCTAAAGGCCTTTTTTGCCTTGATCTCAAACATCTCCTCCACTTGCAAGTGTATTTCCTCTATCAATGTTGTGTATGTGTCTATTCTGACTATGCATGCATTCATGTAAAGGTGTTAAAATAACCCCAACTGATTGCTTTGTATTCCTGTTTTACTATGTTTTTGGTTGTGTGCAGGGTCCTAAACATTTCATGCGGTATATATTTCTAGCCTTCTATTGATTTTTGTCTCTATTTATAATGCAAAATAACCATAATGTAAAATGGCACTTAGGGGGCGGATTTATCATTGGTCGAATTAAAAAAAATTCGAAATTCGACCATATGAATAAAAGGGAAGTAAAATCCTTCGAATTCGCCTAAAAATAGGAAAAATGAGATCGATCAATCGTTCGAATCAATCGATTCGAACAATTTAATCGATCAATCGAATTTTTTTTTATTCGATCTAAACTAATGATTCCCAATTCGGTAGCTTGATTCTGGCGAAGTAGGTGGTTGAATAAAAATTTAAAGGGGAAGCAATTTGACCATCGAATAGTCGAATATTTGAATAAAATTTTATTCGAATATTTGAATTATTCGAATTCGACTATTCTATGGTCGAATTTGCCTAATTTGCATATTCGAAGATTCAAATTTAATTAAAATTCAATCGAACTTCGAATTATTCATGTGAATTTTGTAAATCTGCCCCTTTGTCTCATGAAACCCCACTCACAATCATAATATCCATATAATCAGCCACTGCTTGAACAGATATAACATGTTCTGTCTGCTCAGTCTGGAATTGATCCAAGAGCTGAGATTTCAGCCAAGTTTGCATGCGTGATTTGTGTCACTTTAGTAATTGACCCCCTTCTGTTTCTACATTGCATTGTTATATGTTTCTTCTGGTTGCCTGTACAGGTGCATACATCAAAGCCTTATCACATACTTACTAGCTTCTTTCATCGCTCAACATTCTCTCCCACTTCGTCTCACCTACACAATACACTCCTCAGCTGTCCTCAATAAGGATGGCCATGGGAGGATGCACCAGATGTGGTCCATAGTTAATGTGCAATCCTGATGCTGGGTCCAAAAGGGACATGACTTCTGACATAATTTTTATACTCTTTATGCTTTGCCATGTGAAATGTCAGTCTAGGGTTTCACCAAAAGATTTCAACACTGCTGTTGTTGTGAGTGACTGTTGCAATGGTTGGTGGTGGTTAGTGGTCCAACATTTAAATAAAGTTATCGGAGTATTGTATGTACAAATTTGTAAATGGGACTGTTGCTACACACAAAATGACACCAGAAATATTTGTATCTATAGCTGGCATTAATGGTGTGTTGGAGGTGGACAGGTACCTGATAAGCAGTGTAAAGTCTGCTAAGTAATGAGTAGGAGGCTGGCACAACTCAGTTTGTTTGTAAATGGGAGGCCTGGCAGCTTGACTAAAGTGTCATTGTTTTCAATGGAAAGAAGGTAGTCTTGTAAAGAAATCTGCAGATATTAAGGAATAGCAATACTGTCACACACTGAGTGTGATTTTTGTACAAATACCTACTTTATACTTTATGAATAATAACCCATGAGCATTGTTCTATGTATTAAATCAATAACAGGTTGCTGCCTTGTGTATCATAGATAGGAATCCCAATAACAGACTCACTCCTGAATATCATAATATAGTGGGAAATGGTGAGATTTAATGTCAATGTTTTGGTCTCTTTTGGGACCTGTCTCAAGATATACCAAGGGAAAAGGGACCAAAATGTTGACAGAAAAATGTCACCTATTATGCAGTCTAGGAGTGTGTCTGTTACTGGGATTCTATAATTTATGTATAGATAACTGTCGCCAAATGGGGAAGGGAAGGAGTGGTTAATGGATGCTGGCATTGTGTGGGTTCCTTCCTCTGCTAATATACAGTATGTATGTAAATATAACTACTTCTGAATAGTAGAAAGCAGTAGAGACTGATTGGAGTGCCACCCATGTCATATATTTGTTAGCAGTGTGCATGAGATATACTCAACAGTCACTGTGTGCATACCTTTACTGTCCTGTATAACTAAAAGTATATTTTTTCTTACTTTCAGGAACCAAAGTCCAAACGGCTGTGAGCGGGACCTGCGAGAGGTACACAGCTGTGTGTGTCTCTCTGTGGACTTCATATTTCGTCTGTTGGTGTTTCCGTGTTTTATTTTGGCTCAGGAGAGTGGCTTCATGGGCAGTGGGTCAAGCCACATGTTGTTATTTTGTCACATGTCAGTGGAAAGTAATGATAAGTAGCAAAGGTGAGCGAAATCCCATTTCTCAGATACATAATGATATAGGTCCTACTTAATAAAGTGCAGCTAGGATTGTCATGTGCTGCTATAGTGGTAAGTGCACTTTCAAACATTCAAAGTATTTGTGTTGTTGAGCTTATAATCACAAACACATCATATATAGCCCATAGAAACCATTCAGCAGGCAGTATTAACTGGTCACCTGTTTAAAAGCAAACACCTTACTGGTTGCTATTGGATACTGTTCCTGGGCAAACTTAGTGCATTTTATTACATATGGGGGATAATGTTTACTTTAATAAAAGGACATTTTCTAACTTAATCACTTACATATAACCTAGTGCAATCTGTTGTTTGTGCAAACATATAACTTCCAAGAATTAGCAAACCTGACATTTATACATTAAGTTGACTCCAGCCCAGCTAATGCTGTGGGCCCCTGCAGTATGCAGTTTGTAAACCATTGGCCTAAATATATGTACACATAATGAGGGACCTATAGTCAATTTGGCAAATGGAGGCTGCGCATAGCATAAATGCAGAAAATAATGTGCCATCTGAATGCATCTTTCAAAAAACTATAATAAATGAAAAGTGGCTTCCATTTAGTGATGTGGAACATAGAAACATCCACAATTTCTGTTCAGTAATGCAACTGTATTCCTTTTTTGGCAACAGGAAGCAATTCTCAGAAATTCTCACAAATGTGCCTATGAAAAAGAAAATCATGTAAAGATTCATTTTTACCTCAATTAGCTCGGTTCACGTGGGCATGGGGCCTGTAATAAATGTGCAAAAGATAATAAAGCCTTGTAAGTTAAATCCCTGAGAAAAATTAATGCAAAAAGAAAAACACAGAACCTCTAAGCCATTATAACAACCATAAAAGCTATTTGCCAACATCGTCTACCAATTGATGTGTTATTGCAGTGAGGTTTGGGATGCAAAACTACCCAAAAGGGACAGCAAGCTTCGAAGAGTATGTGTGCCTCTATCTTTAAAAATTAGCTTGATGTTAGACAAACAACCTCCCTCGTATTAGGTGGAAAGAAGAACTAGGCTGCTTACATTTGCGGCTTTCCATTTACAAACCCCCATATGCATGTCAAGTCACAAAACAATGTCAAGCATGTTAAATCTCTGGAGGATGAGAGTAAACAGGGCCGGATTCACCTAGTGGGCCCGCAGTCATTTGTCGCCCCTGTCCCCTCCCTTTTATTTGCTCAAATCAGGACAGAATTATGGTAATTGATACACAGGAAATTAAAATTTCGGAACCAATGTGGGTGTGGTTGGGCAGCATGCCGCCCCCTAAAATCCTGCCGCCCTAGGCCCGGGCCTAGGTGGCCTCTCCACAAATCTGGGCCTGAGAGTAAAATGCAGGAAAGGGCAATAAAAAAAAAAATAGGGATATCCTCTTTTTGCTGAACTATAGCACCTGTGCTTTCTACCATTGACAGGGGAAAATGGCTGTAGAAAACGATCAACTACAGTGGCATGTAAGAAAACAAACTTTTTAGTTAACGGGGTGATTGGTAGATCTCCTATTTACCATGTGATGTAAGTATTGCCACAACATTCTATAAGGCTTTTGTATTACTCCTAAAATGAGTTAACAATAAAATAACCCCAGGATAGTGGAGTTAGCTCTTTATTTTACAAGGAAGCTAAAAGATAAAAACACACCGATAACTGTGCTTCTTAGTGTCAGTTGTTTGAAAACTAGGGGACCCGGAGGAAAAGATGGGGGGCTAAATTCTTACTTGCAGTTCTGCATACTTATATGCAGTAGGATTGTTGATATTATATTTTTATAATACACAAAAGCCGTAAATATCTTGCAAATTATATCCTTATAAACGGGGAGTTCTGATGTCATCAGTTATTAACGGTCAGTTCTGATGTCATTTCTGTCACATGACTCACTGAAACTTGTGTATTATAATAAATAAAGTACCCCTGTTTGCAAAATATGAGGATATTAGAAGTTACCTCGGAGTTCCATGACCTGTATAAGTCATGAAACTCCTCGGTAACTTATAATATCCTTATATTTTACAAGAGGGGGTACTTTTTTCACTATATAAACTCTGTTGTTACCAAGTTAAGAGTTAAAAAGGGTCTGACTAAAATGCTGAATCATTAAGAAAGTCAGTAACGTAACAAGTGGGGGTCCAGGCCCCCCACCCACGCAGTATGCGATTTTCTGTCCAGAATCAATGGATATTGGCGCTGCCGTGGGGCCCTGAGGGGGTGCGGACCCTGGTGCAATCGCATCCGCTGATCCTCCACTGAAGAAAGATTTGAATGCAAGAAGTCCAAAAACCTCCCTGCCTCTGAAAATTATAAGAGTACCAAATAGTGTCCTTTGCATAACCTATACACATAGATGCTAGTAAATGATGCTTAATGTAAATGAAGCCCACAAGAAGCTTTAAATGATTTTAAAGAAGATTTAGCCCACTGGCTAACACTGTGATTTGCCCAAGATTAAAACAAATGTATCTAAACTGGACCTACTTGCTACAGCTTTGTTTTCCATGAGGCTATGATGTACAGCTCTATTGGACAAACCTCAGGAACATAGCTGCGCTGAAAAGATTCCTTAAAAGAACAGTAACACCTAAAAATTAGTGTTTATAATAAATGTTTTACATGAATGACAATATAATGTACTGTTGCCCTGCACTGGTAAAACTGGTGTGTTTGCTTCAGAAACACAACTATAGTTTATATAAACAAGCTGCTGTGTAACCATGGGGGCAGCCATTCCAGCACAGGTTACACAATAGATAGCAGAAAGTTCTGAAGAATCCCATTGCATGCTACAGAGCTTATCTGTATTCTGCTCAGTATCCTGTGCCTTTTCTGCTTTTTCAGCTTTGAATGAAAAAGGAGGCAATTGGCCCATATATGGTGACATTTAGAGATCTGTCTTAGCTGAGTATTTTATCTGTGGTGCTCATCCTCAGCCTGTGGGTAGTGTGTTAACATCTGAGGAAGTGAGAAGAGCCATAGCTATTGCTAACTTCTTGTCAGGTTCACTGACACTGTTCACTGTGCAATTGGCACAATCTTAGACTCCGTCCTTAGACCCTAAATGTACACTGCTCATGTTGCTCACCTCAAAGTGGCCACATCATGAAATAATACAATCACTTGGCGACCTCACCAAATGAGCAAATCTTTCAGTGTATGGCCATCTTAACACAAGGTTAAAACACTTCAACCACCAGAAACCTGAAAAATCTCCAGCACTGCCTTCAAATGAATAGAAAAAACATGGTTCTAGGCATCACCAGCATTGAAAGGGTTGAAGTTATTTATGAATATAATTGCTCTAGTTGAAACCCTGAATACAAATGCAATTCATAAAAAGCAGCAGTATTCTCCTCCAGTCATCACTCTAGCTACTTTGTCTCAATACTACGTGTAGTCAGGATGAGCACTGGAGAGAATAGCAATGAAAAACACTTGACAGTGCCAGCACTGGACATTTTTTATTGCTTGTTTCAGTTGAAAAGCATCAAAGCTAGTGTTTTCAGGCATTTCAAATGTCAATACTGGATCACTGACCAGCAACATCTTTGTAAGAATTACTTTTTCTTGAAGTCATTTTATGTATATTTTGCTTTGCAGTCTTCCAAACATTTTTTTCAGTTGAAGTGTTTGCAAATAGTACATCAGTAATAATAGTAAAGCTATTCAAATACCTTTTATTTTGTATCACTTTTTAAGATTTAAGCTTAATCTTTAATTATCCATCCTCTTATGTGTCCCAGGAGCTGCTTACTGGTGATTATAAGGTCAACAAAAAGTCAGTTCAAACCAACAACCAAGCTTACCTGGTGCATTGTTATTATAATATAATAATATAAACCCACACTGCCCTCTCTCTTGTCACCAAAGGGGACAGGGCAATGAGGGTATATAAATAAGCATCCTTTTTCTGCTGTCAATTAATGTAACACATTGTAGCATATTAAAAACATTTAAATACATTAAAAGCTACTGCAAAACATCAGAATTTCTGGAGTACTGGCTGAAGACACCTGAACTGAAAAAAATATTTAGAAGATGAAGTACTCCTTTTAGGCATTTCCTTTAGCTTTAAAGAGAAACAAGCAGTAAGTCCCATATCAGAAGAAGTTCATTTACTATGATTATACAGACTATAGTGTTTGTATCTTGTGCATAGTTTGGAATCATAAAAGTAAACTGAGCAGCACCTAATTGCATCCAGGACTGACCTCATAGTAAATCATTGAACTAAAACATACACATATTGCACCAGTATTCTGAAAATATTCATTGCCTGTTTGCAAATGTTGTTATGGCAGGCATTATAAAGTGGTATACTGTAGGTTTTTGTCTTGCCATTCCTGCTGCCTGTTCATTCTGAAATGTTATACTGTAGCAGGATAACAGTTTGGTGTAACTACATGAAATATGTAATTCTCAATTCACATGGGACCATTCTGTTCCGAGAAGCTCCTATTTCCCTTTCATAACATGTAGATTAGATTAGTGGGATCTTCTTACTGTATAAATAAACCACTGTTTGGAGATTACTCCAGCCCTTAGGGTGTCACATCAGCATGTGTTCTGTAGTTTACCTAGTGACTTGCCAAACTAATGAGAGCTGAGCACTGACGGTACAATAGAGAGCTTTAAATAATGCAGAAGTACTCACATTACCAGTACAACAACTTCTCACATCTCCGTTATACAGACATACTCTACAGCAGTGATTAGGGTTGCCACCTTTTCTTGAAAAATATACCGGCCTTCCTATATATTTACCTTTTTTTCCTATTAATAACATTGGGATCAATCATCAAAAATACCGGCCAGGCCGGTAAAATACCAGCCAGGTGGCAACCCTAGCAGTGATCCCCAACCAGTAGCTCGCGAGCAACATGTTGCTCTCCAACCCCTTGGATGTTGCTCCCAGTGGCCTCAAATCAGGTGATTATTTTTGAATTATTGGCTTAGAGGCAAGTTTTGGTTGCATAAAAAACAGATGTCCTGCCAAACATTCTCTCCTGTAGGCTGCCAGTCCATATAGGGGTTACCAAAAAGCCAATCAGAGCTCTTATTTGACATCCACATGGACTTTTTGCTCTCCAACTCTTTTTTAAATTTAAATGTGGCTCACGAGCAAAAAAGGTTGGGGACCCCTGCTCTACAGTATGATAGTTTATTCCAACTGTTAGAACATGATTAAGTTTAATCAGTGATTTAGGAAGTGTTGTTTAGTATGGCAACAGCAGACACAAAAAATATATATAACTATTATACAGGGTATAAGTAAATCACATAGGCTGCATTACAAAGTGCATTATATTCAGGCATTTTGTCATTCATAGGACAGTGCAATTTGCTGTGGGCGAAAAAAATGCACTTGTATGCTATTGCCCTTAGAGCTAAAAACTAATTCATATCAGCAACCGTTTATTATAAATGTTAATCAAAGTTTAAAAAACGATCAGGCCCAGATTTGTGGAAAAGTCACCTAGGCCCGGGCTTTTAGGGGGCGGCATGCTGCCCAGCCACACCCACATTGGTTCAGAAACACTGGGGATACACAGGAGATACAATAGTTTTTAAAATTTCCCATGCACTAATCCCCATTGTTCCAGTCCTGATGATGTAAATTTGCAATAAATGGCAGAGTATGGGGGTGATGAATGGCAGAGGGCCTAGGGGCGCCCGCTATGTAAATCCAGCCTTGAAAACGATCCAGAGTGCTAAACAAGAGTTGATCACTGAAAAAGAGGCTGGAATATGAATAGGAGATGGCCTGAATAACAAGAAAAGTAATAGCAATATAGCAAATAGCAATAAAAACACGTGTAGCCTTACAGAGCATTTGTTTTTTAGATGTGGTCAGTGACCTCCATTTTACAGCTTGAAATATTCAGAAGACAAAGGCAAATAATTCACTAACTAAAAAAATATATACTGAAGACCAGTTGAAAAGTTTTTAGAATCAACCATTCTATAACATACCAAAAGTTAACTTTTAGGTGAACCACTATTTTAAATGCTTTGGAATCTTTTGAAATATAATTTAATCCAGACATGTATTAATAGGGTTCTGTTTATGTATTCTCTAGACCCGTTGCTGGTTATTTACTTGTACATCAATTTAGAACAATACTATTGACACATCAAAACTGTAGCCCCTTAAGGTATCAACCTCATCCAAGCTAGATTGGGTTTTGCAGAGTGCCGTGAGATTGCTTATGCCTGTTTACGTTGTGTTTTCCCTTGAAGAGATTTTTTTTCTCACGTCTAGGTGCACATTATTTTCTTTGAGTATTGTGAGCACTTCAGTTTAACCCTAACACTCTGCAGTCTTAACAATTTTTAATTAAATATGGCCCCAAGCTGGGTGTTTTGCTTTTGTCCAATCTACATGTACCGTGAGTCAGCTAAATAAGCAGGCTCTTAATTAAAATGTGTTTAGCAGCTTCCAAAATACTCTTTACCCTCCCTCCCTCTTGCTTACACATTATCCAGTACCTTAAATCACCCTCCTTGCTTCCATTTTACTCCAAAAGTATACTTATGTCTTGCATGTTGCTTGTCCCCTAACATCCAGTCACATAAGCAAGTTCCTACAGCCTAGCCTCAACCCATTTATTTTAGCTTCTGCATGAATGTGCCAAGTATGGAGCTAGTTAGATCCTTGCCATTTATTCAAACCAAACAAGCACAGAAGCCTCAGTGTGTCAGCCTCTAGGTCGTCTTCTTAAGTGTCCCATCACTGCTTTGCTTTTATTTGATATGTCTTCCTCAGCTGACAACATTCTTTTTCACCTGGAGCTGAGCCCACTCAGTGTCGGACTGGCCCACCGGCATACCAGGAAAACTCCCGGTGGGCCCAGGTGTCAGTGGGCCCTCATGCTGTTAAACATTTAGCCTATTTTCATGGCCATTCCCTATTTCTATGAGAACAAAGAGGCTAAATAGATGGAATAATAGATTATAGCATGTACAGAAAAGAGACTAGGTGAATAGAAGTTGAGTGAGGAGAGGAAGGATAACTGAGTAGTACTCAGTAGTAGTAGTACTGAGAGTTGACCCCTGGTCTAAGGTTTTTAGTTGGGCCCCTAGTCTAAGGTTTTTGGGTGGGTCCCTGGTCTAAGGTTTTGGGTGGGCCCTTGGTCTAAGGTTTTTAGGTGGGCCCCTGGTGTCCCAGTCCGACACTGAGCCCACTTGCCCAGAGCCCATAATGTTGCTTTCATTCATATTCTTTCATATTGGAATAAGCAGTTTATTATAAATGTATCATGACATAAAATCACATGAATTAGACATTCAACCTTTGATAAATGGGCCTCCCCGTGTATTATTAAAATTAAATTGTAAATATATTATGCTGTATATAATATTGCTCCTGAATAACTGAGACATATTTATAGCAGTAAGTTTTTAATGCAGTCTATGGAGATGGGAATGCATTTGCAGTAATAAGCAGTATGGCTGCTTCTGCTCATAAGTACAAATGTAAATATGCATTGAGTGGTTACACATGGTTATTATATAGTTAGTTTGGATATTATAGTGTTAGTTTATTTGGGTGTATTTGATATGTATATTTTGGGTATATATTTCAGGATATATAGGGGCAGATTTAATGTGACGATAAAAACGTATCTCCTAATTCAATGCAAATTTCCCCAAAGACGTTAAATCTGGCTCATTGTTTCCTAAATCCCATGCGGTTTTAATGTATATTCACCACTTGTGTCCAGTGGGATGATCTAGTGAGTTTGTTTAAGGTGTTGAATGAATGGGATGGTATCCTAAATACTGACAGATTAAAATGGGTATTAAACTGTACACATATAGAATATTCTGACAAGATCTCCCCATAAACCTAGAAAATAAGTTAAACATGGATGCACTGAAATCCTTTCTGCACTAGAAGATATATTTTATTTGCCTAATCGCCTTTTGATAAAAAGGTGGCTGTTGTTGTACTGTTCAGAATGGCACTTGATTCTAGGAATTTTAGTACCACTACAGGTATACAGGTCACACTGATGCACCAACCTGATTTCTTTTAAATGTTACTTCTTTAACAATAATCCCACCTTTCTGAGATACTGGTTGTCCTTTCACTAACCGCCTGTCATTTGGCTTTTATGCATGCAGACAGATATTCCTTCCTCTCACCTCATGGATTAGAATGTGCAGCTCCTAGTGTTCATCTCAGCTTCTTTCAGCACAAGCAATTGCCTCTTATAATGTTTTGCTGGCTTCAGTCATTCTGATCCTTCTCAACACTTTGTAATACATCTATACCTGCTGTCTTCTGCATGAAATATGCTCCCATTCCTTTGATATAAATTCTATCTATCCCCCTTTCTGAAGCAAATCCATCCCTCTATCTATTGGCACGTATAATATTCAAACTGTTTGCTTCCTAGAAGCTGTTCCAGCTATCTATTATACATAATATCTAGTCCTGCTATATTGAGCATGTAATCTATCCCAACTTGCTAAGCCATGGAATCTGTCCTAGTCTATGTATACCTTCCTCCTGTTCTTGCAGTAAACCTACCATTATAGAACTTGTATTTTCACTTTATAGAGCTTGCAATCACTTCCTATCTCATAGTTCTTGCATTTTATATTCCTCTTTATTCTTAGTACTTGCATGCTGTATATTCACACTTGTGACTGTCTGTATGTTTTATAAGTACTATGCCTAATGCATGCATGGCATATACCCACCCAAAATAGTGCCTGCCTGGATTATAACCAAGAAAACTAGTGCCTTCAAACTTCACATCATTTTTTCTTAGTGCCTGCATATTGTGTAACCACTCAGCCCAGATCCTGCATGTTGTATAAATTTCACAGCCTCCTGCATGCAGTATGTATGTATTTATGTTTATATATAGCAGTTGTCCCCAATAAGTGGCTTGTGAAGTTGTGAGCAACATTTTGCATACTAACTCCTTGGATGTTGCTCACAGTGGCCTCAAAGCAGGTGCTTATTTTTCAATTCCTGGCTTGGAGGCAAGCTTTGGTCGCATGATATACACGTTTATGGCCAAACAGAGCTTCATATAGGCTGCCAAGCCACACGGGACTAACAGACAGTCAATTATATCCTTTATTTGGCACCCCAGTAACATTTGAATGTGGCTCACAGGTAAAAAAAGGTTGGGGACCCTTGGTATATAGGATTTATAAACACCCAACCTAGGGGTTGTATCATGAATTGCAGATTTGTCAAGAGGAATAACTGCATGGTGTCACACCTGTGATAATGAAATCAACATTCCACCTTACGCAATTGTATAACCAGTTTAGGTGTCTCTTAATGACTAAATGTGAAATTGTAATACAAATTAGAGAGAGCCTTATTACCTAAGTTGTACTGCATTTTACTACTAATATATAACCAACCAAGCTTTGCAATGTTTTGCCTGCATATGGTATTTCCCTTCTTAGTGCCTGCATGCTGTGTGCCTGCCCAACCTAGTGACTTCATGTGGTATAACAACACAAGCTAGTGTCTGAATGCTGTATACCACCCATGCAGCAAATCATGCACCTTAGGACTGCTCCCTCTATTTCCCATTACTAGTGCCAGTTCACCTTCTTTATTTTATTACTGAATTTAGTTGCTTGCCAATTTTTCCCATATACAGTCGTTTCCCCATTTTCTAGCTAAAGGTGGCCAGACAGGATAATATTGTTTGTTTGGTGATATCGTCAAATGAGAGGATCTTTCCCCGATATGCCCACCAATGGCAGGAAGATATTGGTTAATCTGAACATTCGACTCAAGGGCCGAAAGATCAGATTACAACGAAGACACTGGGTGCGGAAGGGATCATGAGGACCGCATCAACTTGCTGATGCAGTCCTCCATCGCCAGAAAAATCAAACCTCCCCTATCGATATCTTGGCCGAATATCCATTGGGGAGATCCTTAGGAAGCCCCATACACTGCCAAATAAGCTGCAGATAAACAGCTTTAACCTTTCCCTGTATGGCCACCTTAATGCAACATATTTACACCTTCTAGTACATCATCCAAAAGGAGACTGGCTAACTGTTTTTATTTGAGTGACAAAAATATATGTGGCATATAATAGCTTTCCATATTGTTCCCAGATGTCCCAATCACACACATATCCATACATGTTGCATTTCTGTTTGCTGAGAGCCTACCATAAATACATGCAGATCATAGATAATAACTGCTGCAGTGCAGGTGTGAGAAATATTTTGAAGGATTAGTGGATGAGTTAATAAAAACACAGAGAGAGTGTATGTCATCATTGCAAGCTGATGACTTTCTGTGTCACTAAGTACGGTTTGTGGATCCCCTATGACTAGCTGAACATTGATAAATATTTTAAGGTCCTAGAGGTAAAAGGGTTCAATGGGTTTTTACAGTCACTAAGAAATAATAATAAAAAAAACATACAAACAGAATGGCTTTGGTTGTGGAGTCCTTTCGTGTTACTTACTAGCACTACTTTCAGGTTAATAATACCCTTCACTGAAACACCGTATTTGTCATTGCAGGCACACACAGTCTATGCATTGCAGCACATGCAGTATTCTTCTCTAACTTCTTGTGCATGCTGCTGCTGTTACCACTTCTCTCCCCATTCTTGCAGTTATTGGCTAAGCAGTCGGTTCTCACTTCTAGTGTGTATAGTCTCATCCCACTCCCACTATCCCCTAGCACATGCAGCCTGTTCCCACTCACTAGCACATGCACTCTATTCCAGCTCTAGCGCAAGCTGTCTATCCCCACTTCTAACACATGCAGTGTATATGACTCTTTCCTATGACAACTAAGCAGCATCAGATGAGAGGCAATCACTTCTCCCCTATTGTATCAGTAGAGGTATGTTCCCTTCCCTCCTTTCACTATCAATGCAGGCTATCCTATCTCGCCCACACTCCCCTTTCTATCTATTACATGCAGCCTCTCTTCTCACCCCCCTCTCTCCCCCTCTCTCTCTTAGATGCAGTCTCTCCGCTCCTCCCCCTCTCCTGCTCATGTTGTGTCTCCGGTTCCTGAGCTCCCGGAGCGGCCCGGACCCCCCCCACCCAGCCCCCCTCAGGGGCCCCAGAGGGACCACGGGGCTCCCGGCACCCCTCGCCTCTCCGGGGGAGACCCAAAGAGCCCGGCATCAGAGAGCCAGTCCCCCAACAGAGGAAGAGACACCCCCACAAGGTTCAGAAGCACCAACTTCGGATATCCCCCCGATTCAGGCAGAGAACCCCAAGGCACAGAAAAACTCTCTCCAGCCAGAAATATCAGTGCCCAGATTAAAGAGCGTGAGCTTCCCACCAGCCCTGAGAGAAATCACCACATCGAAGACACAAGCATCCCAATCAGAGACACATACCCCACCTTTGGAGGCAGAGATACCCCTAGTAGAGAGAGGGGAGTCTCTGTCAGGTCTGCCAGCGATCTCAAGATCAGAGACAGAGAGCTCACTGTCATTGACAGAGACCCCCACGGCTCAGACAGAGACCCCCCCGGCCGGCGGATGGAAGAGACAGCGGGGAACGCGGTGATCATCAGGATCGGCATCCCGGACCTGCAGCAAACGGTAACCAGCTCCTGTCTGTCCGCATGTCTGCATGTAGTGTCTGTGTAAATAGCATGCTACCGCTGCAATTGCTTCATTTCTAGCGAGCTCTTCCCATATGCTGTGCTGCACCTGCCTTCTCTCTTTCTGTATGCTAGTATATATAAATATATACATATATATATATATATATAATGCATATACTAGCATATATATATATATATATATATACATACATATATATACTGTGTTGATTCATGCTACACGAGGATAAGAGACATCCTATTACATGCTGTGACTATTAATAATCAATACATCCCATATATGATGGTTTTATCCATATATCATCTGTATCTTCTAATATCTATCATCTATCTGTATATTATTTAATCAGCCTTCAATATATGCACTGTATATGCACTTATTTAAATACAGCTATGGATGTAAATGCACATATTTTTACAAGGAAGACCGAAAACATTTGTAGTATAAATGTTCATATGGAGTATACTGTCTTCTGCCATTATAATACACACACTCACATGTGTTCAGATCTTAGGTTCAGACATTTCTTCACACACACACACACACACACACACACACACACACACAGACACACACACACATACACACACATATACACACACACATATACACACATACACACACACACATATACACACACACATATACACACATATATTATGTAGAAAACAGAGTACCTGCAAAACTGCTTCATTAGCTGGTAATCCGAACAGCCTGACAAGCTTGACAACATACACAGGGCTGCTTTATGGGGAGGGCAGGTTCTGCATTGGACTTTTCCCTTTGGGGACCCCATTCAGTAGGGAAGACACAGATAAAAAATACTGCTATATATTTCAGGTTAGATTCAGCCATTACCTAAATATTATGTATGTTTAAAAATGTGCATTATCTACAGTAAGCCAGTATACATACATCTTCTCTCTATCTATATGCGCATGTATATATATACCCATACATGTACATATGTGCTTTTAGCATACCTGTGTTTGTGGTAAGTTTCATGGATGGTGCTTTGGTGGGTCTTCTTGATTTCTGTTATGTGGATCCATCCCTTATTGACTGCTGTGTGGGCTGATAGATGCTATAACATAATTATGCCATGGTGGTGGTCAGTATGACTCATATTGATTCAGAATTGAATACAACTTTTACAGTGTTACAGGCACAGCATCTCTGGAAAGGAATTTTTTGGAGTGATTGTGGTGGTGAAGGTACTGCCAGCTGGTCTCTCTGGTTGGGGGGGGGGGGTCGGCGTATCCACTTGAAGGCCATTTAAGGCTATATTTGGCGAAAATATCTGTTTGCTTTTCTAGAACCCTTGAAAGCCTGCATAGGTCAGTAAGGGTGAGGTTTTGGAAGAACACAGTTTTTCCTCTCAAAGCTATTATTGGAGCCATGGCTGAATAGCTGGTGCACTTTTGTTTTCCTATTTTGGTACCTCATTTTTTGAAATGAGAGGGGGGTGGCATGAACCGAATACTTACTAAGTACAGAGATGAAGTTACTAAGAGCAAAAATCCAAACCGTTGTACCATCCCACACCAGGACAGTGAGTGTGTGAATCATAACTCTGATTACTAATGCTGAAATAATTGAAGCAAAAATCTAAAATCCATGCGGATCAAAAGAAAATGAGGTATACCAATCAATAATTAATTGTATTAAAAGAACAACATAATAACAACTAATGAGTAGGGCACATTTTCTGGGCACCTGTTTAAAAACAAACATATTATTGGTTGTCACGTGTTACTGCACCAGGGCAAACGTAGTGCCTTTTATTACATATGGGGGGGGGGGGTGTTAGAGCCCATAATACTATTCTAAAGGAAAAATGTGATAAATCTCTAAATAAATCTTCCATTTTCCTTACCTCCCATAAAAGAAACTTGCACTCACATTAATATATGTGAAATGTAAAAAGGTAATCACAATTTTATACATGGGGCAGAGTGCAAATGTAAAAAAAACAGTTGGACCCCTTAAGACACAAGGTGCAGATTGCAGCAAAGACATTTGGGGAATGAGCTCCAAGGGACACAGAAAAAGACCACTTTATTTCTTCCAGGTGCTGTTGAAATGATTGATTTAACTTAAAATTCTTGTTTATACAAATCTACTCTCCTACTTAAATGAATGGTTTTTATAGTAAACGCAGATGTCTGGCCATTATGAATTGCTCTCCGTGTAGGTAGTAGTGAGTATAAGTGATAAGAAGTCAGCACTCACCAGAAAGGCACAGTATAGTGACTCATGGCAATGCCTGACTATTGTCCACAATTCATTTGTTATAGTATAGTTACTGACCTTGATGGATGCTTTAGTCAGAAACATCAGTAGCTTCTAATGTTTTACTGGAGAGTGCAGAAACTGATATTAAGTACATGCAGGGCCAGGCCAAGGTATTTTGGCACCCTAGGCAAGGGCTTCAATCAGTGCCCCCCACAACCCGTTAAGCCTTACCATTGCAGTTAGGTTTTTCATTAAGATAATTTTATCACATTGGCACACCGTATCTGTACCAGCAAGCCCAGCAGTCATCATATTGCCCCAATGTACCTGTGCCAGTATGGCTGCTGGCACAGGGGGTAGTACGGCTGCTGGCACTGGTACAGGGGGTAGTATGGCTGCTGGCACTGGTACAGGGGGTAGTATGGCTGCTGGCACAGGGGGTAGTATGGCTGCTGGTACAGGGGGTAGTATGGCTGCTGGCACAGGGGGTAGTATGGCTGCCATACTACCCCCTGTGCCAGCAGCCATACTATCCCCTGTGCCAGCAGCCAAACTACCCCCTGTACCAGTGCCAGCAGCCATACTACCCCCTGTACCAGTGCCAGCAGCCATACTACCCCCTGTACCTGTGCCAGCAGCCATACTACCCCCTGTACCAGTGCCAGAAAGCCTAGCAGCCATAATATTGCCAATCTTTACCCTATCAAAAATCAGATCATATTTCCCCAAATATCAATGTATTTGTGCCAGCAGGAAGTGTGAGACTACAAGGGTTTTTTTTTCTTTAATTCTGTTTAAATGTCTTCAGTGCGAGCAGTGAGCCACACCAACACGCCAGCTCTCAGCAGCTCTCTGCCTCCCAGCTGTGTCAGCGACCATGCGATGTCATCGATGTGCGCACGCACCGCCGCACTGGAGTCTGCTAATGAGAAGCGGCTAAGGCGGTAACTGCTCGCCGGCAAGAGGGAAGTTTCGGGAGGTTCTGCTTCAGTATGCAAATAAAGCAAGAGAGGGTTTTGGGTTAAAATTCTGTTAAAGGACAATGAATTAAAAGAAAACCTTTTCTCTTAAAAGGGCCTCCCTCGATGATGGCGCCCTAGGCAGCTGCCTACTCTGCCTACCCCTAGTTCCGGCCCTGAGTACATGTACATGTGTAACTTCAACTACACAGTATGGTAAACTCTGTGCCAGGGCCAGAACTAGGGTAGGCAGAAGAGGCAAGTACCTAGGGTGCAAAGTTGAAGGGGGCGGCAATCACTTACCTCTTCCAACCACTCACCCTAGTCCACGCCCTATTCTGCATACTATGTGTGCTCTCTGGCGCACCCTCCTGACGTCAGCATGCGGTGGAGTGCGTGCACGCATGGCGTCGGTGCACTAAGGAGAATGCAAGGGCACAACTACTTCATTCTCTGTGCAGAGCCGGGCACCCTAGGCAACCTGGCCGACTTTGCACAGTGCATGAAGTAGTTGGCCATGATGAACATTTGTATAGTAAAATTTTGAACCCCACTATTGCACAGCTACAGGATACAATGGGGCAAATTGGCCATTGCTAACGAAAATATGCCAGAAATCCCATCCACAGGAACATTGCCAATTCACTAGCAGGCGTAGAGGACAATCCACTAGCGAAAGAGACCATAGCTAGCGTAGGTCCGCACCCTATAACCGGATGATTTTTCGCTCTGGCGACCAGTTGTTACTCTGCAAATTCACCAAAGCACACATTTAAGTGTACATTATCTCTTTTGCCCGAGTTTCCTTCACCATGCGAAATGCTAATACGAAGCTACATCTGCCTCAATCTTATGGCAGTGATATCATATCCTGTATGCTGGAAATTCATAGAAGTGGTTTTGCAGGATTGCCTTCAAAAGTCCTAACTATTAAAGATTTTTGTGTTAACATTCTTTTCCAGACATTTGAGGGGCATGGCACATTTGTTTTAGGGTGGGCTCATGTCGAGAGCATTAGAAGAGCTTTTATGTCTTCATTATGCTTCTTTGAACATTTGCAATAAAAAGTGGCCACTTCAAGCATTTGCACCAACATCTCCCTATGCAAACTGACCAAAGCATAAGAGTACTAACGAAGTTTCGCTAGGCACAAATGATCACTAGTGAAACTTCCCATTTTAGTAAATTAGTGGAGTGGTAACAAATTTGCGCTTGGTGAAGTGGCGGGAAGTGTGTCAAAGTGGTCACTGGAGAAAATTCGCCCTTTAGTGACTTTTCCCTAGGGGCGATCATACTGTCCGTGCCGCCTGAGGCGGCCTTGAAGTTGTCCACAGCGCTAGTGCAGAGCGCGCACTAGTTGAGACGAATTTCCGGTTTGAAACCCAGAAATTCGGCTCTTAGTTACCAGGAGCGGCATTTTTGCCGCCCCTGGTAATGCCGCCTGAGGCGAGTGCCTCAACTCGCCTCGTTGGCGGAGCGCCCCTGCTTTTCCCCAATGTCATTGAAATAATGGATAGAATATACAGTTGCTAGTTGTGTCTGAATGTTAGCTACTAATGGTTTAGATTGAGGAATCTGAAACAGATAAATAAATTGCACACGGTATGCTAGTGCCTATATACTGTGAATGCAAATGATGGCGCCTTGCTGAGTAGATGTGGAATGCTTCTGCAATATTGTTTTCAAGGTACAATCGCTCTCAGCGCTCTAATAAACTACATACTATTAAAGGAATACAGTTTTTATTTTTGTTTAGAGGCACTGTACCTCAGAACATGGGAGGAATGTTGTTTCTGCCTGTTGGAGTTAATAACCATATTTGTGATAACTGAAGCACAGTAGAATAATGTGACTTACCCAAGGTCACACAGGGATAGCTTCTCATACAGGCAGATGTTACTGTTTGAGTGTTTTAGCCCTATCTTTTATACTAGTTCTAAGTTTTAAAAAGTAGATTTTTTTCCATTTTTGCTGCCACTGTGCAATTTTATGTTATTGAGTTTAATTTAAAACTTTGTGAAAAAAGTTCCAGAATTTCAAAAGAAGGGTTCATAGAGATCAGGGTCGGACTGGGGCTGTCTCATGGGCCCCACAGGCCCAATCCAATCCTGGTTCAGATTACAGGAGGGAGGGCACCTTAAATTTAAAGGTATAGTCATGCCATGTCACCATCTTCTTCCTTCCTCTGTATAGCCCTGTGCCAGGGTAAACACACAGTAGAGAAAATGCCAGCCTTTTGCTTCTAAGTTTGACTTTTTACTCTACTGCACATACACACAGGATATGTTAGTGGAAATAATCTTTAGGAGAAGATGGTGAGGTAGTGCCCCTACAGTAGTACCCTGGGCCAGTTTTCAGCAAATAGGAATAAATACCTGGGGTCTCCGGTAAGGTATTATAATCAAAATCCTTATAATTTACAAGAGGGGGTACTTTATTCACAGTCTGATCATTTCCCTATGGGACCATTCTGTAAGTTATATCCTTATAATACACAAAAGCTGTAAATATCTTGTAAATTATATCCTTATAAACGGTGAGTTCTGATGTCATCAGTTATAAACGGTGAGTTCTGATGTCATTTCTGTCACATGACTCCCTGAAACTTGTGTATAATAATACATTAAGTACCCCCAGTTGCAAAATATGAGGATATTAGAAGTTACCTCGGAGTTCCATGACCTGTATAAAAACACTCGGCCTTCGGCCTCGTGTTTTTATATAGTCATGAAACTCTTCGGTAACTTATAATATCCTTATATTTTACAATAGGGTGTACTTTATTCACTATATATAAACGGCGCGTTCTGACGTCAGAACGCACCATTTATTACAGGGGTCCCTGGCCACCAAATTGGACACCGCGTGTCTGAATTGGACGCCGGTGTGCCCGAATTTGACGTTGGCGACCAGATTTGGACGCGGGCGCCTGAATTGGATACAGACCCTCTCCCTACATTTTACACAAACTGTATATTCTAATGCAGGGGTCCCCAACTTTTTTGCTCGTGAGCCACATTTAAAAAAGAGTTGGAGAGCAACACAAGCATGAAAAAAGTCCATGGGATGTCAAATAAGAGCTCTGATTGGCTTTTTGGTAACCCCTATATGGACTGGCAGCCTACAGGAGAGACTGTTTGGCAGGACATCTGTTTTTTATGCAACCAAAACTTGCCTCTAAGCCATTAATTAAAAAATCAGCACCTGCTTTGAGGTCACTGGGAGCTACTGGTTGGGGATCACTGTTCTAATGCATAATGTACACCATACAGAAATTTATAAAGATATCAGAAGTCACCTTGGCGTTATGTGACCTGTATGACCTGTATATGGTCACATAACTCCTCGCTGACTTATAATATCTTTATAAATTACAGAAGGGGGTACATTATCCACTATATAATACACAGGTTTCTATGAGTCATGTTGCACAAATGACATCACTGTGCTCCACTGATAACTGATAGCATCTCTAAGCACTATTTATAAAGATATATTTTACAGGCTACCTGTGGCGTTTGGTTATTGTAAGTCTTCTCATTATGGCTCTTATACGACGCTATAAAAATTGTTTATAAATGTATTCAATTGTGCTTTACTTCAACAAAATGTTTTCTGATTTTGAATCTTTTACATCTTTTTTTTTTTTGTTTTGTAATGCAATGGAAAGTTTCAGTATGTGTATGGCGCTATCACAATTCAAGTGCTAAGTAGCTATTTTTGGGTAGTTAGATTCTTGTATGACAGATTCTTTGGGTCACATATTCTGATCATCTCCACTGCAAAAGCCTTTTTATATGCTGTTATACAATTTTTTTGATCACTGGAGTGCATGGCTAACATCTGTAATATCTCTGATTATCTGGTTACGAAACTGAGAAGGCAAACATTTAAAGAATGTAAAACCTAAAGGCTAGGTATATGCATTGCTTAAATGTAATAAAGATTAACTTTTAAATGTACTTATATGAAATGTTTTAATATTGTCCCTATCTTTATGTGGCTGGGGTCCCAGTGGGATCTCATTAACAGCCCACTAGATCGATGAACAGACTAGTAAGTGATCAAGTCAGACATAACCGTCCCTTCTCCTCCTGCAGAGAAAATCCCTAACATCTTCACACGGTATGTGCTATTGAAAAAAAAAAAAAAAAAAAAAAAAAAAAAAAAAAAACATTGGGTGAGCTATATAAAAGTACATAATGGTGTCTTTTTCTGGTGTACAAATATTTGTTTAGCAGTATTTGCTAAGACATTATGCACAAAAATTCTTTTTGGTATCCAATATATTGTTATATTTTCAGAAATACAGCTATGATTTTGCATTGCTCAAATTTATATTTGGGTCACATGTGCGGATGGCCAGATTTGCCTGATCCCACTGCTGGACTAAGGGCCAGATTCAATTTCATGAAAAAAAACTCAAAACTTTCAAATGTCAAACTCAATCTGGTCCTAAACTATGCTGCTGCTGAAGTGCTCACAGAGAGGTGTACCCTATACAATTGCTATACATTTCTTTTCTTATGCACAAACAGGTGCTGTATTTCCTAGCAGCTTTGTTTCTCAATGTACAGTCTCAGTTCTGGGACAAAAAGGTAGTAGTCCATTTGGGATTTTGTTACAGCCCATTAGAGGCCTTTTACCTGACAAATGGGTTTAAATGTTGGTTAATAGCTCAAATAATCCTGCAATGCATATTTGGGGGGTAGGAGTTTGAGTCTTCCCAGTAATGTGTGCTCACCCTCATTAACACCATGTAGGGTTCCAGGAACACAAAATATATCTTATGTGTACTACAAGTCAGTGCCAGATAAGGGGAAGGAAATAATCATAGTGCTATCTGATGCTGTCAGAAAGTAATGCTTCGACTAGAAACAAGATATACCGTTTAAGAATATCTGGAATGCACACTCAGGGTAGGACATGCACACTCATATATTTTATATGAAGGACAAAGGTGGGGCACATGGCAAAGCAACGTAAACTGTCAGGACCAGACTGGCACTCTGCTGTAAGATGCCATAGAAAGTCACTATTTAATGGGTTTGTGGGGGCTGTTTGGCCTTCTATGTATTTGAAATGCACTGACACATATAAATACTCAACTGAATAAATATTAAACAAGTCACCCAGCCACTCATAAAGGCATTTACAGAACCTGCCATAACAACATAACTCAACAGGGTATTCCACATTCTCACTGCTTTTACCTTGAAGCACCATCTACTCTGCTTCCAATGTAAGTTTATCTACTCAGGGTCTAAAGAGATGACCTCGATTTCTTTGTTCTTTTCTATGTGAAAAAATCCCCTGCTGTCTATAATGTCCTCTAATATACATGTGAAGAGTAATTATGTCCCCTCTCAAGCTCCAGAGAAAACAACCCCAACCTTTACAGTCTTTCCTCATAGTTTAATTCTTATTTTTACCACTTAAGCTGTATGTATCTGCACTTTTTCTTAAAGGAACAGCAATATAAAAAAATGTAATTGATTTAAAGTTATAAATATATAATGCATTGTTGCTCTGCACTGGTAAAACTGCTGTATTTGCTTCAGAAACACTACTAGTGTTTATATAAATAAGCTGTTGTACAGCAATAGGGGCAGCCATTTAAAGGAAAAAAGGCTCAAGTTACTCAGCAGATAGCAGATAAGCTCTGTAGAGCAAAATAGTGTTAACTGTTATCCACTATTAAGGGCTAGGCCAGACGGGGAGATTCGGGGGCATTTTGTCGCCTGGCGACTTCTCACCACGACTTGTAGCCCCCGAACCTCCCCGAATAGCCAAGTAAGCAAGCGCACCGGCGTTGCTTGAAAACGTATCCAGTCGAGGCAATTTGGAGCAATTTCAAAAAGCGCGCCGCTCCATGTGGATACGCGCCGGCGTTTTCAAGCAACGCCGGTGCGCTTGCTTACTTGGCTATTCGGGGAGGTTCGGGGGCTACAAGTCGCGGCGAGAAGTCGCCAGGCGACAAAATGCCCCCGAATCTCCCCGTCTGGCCTTAGCCTTAAAGGGGTTGTTCACCTTCAAACCACTAGTTGTTTTCAGATAGATCACCAGAAATAACGACTTTTTCCAATTACTGTCTATTTTCTATGTGTAACCGTTTTTCTAATATTGAAGTGTAAAGTGTCATTTTTCACCTTCTAAAGCAGCTCTGGGAGCCCCAACTGTTCTAAACTGATACATTTAATGGATACATTTCTTATCTTTGTCCCTTCTGAGCAGAATCATCCCTGGGTTTCATTACAGGCAGCTGTTACACTTGATACAATAGTTGCTAATATTCCAGAGATGTTGCTTTGAAATGTATCAATTAAATGTTGCAAACTGTTTAGCGTCTGCACCTGAATTACTGAGCTGCCAGACTCAAACACCAGAGCCACCAACATTCAACTTTAAACTTAGATTTTGGAAAAACAATCAAAGATAAATAATGGAAAGTAATTCGAAAAAGTCTGAACAACTGAACTGAAAAAAGTGTTTGGAAGGTGAACAACCCCTTTAACCTGTGCCATATAGCCTTTTTTGAATTTTCACCATTGCTACAAAGCAGCTTGAACTATAGTAGTGTTTCTGAAGCAAACAGATCAGTTTTACAAGTGCAGGGCAACACTACACGATATTTTCATTACTTTAAAACACTTTCATATTTTGATGTTACAGTTTCTTTAAGGGCTGGATTTCAAAACAGCACTGCATACCCAAGGTGATTCCTTACCAGGGTCATAGAAAGAGGTAAAATTATGCTTTCATCACTCAAGTTATAGCTCTCTCTTATGAAGGACAGCACTTTATTCACTTTAGTAGCCACTGACTTGACAAATAATTCTCAGTTAAGAATTCAGCCAACACACTCTTGTTTGATGTATAACTTGCATTAATGTAAGAATGGTTTATAACTTGCAGTTATGTAAGAAATTTATGTAGTTTCTACCAAAGGGCATAACTTTGCATTTATCAACGCTGAACGTCCTTTCCCAATTGGCTGCTGATTATACAGTTCAGTCAAATCACTCTGCAAAGTGGCAATGTCCTGTGTGGTTTTGCACAGGGAGACAGAAAATTGTTCAGTTGCAATCAAGCAAAATCTTTCTTGGTCTAATCCTGGCCCTACCCCAGCCACTAGAGGTTGATCTTCCTGCTATTAGAAAGATTGGTTCCATCTAGAGCAGGGATCCCCAACCTTTTGAACCAGTGAGCAACATGCAGAAGTAAAAGGAGTTGGGGAGCAACACAAGCATGAAAAATGTTCTTGAGGTACCAAATAAATGCTGTGATTGGCCATTTGCTAGCCCCTATGTGGACTGCCAGGTTCTTTTTGGCAGTACACCTGGTTTTTATGTAACCAAAACTTGCCTCCAAGCCTGGAATTCAAAAATAAGCACCTGCTTTGAGGCCAGTGGAAGCAACATCCAAGGGGTTGAGGAGCAACATGTTGCTCACGAGCTACTGGTTGGGGACCACTGATCTAGAAGTATTGTGTTTTACACTCCTATCATACTATTATACTACAATTGGTCATTTGTTGTGTTGCTCAAACATACATTCCACCCACTCCTCCTGTATCCCACAGTAGACTTTCTAAAGCTGGCCACAGACAGGCTGGCAACATCACCAAACGAGCGGATCTTTCCCCGATACGCCACTAATGGCAGGGCTATATTGGGGGTGAATCGAACGTTCGTCCTTATGGCTTGAATAATTGGATTACGACTATGGTAATGGACTCCGACGGGTCATTCGGGAAAAACAAATCCAACCTTCCCGATCAATATCGTGGCCATATATCGATTGGGAAGACCTGTCGGAAGCCCCCATACATGGGCAGATAAGCTGTGAAATTGGTCTAAACAACCAATATCACCAGCTTTATCTGCCCGTGCTACCTTAACTGTAACCTAGCTATCTTCCTTATCATCTTGAAACTTATCTCTGTCATCAGAATTACTTGTCTAAGCTAAGTTCAGCTCAGTAAGCAGGTGGCTTCTTTCAAGATTGCTGATCCTTCTCAGTGAGCGGTTGTGGCTCTAAATCTTGAACGAAAGCTTCTGGATTCTGGCGGATTGCTCTCATTCACTACATATGGCAAACTGTGAGTCAGACCATCAATCTTACTAACAGTCATTATCCTGGTTGGAGAAGGAAAACTTACAAGAGAATTGCAAAATGGTTTAAACTGATAAACCCTTTAAGTTTGTAATCCCACTTAGCAGCCCACCAGAACAGGGTCAAATAAAGGATCTGTTAGAACAACAGGAAGAACTGGGCAGAATCAAAAGAAAATTGAACAATTAAACTAAGAGGAAAGATTGTCAAGGTTGTTTTCTCTGGACAAAAGATATAAGGACATTATTACTCTTTACATGTATATTATTGAACAGTATAGGCAAATTGTGGGGGACCTTTTTTTATCACATAGATAAGAACAAGTAGCCTCCCCTCTTGGGCAACAGAATTACACAAATGATTTTTCATAGTGAGGGCAGTGAATTTGCATATTGTACTGCCAGGTAAGTTTGTGATATCAGATTCTATTAAAGGAAAACTATACCCCGAAAATAAATTTTTGTCTGTTAATTGGCTCATGTGACCTAACTTTATAGTTTGTCTGGTATGTTTGTGTGCACCGTTGGATCCTAGGATCCCAGGAGGCTATCCTTATTTTTTAAAATGGCTATTTTCTATTTATGATTACCCAATGGCACATGCTACTAAAAAAGTGTATTATTATGAAAATGGTTTATTTACATGAAGCAGGGTTTTACATATGAGTTGTTTTACGCAATATCTTTTTATAGAGACCTACATTGTTCGGGGGGTATAGTTTTCCTTTAACGCTTGGATGACTTCTTGGACACACGATATACAATACTATAGTGATCTCAAGATATAGGGGGTTATTGTTATATAAAAATTCAATTGTTCCCACTTTTAAATAATAAAAATTCAACCAAACTCCCATCCATAATTTCACTTAATTTAGATTCAGATCGAAAATTGTCCATGCGGGAAAATCGCACAATTATTACCTGAAAAAAACTAAAATTTTTGAAAACAGTCTGAATCTCTCGACAATCATGGAAGCAAAAAACATGTTACATTAGTAAAAGGGACCATCTGTCATGGACTTTTACATGATTTCGGCAGGTTTAAGTTGTAGTACTTTCAGATTTGGATTTTAAGCAGCTTCGGATCTCGAAAAAGTTTTTTTCAAGTTTTTTTTCCCTCTAAAAATTAATAATATAGTTAGTAAGATAGCCCCTGTGAGCTCTGCTGCGCTGACTCTGCATATGTGGTCAGTATTTCTAGAGGGGACACAATGCAGGAGGAAGCAGGGAGGGTGGCCAGTGGGGATTTAGTTCTCTTGTAAACAAAATAAAAATACCAACCGAAAAAGGCCCATGGGAATGGTTGGTCTGGCCCAGCGGGGTGTGAGGTACGGCGTCGGGCACGCATGCGCAGTGGTGCGGGCAGTGACGTCAGCACGTGTGCGCCCTTGTTTCAATAGGTGGTGGAGGCGAGGTCGGAGGAGAGGGGAGGAAGGGAGGGGGAGCCTGAACGGCCAGAGGGGGGCCTAGGTTAGCCTATGCATTAATCCACCCCTGGATGTACAGCACTTAAAAAAATCTCTCCACTATAATAAAACAATAATTATTTGTTGATATTGGCTAGACAAGGGAATGGCCTGTCAATGCACAAAAAAGAACAGATGTGAATACTGAATAGGGATTTTAACTGTTTCTATCTGTTTCAAATGTGATCATTTGTATTATTTTTTTCTTATTGTAATTTATTTAGTTATAGATATACTGTATATGCGAATTGCTCAGTCAAACTTTTTTTTTGCAGCATAAACTCCAACACAGTGAGTCACCGACAGGTTTCACTTGCTCAAATAGTCTGACTCCAGCGTGAGAGCTATTTACAATGCACTAGTGACAAACAGCATGGTTGATTTTTGCCGTAGGTGGATGCATGTTAGGTTGGATAAGCAAATTAATATTGTGATGGGCGAATTTATTCGCCAGGGACGAATTCCCGCGATTCGCCGCTGGCGAATAAATTCGCGAAACGCCAGCAAAAATTCGGCGCCGAAAAATTCGCCAAAGAAAAAACGAGTCGCGCGTCGGTTTTGACGCGACGCGTCGAAAACAACGCGACGTGCCACGATGCGCGACTCTTTTCGCAAATTTTTCCGCCAATTTGCGAATTTCTCTGGAAATTCGCGAATTTTTCGGCGAAGCGAAACGCGGGAGATTCGCCCATCACTAATATTAATACCTAAAACATAATAAAGAAAAACAATGAAAACCTATTTCTCATTATTATTACTATTATTATTATTATTAGACTTTGTGGATTTTTACTAATATTGCATTTTACAATTGTAATAGTTTCCCTTTATGAGTTTACTGAGTTTAGAATATTATAAATAATGTAGAGAAGATCCAGTAGTTTGTCCCGTAAAGAAGTTCTGTGAATTAGCAGCTGATTCATTAACTTTTCTCATTACATTTTTTTTTTGTTCCATATTTTTTTTTTATTCAGTTTGCGTTTTTATAAATATAATTTTAAATTATAAAATGCCATCTAAAACTAGTTGATGTGTAGGCTTTAGAAATCAGGAAAAAACAGTTGCCAAAAAAATCCCCGTGATTGCTGATAAAATATGATCCCAATGGAGACATTAAAATTGATAAATCAGTCCCTTATGTGACATTGTAAAATACCACTAAAGGTATTTGACAGGTCTGAAAGTATTAATCAGTCATTGGCAGAAATCTGTCTGTCAGTCTAGAGGACAGAAAGCTTGTGCATTGGGTGAGCATGTTAAAAGACTTTCACCAGCAGGAGAGAGACCAATGGTTTTAAAACCTTGAATTGAATAACTTTTTTGAGTACTTAGACCATCGAATTTAAAAAAATATGATCGATTCGAATAAAAAGCTATTCGATCATTCGACCATTCGAAGTACTTGCCCTTTAAAAAAAACTGCCATAGGGGTTTTCTAAGTTTTTTAGATCAAATAAGAAAAATTCGATCGAATGGTTAAAATCGTTTGAATTGTTCAATTCGAACGATTTAATCGTTCGATTGAATTTTTTTGTTCGATTAGTTGAATTGCAGTAAAATCCTTCAAATTCGATATTCTTATTCGAAGGATTTTAATTCGACCAAAATTCGATGGTCGATTTCGAGGGTTTTTTAACTTACTGTCCCCTGGAATCCTTAACCATTAGGGCAGATCCTCATAATCCACTTTGCTAAGTTTAGCAAATTTAACAACAGTAAATAGAAATTAGAAAGTAAATAGAAATTAAATGAGACATCCTCCTTTCTCAGGTGCTCTCTCTTGATAAAGGAGTTTGTACCTTCAAAATGTTGTGTGTGGATCTCAATAAACTACCAGTTTTTTTTGCACATCTGACAGAGTGTGTGCCATATGATTTTCTACTACATATGGATTAATGAAACCAAGGTTTGCAGCAAGGTTTCCAGATTTAGCTCCACCCGAATACACGCACAGGTTTGCATTCCCACTGATTAAAATGAGACATAACTAGTTATGCTTGTGGAGCTGATTTTATGTTCCCTGAGAAAATGGTGTAGAAATAGTGATTATCACTCTCATTTATGATATCTTACATATTCTGTCTTTTCCCATTGATGAGAATATTTCACCAACAGAGCGACTAAATATACAATGTCTTTTATAATTATTCAAATGAGCTCAGGGAGCTTATTTGCCAGACTTGGTTCACTGGTGCACATGACAATAAGAATGATATTATTATTTTAAAATGTACCATTTTTGTAATCTAGCTGAAAAGGGAACTCATTGATAGACTGATAACGATAGATATTAGTTTACAATTCTTTGATGAGGCAAGACAGAACATGGTGATTCCAGCAATCTAAGAAATGTGAAGATGAAGTCACTCCAGAATATCTTGAAGCTGCATCTCATCCTAATGAATGTCAATCATCTCTACTTATGGCACACCTGGGCATATTAATTGAAGGGTGAAACTAGCACTAACTGCGGAGAACTCTGTTGTCATTAGAATGAGAGACGTGTTTAAGGATGAAAGTCAGAGTTCAAAGTCAGAGTTCACACTTGATGAAAAACTTTATGAAAGAGTATTCTTAAATCGTGAGTTACTTAATATCCAGTACCCATGACCAGTATATTGTACTTCCTGAAAACAATAAGATATTTGTTACATAAAACTGAAATGTAAAACTATAGCAATGGAGTATTGCTGGATGTGTACTACAGTAGCACTTATGGACAATGTTATGGCTTTCAGAAGCTCCCTGTAGATTTGTAATATTGAGCTGGAAACTGCTTTGCCAGTGGGACTTGGAGTCTGATCAATGTGACACAAAGGATCTTTTTGATGGTCTTACTTTCAGTTGACTGAGATTCGTGCCACTGGAACTAACATCCTTGTTAACAGCATGTTTAGACTGTTAACATATTTATAGACCATATCACATCTATTTATTTAGGTCAGAAAGTCACCATTCTCCTGGTAATGTGAAAATAACCATGGCAAAGTTTTTGTAACAGGATTTTCCTACCCTTATTTAAAGCTTAAATTGCAAGTACAGTAGACTCATCTCCACTTCAGCATTACTGTATGATTACACTACAATATCAAGATTATTATTGCTTGGATTTGGATAGTTTACTGACTGTAACATATTTTTCACTGTTTCCTTTTTGGATAAACCAGTTAAATTTTATGAGCATTTTAACATATATAAGGAAAGAGCTTTATACAAGCTCATGGTAGTCAAAGGCAACCCATACAAATTGCTGAAAAAACAATGTTGCCTTTGGATACACAACATCTGATATGTTTGTCATTGTGATTTCAGAATAATGGTTTTAAAAATTAGTGTTGAGCGTGACTTTCCCTTGTTTTGTTTGTATA
The DNA here is from genome assembly GCA_024363595.1 of Xenopus borealis. Taxonomy (NCBI): domain Eukaryota; kingdom Metazoa; phylum Chordata; class Amphibia; order Anura; family Pipidae; genus Xenopus; species Xenopus borealis. The sequence goes on along the minus strand of CM044436.1, from coordinate 53,711,233 downwards.
TATATATATATATATATATATATATATATATATATATATATATATGGACTAACTATGAAGCTTTACAGCAAGTATTGCATTTGTAACAGTATTTTGCACTAAAAATAATTCAGCAACCTTTATTCCTTATTTAACACAACAGTACCGTTTCTTTGGATGTTTAACCAGACTTCTTTTTCAGTTATGACTCAACTGCAAAGGCTTACAGTACCTGCTGAGAAATAGAGACAAAGCAAACAGGACATTGAGCTCACTGTAGCTCATTGTCAAAAAAATACTAAAAATGGCCCTTATAGTCTTTGTATAAGAACTAGTAAAATACAACAACAAAAAAGAAATTTGCAGCTGTTAGAATGCTGGATCGAATTTCCATTGTATTCGCAGCATGGGAACATTACAGCAGCAGAGCTGTGTTTCCTCACATATCATTTGTGTTAACCACTCCAGAGCCCATATGTACCCTGAATACATATTTACATTCTACATTGTAGAAGATAATCTGTCTTCACACTTCATGCATTCAACATCTTGCATTTGTTTTATTCATATTAAACCACAGTACCATCTTTACACTCTGTGCCTTATCTTTCCATATAAAGGCCTAACCCATCTATCAGAATGTATTTCTTAGCTATCCTACTGAACTTGGCTGCTTATTTTGAATTAGGATTTTGCACCAAGCTCCTCCTTGAATTAGTATGTCCCTCTATACCTCAACAGCTCTTGCTTGTTTTTCATCCCACATCCTGTCTCATCTCTTCCGCTCGCTTGACTGCCATGTGTGCTCTGTTAGAAACCTCTGGAGAATTTCTTATAACGCTTTTTCACTTCTTTTACTATAAATGTCTCATTCTACTTTCAGTACAGTTTATTCTCTAAAGAGATGCTGACACATTCCTTTAAAAATTATAGGAACGTGTCAGTATAAAGTAAATGCTGCACAATGAATTGTTTTGCTCAAAGCCCCCCGCAAAGCCGTCCCCAGCCCCCCACAAACCTGTATTCACCAACCCTCCGACACAGCTAAAAGCACTGCTAAACCATTTCAGTGCCGCTGGGCTGGGGGCGGCTTGTATCCTTCCATAGTCTGTTACAAATGAAATCAGGAATTCAGCCTATGGAAGGATCGCTCCGCCCCCAGCCCAGCGTGACTGAAACAACCCAGTAACGCAGTTAGCTGTGTGAACGAGTCGCAGCACACGGGTTTGCGGGGGTGGGGGGCTTTGAGCGAAATGATTCCTTGTGCAGCATTTACTTTATACTGACACGTTCCTATGATTTTTATAGGAACGTGTCAGAATCGCTTTAACAAAAATATTGATTTTATATTAATATATAAGAATTGTGGCACACATAGCATATGTAAATTGTTAAATTTTTTATAAATGCATAATTATAGAGAACACTGAGGGATATATTTACTAAGACTCATTTTTTTATCATCTTTTTAATAAAACAAATTCAACCAAACTTCCATGCATGATCTGGCTTAATTAACTAACAATTCAGATCACAAAGTGTCCGTGCATGAAAAGTCTCGGCAAAATCCTGTGAAATTCGAATTGTGCGACAACTCAGATTTTTCAGATTATAGAATGAAAACCAGCGTCACATTGTCCGAAACTATTGCGAATCATGAAGGCAAAAACATGTTCCAATTATTAAAGGGACCATATGCCATTGACTTCTATATTATTTTGACAGATTTCAGCTGGAGTATTTTTTAGCAGCTTCAGATTCTTCCCCTTTAAAATTGGCCAGAAAAATTCAAGGCTTCATAAATAGCCCCCTATATATATCTCTTATGAAATTTCAGAATATTTTTGTTCAAAGCAGTAGTCTATTCTGCTGTTCTTGGCTCTGCCATATAAAAATCGCTACCATTTAATATAGGCACAGTTCAAGTGCTGGACCACTAAGGGGTGCAAAGCACCATAGAATAAGCACTTGCTATTTACTCATAAGGGCTCAAATGGAAGCAGTTGGTATACAAATGAATGTAAATTGGCAAATGTTGGTAAATGAGCATACTTTTGGACACATTATTTTAATGGGCATTTGTCAGTAGGGTATTGTGGGATTAAAATAACAGAATGAAGTTATAAATAGATTTTGATGAAAGAATGATTTTACCATTTAGAAACAAATTTCCATTAATAGATCAAGGGCTTATCAAACTCCAAAATGTTCTCACTTTTTTCTGATAACCACTCTGACCAAATCTGTATTGAACCTTTGTTCACAAAATTTTCTTACAATTTGTTTCAGATTTTAATTTGAATTCTTAAAGGGCCAGTACATGATAAATTTTGAAATTTGAATTTTTGTAAAAACTCCAATACAATTTTAATTATTCCGTAGCCTAATTACACTACAATAAACACAAAAATTTTAATTTTTAAATTTTCACTTTGACCCTTGATAAATCTGCCCCTATTTACTCCCATTTACACTTGGGGTGCCAAAAGTTAGGCACCCCAAGTGACTACTTTTACTTACCTGACAACCACAACGGCCCAGAGTTCTTCTAGCGAGCACCACGGAGCAGTCCTCTTCCTGCTTCTACGGTGCTCAATTTTAAACTTGGTCTTATTCCATTTATTTATTTATGAATAATGTCGGGCTCTATAAAAAGATATTGCATAAAACAACTCATATATAAAACCCTGCTTCATGTAAATAAATCATTTTCATAATAATATAATTTTTTTTAGTAGCTTGTGCCATTGGGTAATCCTAAATAGAAAATAGCCATTTTAAAAAATAAGGACAGCCTCCTGGGATCGTATGATTCAACAGTGCACACAGGTGATCTCTGAGGCAGCACACAGACCATCATGAAATGGTGGTTCAAGGCAAGAGATGTAAAAGGGCAATATTTACTTAAATATATATTATAGTTTGTTAAGATTCTTTAATATGTCACTTAATTTGATATAAACTATCTGTTGCTCAAGTATTCATTTTGGGGATAGAGTTTTCCTTTAAGAGTATATCTTGTGCAATTTTAAATTCAGGATAAATATTTACGTTAATGTGGAGTATATATTCCTTTAGTGCACTTGTGAAAGGATGAAAAATATTTCTATTTTTCAAAAAATCTGTATGTGCATGAGAAACAGCTGAAGTTTATCTGAATAGATACGTTGAAATACTGTAAGTACATCTAAATATGCTCTAACATACGTAGGAAGAGGATTTTTGCTACGTGTCCTAAGAATGAAGCATATTATGCAAATGTTTATATGATGACGTATAATGTGTGAATGGATTTACGCATTGGTCTCTATTTCATGTAAGATGATGACGTCTGCTTGTAATTCTGCACATCTGTTTTTGTGCACCCACAGGTGGGCTGAGACATTCTTTAAGTATAACAGACCTGCAAGTTTAAGTCATGTGTACAGGATGAAGCATTCAGTTTAGGAATTCTGGTGGATATCTTTTTGGTATCTTAGCCTCTGTAGATGCATCTATTTTAGGAGTGATTGATGGATGGGGGTGGGAGGAGAGCAGTGGATTCTTCCTCCTGTTCCCTGTGTGTTACAGAGGCGTGTGAATATGAAGTATGTCATTAAGTCATAATAAAGAGTGTATACCGTGACACACTGCTTGCTACAGGAGCATTGTGCTGGTGAGGCTGCTGTTTCCTCAGGTGTGTGGGCGTCTGAAAACCTTGCTAATCTGGGGGAAACTGAGATTCTCGGTTCTGAAATCGGAGATGGTGCAGAGGCTAAATTTTATTGACAGGACATACAGGGATAGGTTGTACAAGGTAAAGGTAAAAATATTATATTAAGTATAACAACTGGTTCTAAATGGGGAAAAAACATTTTACACTGAAAAAATAAACATCGATATGCAAGACTAAGAGAAAAGTAATATGATCAAAGCTATTATGGCACTTATACTGGTATGAGATCCGTTATCTGGAAACCCATTATCCCAAATGCTCAGAATAATGAAAAAGCCATCTCCCTTAGACTCCATTTTATCCGAATGATCCAAATTTTTAAAAATGATATCCTTTTTCTCTGTAATAATAAAACAGTACCTTGTACTTGAGCCAAACTAAGATGTATAATCCTTATTGGAGGCAAAACCAGCCGATTGGGTTTGTTTAATGTTTACATGATTTTCTAATAAACTTAAGGTATGAAATTACAGAAAGAACCATTATCCGGAAAACCCCAGGTCCCGATCATTCAGAATAACAGGCCCCATACCTATTTATGAATCTAATCCCAACTGAGAAATGTTCAAATAGACACAAAATTAAACGTATTGATAAAAAGGACTTGAACCCATACATGTTTCTTGCATTTGTGAATATGCGGGGGTGCACCATTGTGCCTGTCCAGCCTGCTCTTGTGAACTGTGCACAAGTGCTCCCATTTCCACTAGGGAACTGTTTAATTGCCACTAGCTGTACATGGAAGCAATTCCAAGATTCTATCAAGAGGTATCATCAGTAACCATTACTGATTAGCTTTGTGCAAATCACTCTGCAGTGGCATAATTACTGTTGAGTGGGTCCCCCCTCCAGAAGCCTGTTGAGTGGGTCCTCCCTCCAGAAGCCCATTCATTTGCCTTCAGACATGCAGGCATGCAAACTTTTCTGCAGTTTTGCCTGCTGTGAGATGCCAGTGAATCCCCTGCAGGCACCAAGGGGATGTGGGTCCGGGTGCAATCCCCCCAGTAATTATGCCACTGTCACTCTGTTATTTAAAATGAACTATCCCCACTGTGAATTAGTGTGATATTGACACATGACATGCAATTGTTGTGGATGCAACTTAGAGTGCATCTGCTATTACAATTACATTTTAGGAACGAATGCTGCATTGTGGGAGAATAAACAGTTTGTGTATGATAAGTCCACTTAACATTATGTGCAGCATTCATAAATGAGCCTTATTGTAAGGAGAATTAAAGACATCCTAAAGCAGTAAAGCAAGGATTGAAGTGTACACACAAATATCAGGCAAAAGCAAGGTTGAGAAAGAACAATTGTGTCATATGATGAATTAATGGAAGAAGTGACAAGGAAACAAGGAATACTAGAGTTACATAAAGCAGTAGGAAGAGATAATACAACCATAGGATCCATTTGGGGAATTGTTATATGAAGTGACAGAGAAAGGTAAATGGAGAGATTATGTAGAACAATAAGAAGAATTAAAAAGTCATTCAGATGGAGCAGTGTGAATAATTGTATGCAGCAGCAGGAGCTTTATTTTTAACACTTAACATCTTGTGATGTACCAGCTACATTTTAAAATGAATTTTAGGTATAGGTTCAACCTCATGTAATGTGTATGTAATACTATTTTATATTATGAAGATCTGCATACAAATTTAAATACTGTTACAAGAAGCTATGTGAATGAAAAACTTAAATTATTGATACAAAAAAAGAAAAATCTTTTCCAGTATTTAATTGAAAATATTCACAAGTTCGTGGCTGGGGAGGTTGTAAGACTGTGAAAATCAGTTTAATTGCATTTTCTGGTACAATTAGCTAGCAGCAAGAGATTTGTTTCTAATTATTATATACAGTGCAGCAACAAAGACCGCAAAAGATAAAATGTATATATATATATATATATATATATATATATATATATATATATATAAACATTTGTTCTAGGTTAGTGCAGTAATGTAAGAGTAGAGTAAGTAAGCATTTGTAGTGACACATGACAGTTAAAACTTCCAGTGGTGATGTTCAGGAAAACACTATTAATGTCCCTTATTTTATTGTACAGGTATGGGATGCATTATCCGGAAACCCATTATCAGAAAGCTCCAAATTATGGAATGGCCATCTGCCATGGACTTAATTATATTGAAATAATTTGTAAAAATGATTTCCTTTGTCTCTGTAATAATAAAAAAAGTAACTTGTACTTGATCCAAACTAAGATAAAATGAATGCTTATTGGAAGCAAACCCAGTCTATTTGGTTTATTTAATGTTACATGATCATCTAGTAGATTTAAGGTATGAAAATCCAAATTACAGAAAGATCCATTATCCTGAAAACACTAGGTCCGGAGCATTCTCGATAATGGGTCTCATACCTGTATTTCCAGGATCTGCTAGACCAGTGATCCCCAACCATTAGCCCGTGAGCAACATGTTGCTCTCCAACCCCTTGGATGTTGCTCCCAGTGGCCTCAAAGCAGGAACATATTTTTGAATTCCAGGCTTGGAGGCACATTCTGTATGTTGACAATCCACATAGGGGGCTACCAAATGGTCAATCACAGCACTTATTTGGTACCCCAACAATATTTTTTCATGTAAACTCCTTTTACTTCTGAATGTTGCTCAGGGGTTCAAAAGGTTGGGGATCCCTGTGCTAGAGCATCCCTCTTACATTGTAAGCTAACATCTCTGGAGTATTGGTCATTATTTTATTGAATGGAGTATTCTATGGCTTGGCAGGGTTAGTAAGTAATAATTATTAGGCAAAGCATTGTTTCAGCTTAGCCAACTGTTCCTTGGATTCTTGGAGATTTATGATTGTATTATTGGTACAGTTCTTAAGAGATGACATGAGATGGTTAAATAAGATATTTGATGATATGAGTTTGGAGAGAGCAGCTTGAGTTGATAAGGTTATTGGAGTGGTCAGCATAGAATAGATGTAAAAGTCACATGATTTTTTGTGAGACTTGTGGTGCCATAAGACTGGAAGTGGAGCAATCAGAATAATTTTTTTGAGTAGTATATGATAGTGTAGCACCAACATCATCACCAAACTGATTCTAAGTTTAGGTTTCTACAAAAGGGAATGCTCTTTAAATGTAAATTGAGAGGTCATTTTTAATATTGGATCTGATGTAAAATAATATAACAGTCTGTCATCTCTTATTCACATACTCCTGGCTGAGCCAATCCAAAATGGCATTACCAGGACATGTGTTCATTATATTAATTAAAGTATGTGTAAATCTGATCTCTTATATATTTTTAGAAAGTGGTCATGTCTCCCTCAAGTACTTAGAGTGGAACACATTTCAAGTAAAAATACCGTGTTGTTTTTGCGCAGTATATCTTGCCATCCTCATCCTTTTATGAGGAGGTTAGCAGAAACCTAGACAGTGGGGTTGCAGTGGATGTCATCTACTTAGATTTTTCTAAGCATTTGATACAGAACCACACAGAAGGTTACAAGTTAATAAGGGAATAGTGGCCTGAAACATAATATTTGTACTTGGAAAGAGAACATCTTCTAATTGGATTGATGATGTTAGCGGAATACCTCTGGGATCTGTCCTTATTCCTATGCTTTATAATGTTTTCATAATAATCTTTACGTTGACATTGTAAGTATAGTCTATGGTGGTTATGTAATAACATGCACAAAGAGAGAGCAAGAGAGAGATCACACACACATATGCACACATACAGAAGGGTTGATGCACAGTTGTTGTTTTCAGCTCAATAATGTCTTAGTGCAACTAATACATTTTTAATTGTTACAAGCAGTGGCCTGATTTGCAGCATATTGATACTCCTTTCTCTTTGTGTGTCGAAAAGCTCAAAATTGACTTGAGTTAATCCAAACTTGTCCTTGTCAAGCAAACATTCCCCAAAATGTGCCAGTGAACATGTTTGAGCAATAGTCATTTCACTGGTGAGTGCACAGGCATGGGCCAGGGGATTATCATTCAAGTTAAGAGAAGTGGAATTTTGTTTGTGCCCTAAAATATGATTTTAAATATTTACCCAGCAACTAACTGGATGGAGCTTGGATGGTTACATGAAAGGAACTTTGGTTTCTTGGTGTATGTATGTGTTTGCTTAATCTTGTAATTTTTGGAAGGAATTATTTGACTGAAATGTACAAGGAAAGAAATGGTAATTGCAGACCTGTGAGGTTGACATCTGCACTATGAAAACTGATGGAAACAAAAGAAAAGGGGAAAATGTTGCATGACTTAAGAGCATGATTATTATTAATTATCAGAGCATACCCTAGGCAGCAGGAATAGAAATGTTTGACAGCAAAACTGAATGTGGGATGTACTGTAGCTGTGCATTGTCTTTATTTAATTACATCTGAAACTCTTCCTCACACACAGTTTTTTTAGGGAATAATATTCTTGGTGATGTAATTCTATTGACAAAAGGAGTAAGGTATGCATTTTAGACATAAAGGTGAAGTTCTCAATTGAGAATAATGAAATAACCCCCCAAAAAAACAACAAATAACAAAGGAGGAATGAGACTTGTAGTTTACTTAAAGGGATACTGTCATGGGAAATGTCCATGAAGTTTAGCTCTTGCAGTATTTTATTTGTTATCTGCTTTGTACTGTTCATACAAAGAAACCCCATCCAAAGAAGTCTCCACTTTGAAGCAAAACGTAAAAAAAGGCTCCCTGACGCTATAGTGACAATGTACTAATTGTTGTATCAATAAAGTACAGTTACTTACAAACAGCAACAGAATCAGCAAAATAGAATCTGGAGAGATTCTGCTTTGACAGCTGTTTCTGATTGGCCTGGGTCTGGACCTGCTTTGTGTCGCAAGATCCAAGAGAGTTTGCGAAGGCCTGCACTGGACATCATTAAGCTACACAGAGAGGTGTGCATGCAAGATGGTCCTGAGAAGTTAATAGAACAGTTGGAAGATACCTATGGACCAGTGGAAGATGAAATTGAGATGCTCTACAAGTTTCAGTCTTGCATGCAGAAAGAAAAAGAGAGTATTTAAAGAGACTGCTGCAGATTTTAAAGTTACTTGGTTGCAGATGGATCATTGCTACTGATTGTGTCGATTCCATGAGGCTGCAACAGTTATTCCAAGGGGCTTTGTCTATGGACCCCACTGCCGTGATGTTGAGATCTTTCTACAGAGGAAAGAAAGAACCCACTTAGAATCCGAGAGATCCGAAGGGAGGAAGTTAATGTTCTAAGTTGAGAGAAGAAAAATCGTAGTTCTAAAAGGCTTCCATTGATTCCCTAAAGGAGGAAGAGATTATGGAATTGAAAATAGAGATTGTACAATTCCAGACACTCCAGACTTGAGCTTTGCAAATACAATGAAGATATAGCTTTCTTCTGGATTTGACTGACCTGGGTGCAACTGCCCAAAACCTGTAGCTTAAGGGAGATAAATCAAATATTTCCAGAACATGCACACCAAACTTTTCAGTGTAGGATGAATATATAACCTTCATTTATACTCCATTAAAATATCTGCCTGATGGTTACTTTACTCAGCAGCTTATCAAAGATATTAATGTACAGGTATTATAAAATATACAGATATTAAAAGCTACAGAAGGTCTCAGTGATTATAAAGGCTGCAGGATGAAGGATATTATAAAACGCTGAATATATATTTTATGAGTGTTGCTGCTGGCTTCTGCAGTGTTTGCTGTGATTTAATCTAGACAAATTATTTACTTAACCTTGTGGGTATTGCATTTTCTATGTTTGGTTGCTTCTTTAAAGGGATACTGTCATGGGAAAAAAAAAAATTTTTCTAAATGCATCAGTTAATAGTGCTGCTCCAGCAGAATTCTGCATTGAAATCCATTTCTCAGAAGAGCAAACAGATTTTTTTTACATTTCGTTTTGACATGGGGCTAGACATATTGTCAATTTCCCAGCTGCCCCAAGTCATGTGACTTGTGCTTTGATAAACTTCAATCACTCTTTACTGCTGTATTGCAAGTTGGAGTGATATCACCCCCTCCCTTTCCCCCACCCAGCAGCCTAACAACAGAACAATGGGAAGGTAACCAGATAACAGCTCCCTAACACAAGAGAACAGCTGCCTGGTAAATCTAAGAACAGCACTCAATAGTAAAAACCCATGACCCACTGCGTACTATTCAGTTACAATGAGATGGAAAAACAACAGCCTGCGAGAAAGCAGCTCCCTCCTTATCTGCTGGCACAAGTCACATGATATGGGGCAGCTGGGAAATTGACAAAATGTCTACCTCCATGTCAGATAAAAAATTGAATATAAAAAAATCTGTTTGCTCTTTTGAGAAATGGATTTCAGTGCAAAAGTCTGCTGGAGTAAGACTATTCACTGATGCGTTTTGAAAAAAACGTTTTCCCCTGACATTATACATTTAAAGTACTTTTTTGATTATTAATAATTCTGTAGCAAATTGTATCGGGTATCTGTAATTGTTTTGTTCCATTCTGAGGTGGGAGATTTAGATTATTATCAGGTTTTAGCTTTCAGGTTCAAAGGTGAAAGGTACATTGTGCTGACCTTTAACCAAACCTGAGTTTTTATTTTTCTTGCTTATTTACAGTCACAACTGATGATTGTATGTTCTGGTGAAGAGTTGCATGGTATTCATCCATAGTTACTTAATGGGTTTTACTGTACTTGTAAATGTGTGTAACTTTTGAAGGCAATTTTGTATTATCTACACTTTCTCAAATTAATTACCATAAGCACTATTGAAATGCATATCTTCTATAGTTGGCATAATTCTGATACTTAAACTAGATCTCAGAAGACCACTTATAACTGTAATCCAACCAGTGATCTGCCAACACCAAAATGTGAGACATAAAATTTCACTATAAACTAATTGATGTTGTGACTGGGGGTTGTTCAGGGCAGAAATTAAGTAACTAATGGTGCAAACATTGTGACTTTTATTAGATCACACCATTGCATCTCTTTTCAATTTTCCAGTTCATTTTTGAACTGAAATATAGGTTACAGAACATGTAGAATTTTATTTTACAGAACATTTGCAGCTTCAGGTTTCTATGGCAACTGAGTGAGTGGCAGGTTTAGAAACTATGGAAAGTCTGTTGGACTAGCAGCATGAAACAGAAATTGTTATACTAATGGTGTAGAGATAAAGCCTATGTGAAGCAGAGGAGAAAATCAAGGTATTATTTGCTTTTTTAATTTGAGAGAAGTTTGCATTAATATACAACCGTTACTTATAATTATATATCAATGATTTTAACCACTATTGCTTACTGTCTACGAGGCTATGGAAATAGACCTATGTTCAAGTATAAGACAAGATGTACCAGACAACCACCCCATAATTATGTATACATTGAACATTCCACTGTTCTCTTGTTACTAATTGCACACCTACACTGTTATGTGAATATGCGGTGCATGCTATTCAAAGGGTTAGGTGAATAAAGAAACGGAGCTTACCTTCCATAAAATGGCTGGATCATGCATAAGAAGTGCAAGCAGGAAGGCCTATGTGTATAGTGAACAGGGAATCAGCTGAGGAAAATATTTTATATATATATATATATACATACCTGGGTACAATTCAGTAATTAAATATCCACTTGGAAAGGAAGCTGAAGCACACCAGGATTTATCTCAAAAAAAGACAACTAGTTTATTGATCAAGGCCCCTGGTGAGGGCTGATGGACTTGTGGACTTACTCAGATAAGTTGCTCTGAATTTGAATGCGTGGTTAAATAAATGCTATGTTTTACATTATGAGTGCGACCCAGTTGGATTTTATATAAATATATATATATATATATATATCATCCAGAAAGAAGGGTCCGCACTCTCAGGACTTAAAA
>CM044436.1:53674336-53688334 GCA_024363595.1 Xenopus borealis | reverse complement strand
ATTTGGGGCCAAAAGGGTTTCCTTCTCCTTTAAACACCATCAGAGTTTTCCTCCAAAAACTTTGTAAAAGTCCGACTAGAGAAAAATTTACTTTAATAAATAACCCCCATAATGATGTGGGCCACTTTGCAACTAAAACAATGAGCCATATTTACCTGTATAAATTTTAATTATGTGAATTTTCTCCTTGTTTTCCTTAATTGGGCACATTTAGTATAAAGCGAGAATAGCAGTGAATTTTCTCCTGGCATAAATTCTGTGAAAATGTGTCAGTACTTTTCCCCATACAATTGTAATTAGAGAAAATTTACATTATAAAGAAATTATGCATGCAGCACAATAGCGTGAAGGAGGTAACATGGATTACGAGACGTAAAATTGTTTACCATTATCTTGTTTCTCTGAACCACATGCTCTTAGTAAACTGGTGAATAATCACAGTAGACATTTCACGTGGAGAAAAGATGAGAATTTCCTCCAGTGCAAATGAACCCCAGCACTACAAGGCACTAGTGCAAACCATATTGACACAGCTACCTATGGGGCCCTGTCCTTATTGCCTCCCCTATGGCTCACCTGTGCCTCCTGACACTGTGCTTCTCTTTCAGTCTGCTGTGAAGTGTAGAGTGCAGAATTTCTGGGGGCACAAGTTAGAGGAGCACTAAGTGACACTTGTGCCTCTGGGAACAGTAAATTACCCTTATTGTTGTGCTGTGTGTATAAAATCATGATCTACTCCCCTGTTGTTTATGTAAACTGGCTGCAAGGTCAATGTTGTATATAATAATATGATATTCACAAGTTATGTTTTATTTGAAAAACAATGTTATACAAATACATTGAATTGTAATACATAGTAGATGAATATAACTGTATAATTATATAGACTGTTTAAACAGAAAATGTTGATTATGTGTAATGCACAATATGCAAGAATTGTTTGTAAATTCATGCATTTGTTAATAAACTTGATTACAAAAAAAAATAATAATATGATATTAATCTTGAGTCTTCATTGCACATTTAACAGTTTTACATGAAATGCTATCTGTGTGCAATGGTTTTTAAATGCTATAATATTTTATTGCCATTATAAATGTATTAAAGGGTGTTTTGATTGCTACATATATTTGCCAGCATAATTACAAAAAATCATTGATAAGCGGTGTCTTCTTGTTTCTAATTGGCATTCTGGTTGCTATTCCAGACGACCTGAAAACCAAAACCAGATCTCCTATCTACTGTATATGTTACATTTTTTTATATTCTCTAGAAAGTGTCTAAAATTAGGGACATTCAGTATAAATATTCAATGAAGCTGAGCTGTGACGGTGGATTCACATTTTTTTTTTAGTTTTCCCATCTTAAATTGTCTTGTCCTCTTTTCTTCTCTTTTAGGGTAATTTAAAAAAGTTCATGGAGTACATTCAATTACAGAATGTTGAAAAGGTGACAAGACTGCTAGAGAGAGGTCTAGATCCCAACTATCAGGATCCAGACACGGGAGGTGAGTAAACCCATATGTAAAGATGTGAACTTCTTTTCATGCCCATCAGCGTCTTTGGGACATATAGATGATCACATGAACTGTATGGGAAATAATATGAGGAAAGTGCTGTGTAAACACTGACCCTTGGTAGAGAGACTTGTGGATAAGTAGAGCACAACAGTTTCTTACTTTCAGAGCATAATGTTGAAAACCAAGATAAAATGTATCTACTGACTCTAAGATTTTAAAAACATTTAAATAAGGATAAACCCAATGCAGCTCATTATATTGTATATTTAATTACTGAAATTTATGGAAACTATTTAAAAAATTCAAATAACAATCTTGCTGAGCATATTAAAACTGACCAGGATAATCATTGTACTGTATTTGTTCATTTTATGGCATTATGTTCAGTACAATGGCAGAAATAATTTCATTTTGGTCCTATGCATCAAAATATATAATATGCCAAATTTTACACTTAGGGGCAGATTTACTAAGACTTAGGGGCCGATTTACGAAATTCATGTGAAATTATCGAAGTTCGATCGATTACCGATCGTACAAATTTTTTGTGAAATCGGATATGCAAATTTGGCCTCTTCGATCATCGAATAGATCGAATGATCGGATATTCGATAATTCGATAATTCGATGATCAAAGGAATCAAAATTTTAAAATTATTCGAGTGCCTACTTTGCCAGATTGAACCTACCAGATTCGATGGTCGAATGCTTATCGAATTGCGAATTTTGTTGAGCTAATTTTCGTGAATAATAGTAAATTTGCCCCTAAGGGTTGGATTCGAGGGTTAAAAAACCCTCAAATTTGACCATCGAATTTTTACCAAATTTTAACCCTTCAAATTCGATATTTTCAAATTCGAAGGGTTTTAATGAAATTCAAATAATCGAATGATCGAATAAAAAAAAGGAAATCGATAAAATCGTTCGAATTGAACGATTCTAACCATTCGATCAAATTATTTTAATTCAATCTTAAAAAGCTGGAAAACTCTTATGGGAGCTTCCCATAGGGTTATACAGCAATTCGGTAGGTTTAATCTGGCAAACTAGGTAATCGAATAAAAGGTAATCGTTTAAAGGGCAAGTAATTCGACCAACGAATGGTCGAATGATCGAATAGATTTTAATTCGATCTATTCGAATCATTCGATTTGATCAAATTTTTAAAATTTGATGGTCCAAGTGGCCACAAAAACTATTCGAAAATTGGAATTTTCACTGTGCAAAACTGATTTTCTTTGTGAACAGAGGTGGTTAGCCCAGAATAAATACTACATCATTGGTTGTTGTACAAAATTTCTGGTCCACACCACAATTTGCTGTTGTGTTCGCAGGCCTCAAAATCTGTGTGTATGTGTACAAGCTTATGCCTTAGAGGGAGCATTGATTCACAGGAAAGCCAATACAAATATTTGACTGTATCTGAGTCTTGCTAAAATCTTGGGATTATTTTGAAGCCACCAACTAAATCCTGGATTCCGTAGATGTTTAGTATTTAAGCAGCTCTGAAAATAGTATCAAGACTACTGAAACCAGTCACACACAGGCTCATGTATTAATTGTGATATGTTCTGACTGGAATACCTACATGCTGTATAACTAACATATAATAATAATACCAATACCAACTATAATAATAACAAAATGTGGACTTAAACAAGATGTTTTACTGATTGAACCTTTATAATCCTTCAGCAAAAATGTAAAGCCAGTTCGACTGATGACCCCTTTCTACAATGGTTTGTTGCAGGTCAGGTAGGGTTGCCACTAGGCCGGTATTTTACAGGCCTGGCCAGTATTTTTGATGGCTGATCCCAAAGTTATTAATAGGAAAAAAAAGTAAATATATAGGAAGGCCTGTATTTTTTTCAAGAAAAGGTGACAACCCTAGTCAGAGGCCAGCCTGCAGCAGCTTTACTGTTGGAAGCAAAAAAACAAACAAAATACTGATGTGTTTGCAAGGGTTAGGAAAACAATGTAGATTTTACTCATTCTTCTGTATTGATACTATTCAATAACTTGGAGCTACACTGAATTTATGTTTAAATAACAAGAAAATGTAGTGCTAAGCATCATAGATTTATTAATGAGTTTTAGGAGTTCTAAAGTTGGAAATTGAATTACATCTGAAAGCAATATTTGTATTTCTGCATTACTGGTTCTGACTCTGTAAACAGTAAGGAAGAAAATAGCTCCAGCCAAGTATCCCTTTCCCACAAAGGACTGCATGTTTTTTCACAGGTATGTTAATTAGCTGGCTTCCATTATTTCAAGAGTCAGAACCATCAGAGTACAATATAAATACATTTAAACATTCATTTAAAATGACCCTAGATAAATGAAAAAATATTACATTTATGCATATTGGAAAGTTTCTTACGTAACATTTTCTTTATTATGAAAAAATAAATTGTGCAGAGAATTAATTTGAAGCTTATCCATCAATAAATTGCAGGCAGTAGAAGCATTTGAAGGAGAACTAAACTGTAGTATGTTCTATGTATGTAATTAAGTTGTATAATCACTTTACAGCGCTATGAAATAAGGTAGCGCTATAGAAATACATGTTAATAATAATAATAATAAATAATGGTTACCTGCTTGCTAAGCGTTAAAGGATCAGAGCAGCTGTTGAGAAACTAAGCTTAGGGGTCATCACTACTTATCCAGCATAAAATGAGGTTGGTCTGTAATATAAGCTGATGCTACAGGGCTGATTATTAAATTCTGATGCTAGTTGTACTGATTTCTGTACTGTTGTGTAGTAATTATCTGTATTGATTACTAATCAGCCTTATATTGTGACATTTCTATTCTATGTTTACTGTATATTTTGAGTGGTCCCTAAGCTCAGTAAGCTATTGTTGTCTTGGGCTGGTACAGAAGCCCAAAACATAATCTATCACATTTTTAGCTTAGTTCTGTAGCTAAGCTTTACTTCTCCTTTAAACATTATGGATATCAGACTTTTGTAGCTGTTGTTATCCTTAAAGGGGAATTCAACCCCCCCGGCGCTAACCCCTCCCCCCGGCCTACCCCTCCCCCCGGGCTATTGCCCCTAAGTCGCTACTTACCCCTCTGTGTAGGTCCCCTCCAGCGAAGTTCATAGGGGCCATCTTCTCTTCCAACCACTTCTTCCTGGATCCGTCTGAGCTCGGCGGTGCATGCGCAGTAGGACGCTGGTGTTACTGCGCATGTGTACAAAGTTCACGAAGTTCAATCGGCGAACTTTGTTAACTTTGTGCACATGCGCAGTAATACCAGGGTCCTACTGCACATGCGCCGCTGACGGAGCTGGATCCAGGAAGAAGCCATTGGAACAGAAGAGGGCCTTGGAAGAAGTGGTTGGAAAAGAAGATGGCCCCTGTGAACTTCGCTGGAGGGGGACCTACACAGAGAGGTAAGTAGCAACTTAGGGGAAATAGCGCGGGGGGGAGGAGGAGGTAGGGGGGCCTACGGGGGAGTGGAGGGAGGGGGTTAGTGCTTAGGTGGGTTGAATTCCCCTTTAAGGGGCAGATTTACCAAGGGTCAAATTTCGAATTTGAAAAACTTATAAATTTGAATTAAAAAACAACATCGAATAGGTCAAATCAAATAGTACGAATCAAAAGTAATAGCGCATTTGATCGAATTTGATTCTGTTTTTTTTTTTTTTTAAAAAGTCGAATTAATTTCGGTTGGTCTTTTGGATTCAAAGTTTTTTTTAAAATGAAACTTCGAATTTTCAGAGTCCACCAATTGACTCCAAATAGGTTCTAGGAGGTCCCCCCATAGGCTAAACAACAATTCGGCACGTTTTAGATGGCAAATAGTTGAAGGGGAAATTTTAAAGTGATGGTTCATGATACATTTCGAATCGACTTTGGACTATTGCCTAGTTGAAGTACACAAAGATAGCTCGAAATATAAATTTTTTTTATTTGAATGTTCACTTCGACCCTTGATAAATCTGCCTCTAAGTGTGCATTACCCAGACTGTTCACAATATCTGCCATATCATTCTTTAACTAATTTCAGAAGCAGTGGACTGATATTTGATTGGTTTTAATTTACTTAGTTCTGGGTTTAATATTTTTTTACCATGAAGCTGGTAGCTTTGATTTAGTATTTAACATTTAGATC
This sequence comes from Xenopus borealis, assembly GCA_024363595.1. Lineage (NCBI taxonomy): Eukaryota > Metazoa > Chordata > Amphibia > Anura > Pipidae > Xenopus > Xenopus borealis. The sequence goes on along the minus strand of CM044436.1, from coordinate 53,682,693 downwards.
AGTAGTTTTGTTCTTTATTTTCATTTATAATTCAGTAGTTCTGTTTCACTGTTCATATAGGTCAAATGATTTCATTCAGTGTTTAACATTTATGGAGCTGTCACTGTGCCATCCTCCTGGGCACAAGAAGGCCAGGTCTAAGTGTCTTTGGTATAATGCTGTTTTTGGGAACCTGACATTGCACCATGTAGCTGAATAATTTGGTTCAGTTTTTCCCATCACTAGTTATAATTTTATATTTTTAGCTGATCTAATAGGTTATGCACAGCAAGCCACTATGGAAACAGAATCTATAATATTGTATGACACTTATATAGTCACACTACTGCATCTACTAATATGTTTTAGTGAGCCCTATATGGCCAACATTTACTCTTAACAAAGGATGTTAAAGCTAATAGGCATCAGTATTATTAAAAGACTTAAGCTGGCCATAGACGCATCCGACCATAGGAATCTTCACTTCGTATGATTTTCGGATCATGTGCGGAGTGTCCCGACATTTATCTTGCCATGCCGATCTGTCGTTCAGTCGTTGGTTAAAGATTTCTGTCGGCTGCCGATCATATCTCTGCATGTATTGCCGATCTTCAGTGGGAGACTGTTAGGGGCAGATTTACTAATTCACATGAAGAATTCGAAGTTCGATCGAATTTTCAAAAAGATTTGAAATCTTGAATGTTTTTGAAGACCATTTCGACCAGTGAATTTTGAAAATTCGATCAAATCGAATGATTCGAATAAAATTCTATTTGACTATTCGACAGTCGAAGTACTTCTCCTTTAAATTTTTATTCAACTGCCTAGTTCGCCAGATCAAAGCTACCAAATTGGGTTTCATTATTTGTGATCGAATTAAAAAATTCGATCCAAAGGTTGAAATCGTTTGAATCGTTCTATTCGAATGATTTTATCGATCGATCAAATTTTTACTATTCGTTCATACGACCAATCGAATTGCGGGACTTTCCAGACTATTCCCAGTTAGTCCCATGGTCTAATTTGAGGGTTTTTTAACCCTCAAATTTGACCATTAGTAAATCTGCCCCTTACTGTCAGCTTTGTTGGACAAAGACTTTCCTACTATTGCTGTTGGGCAGAACGTCGGCTGATCTGTTTTATTTACTTTATTTGATCTGAATGGTTAGTGGCAGGTCGGAATATGAGGATGTACGATCGTTCGTAGGTAGATCTTTGCGTCTATGGCCAGCTTAAAGCGCTACTGACACATTCCTATAAAAATAGGAGCGTGTCGGTATCCATCAAAAGAAGCTGTGCCAAAATATAGGCAGCTCCCTCCCAAAGCTGCCCCCAGCCCAATGAACCTTAGTCATGGCGACCCTCTGACACCATTAAAACATCTTGCTCAGTTGTTCTGTTATGCTGGGCTATGGGAGGAGTGATCCATCCATAGGCTAATTACAAACGTAAACAAACTCCAGCCTATGGAGGGATCGCACTGCCCCCAGCCCAGCCTAACTGAAACAACTCAGCAAGATGATTTAATGGTGTCAGAGGGTCACCATGAATAAGGTTCACTGGCTTTGGGTGGCTTTCAGCTGCTTATATTTAGCGTTCAGTCTCTCTTCATGATACCAACATGTTCCTATTTTTATAGGAACGTGTCAGTATCACTTTAACTGATGTGACTGTATTAGGGTTGCCACCTGGCTTGTATTTTACCAGCCTGGTCGGTATTTTCAATGTTTGATCCCAATGTTATTAATAGGAAAAAAAGGTAAATATATAGGAAGGCCGGTATTTTTTTCAAGAAAAGGTGGCAACCCTAGACTGTATAGGAAGCTGGATGGAGCTGATACTTGCCAGAATCTTTGGTGTGTCCACTTGCAATTTGCATCAGTGTTGTTTAATGAACAAGGACATGCTGGTCAACACACATACAGATTAAACTAGCTATACATGGAACAAGACAGCTAGGCGATTTTGCATTAAATTTTGATCCATATTCTGCTAACAGTTTCAACAAGTGCAACAGTTAGCTACTGTCTCTTCCTGGATGCATGGCAGGGCGTCAGCCATAAAAGCAGAAACAGAAGGTTCACATAATAATCCATAGTGCAAAGTGCTTTACGTATGCATTAAGAGACATTCGGATACTCAGGCAAAAGATATGATTGGTGTTTGTGGGAACCCATCGAATATGCGATTGTGTGGAAATTTATTGGCACAGAAAATTGATGCTTCGGGTTTTTTTACCAAGCAGAAATGCCATCCCTATTCCTTGGGAAAAAAATATCAAGCAGTTAGTGATCATCTACGATGAGGTCAACTTGAATTATTAAAATAGCTGTAAAAAAGAGTTTAATTTCTGGTGTCGGTATCTCTTTAAAATGTATTGGGATTCTTAGTGCTTTTTTCTTTATATGGCTTGTGATGAAAAGTGTTGCTGAGAAATGTTTGAACTGGCAATACTTTTTGTTTGTATAATTGAATAATGCAATACTCATGCTGTTATTGCTCAAGTACATTGTAAATATATAGGATTCTGATCAAGGTAGGATTTGCCAATTACATTTCTTGCCCCCTTCTTGCTAATATATATATATTTTTTTTAAATTCAACATTGCTTTTATTGAAACAAGTGCAGAAGATACATGTGTATGTGCAGGATACCAGGTCTAACATGCAGGTAGTTTGCTACTATTCATATCTATCTCTAAACAGGTATTTCTAAACATGATATCAAGCTTCTTCTGTTAAATAAAAGACTTATGGTATAGTTTCAGCATGTCTATTTTTACATTTTCAGTGAAGTGTAGTAGGCTAAGTGGCCTGGGCGGACATGGAGCCCACATAGAAAGTCCAAGGTTCCCAAATTTGTATAAGTTTGTGTCTCTTATTGGTGTCTGCTTCTGAGAGGATTTCCATATTCTTCCTCAAGTCCATTTGGTCAGCTGCTGTATTGTTGGAGCAACTGGTTTTTCCCAGGACCCGGCAATAAGAGTTACTGCTGTATTGAATATTTGGAACAACAGACACCTCTCCTCTTTTGATATTTGTATTGGATAGTGCTATCTGTGGCATCTGTGGAATGTCTCGTCCAAATATTTCCTTGATTAGCTTGAAAACGGTTGTCCAAAATGATGTTACTTTCACACACTGCCACCACATATGGAGCGTTGTACCTTGCTGACCACATTTTCTCCAGCACCAGCTGGGGTAGTTTGGAGAAATTTTTGCAATCCTGGTGGGTGTTAGATACCATCTCCCCACTAGTTTTATGTACGTTTCTAAGTGGTTAGTGCAGTGGGAGGCACCTTTGGGGTTGTTTATGCACTCAGTCCATTGGTCCACTGAAAACTGTATCTGAAGTTCTTGTTCCCATTTGTCCATATATGGTAGTTTTTGGGACATCTCTCTTTGTATCTTTTGTAGCAGTTTGACAGGATTGCTTTGCCATTCCAGAATTTACTGCATAAGTGTTCCATTAACGTATTAGTATGTAAAGTTTTGTAATCCAAGGTTGTGGGGTTTAGAAAGTGTGTGATTTGCCTGTAGGTATATAGTTGCTGTTGTGGTAAGCCGTATGTTTCCATCAGGTTCTCAAAGCTTCTTAGAGTCGAAGCCATGTAGAGATTTTTCAGTTGGTAAATTCCAGCTTCTGTCCATCTGTTAAGTGTTAATTGCGGTATAAAATACTTCAAAGTTGTTATTGGAAGTAGTGGGGAAGGAAAGGTGCCGAACTTGAGTTTTGCTTGTTTTGTGTCCCAAATACTCAATGACAGTTTTGTGGTAGGCATCAAATGTTGACGGTCTGTGTTTCTTGGGTATCCAAAAGAATTGTGTCATGGTTTTTTCCTTAGTTGTTCATTTTTCTGCACTTCATGTGATTCCTAAAATATCCTCATTTCAGTTTGAGGAGTGAATTATAAATTGATACTGTTTAAGATCTATGCTTTTTGCTTGGCAACATCCTCAGTGGTTGTTGTGGTGTGTCCTGTCAACACTGACATCTGAATCCCTTATCATCATCATTCTCAAAATATTGTTTTATATACTTTATAAATAAAAGGCTTATTTCTACTCCCACAGATGCCTAGCCTCATCTTTCTGTGTCAAGTCTCATTTACAATTTGCAGAACAATCACTCTAAATCCCCCAAGAGACAATAAACATGCCGAGAAGACTTTATTACTCTGTGTATTTAGAGTAATTGGTAAAGGCAGACCAATTGATTTCAATACCAACCTAAAGGTCATTAATTGGAGACCATACTTGAAGCCTGAGGTATTCCACTTGTAATTTGTGACTTTTAGAATGGCTTCCATTATCAAATCTCTGTAGTCTATATTTCAACCAGTTTTCCTACCCAAAGCAACGTTTTATTCACTAAGTGACACTGTTTGACAGTGTATAAAACTACTCTGTATGTCAGTTGACGTATTGTATGATTGTATACTTATTACATTATTTAGATTACTTTGTCTTTTGTTGATTATTTTTACAGATCATTTGTTGTTGCTGTATTGTTCAAGTACACTTAAGATGGTGTTTTGGTATTTTACATAATTTTTTAGTCTCTGTTATGTGTATACAGGTATGGGACCTATTATCCAAATGCCAGGATTTTCCAGATAACAGATCTTTCCATAATTTGGATCTCCATACCCTAAGTATACTAGATAATGATGTAAACATTACATAAACCATAAAAGTTGGTTTTGCTTTCAGTAAAGATTAGTTATATCTTCGTTTGGCTCAAGTACAAGGTACTGTTTTAAAGGGATACTTTCATGGGAAAAATGTTTTTTTTTTCAAAATGCATTAGTTAATAGTGCTGCTCCAGCTTAATTCTGCACTGAAATCCTTTTCTCAAAAGAGCAAACAGATTTTTGAAAAAAAATAAATGTTTGCTCTTTTGAGAAATGGATTTCAGTGCAACAGTCTACTGGAGCAGCACTATTAACTGATACATTTTGAAAAAAACATGTTTTCCCATGACAGTATCCCTTTAATATTACAGAGAAAAGGGAAATATTTTAAAAATTTTGGATTATTTCATTATAATGGAGTCTATGGGAGATGGACATTCCGTAATTTGGAACTTTCGGGATAACAGGTTTTTTTTATATGTATTTTGTTGTAAAATTTTAGAGGTAATTTTTCTTTTATGCTTAATGAAAGAAATACAATTGTAAGCAATTTTCCAATATACAAATATTACCGATTTTCAATAGATAGGAATTTGTAAATGTAAGAGCCACTGAAACAGGTTTGCAAGCCAACTGATTAAAAATTAAAGAGGTAGAAATTAACAGAAACAGATTAAAAGACACTGCAGTTGCATTTACAAATAATTTCTAAAACCATTTTACATTTGTATTTAATGTATCTTAGAAAGATGCTTAGAATTATATTTTCTTTTGTTATGCAAACATGGATGTACAACACAAGTTTTGCCAAGTTAAAGTTGTTGAGGTCCTATAGAAGTCAATATGAGCTTTGCTGACCCTATTGGACTATTTTTAATCAATTCGGACTTTTAAAAATGTTTAGATTTTTTTTTTCCACTAGTAATTGCCTGAAAAACTTTTTTTAAAGATTTTCACTTTTCTATTTTACATATGGATGTAGTTATCACCAGTTAACATTTTTAATTTTTGCTCATGCTTTTTATATTTGGATCTTTTAATACATTTTATGGCATTTGTGGTTTTAAAGGAAATTAGTTTATTCTTGGTTTGAAAAAACTCTAAAACCACTAAAATGAGACTGTTGATAAATGGTCCTTCCCAAGTTCAGATGCAGAATGTCACCTTTTTTTTTACAAAAGTTTCCCAATACTTTATTTACACATTCTTTAGATTCAGATTTGTATTCCTAAATTATATATACTATAAGCATTCAATTTCTTTTTAAAAACATATTGTAACATATCAATAAAAGTACAGACTTTGTCTAAGCGGGTACCAATAGGTCTGAGATTTTCCCAATTTTTCTAACTGAGAATAGTTATGTTATTTTAATATGTTTCTTTTAATATTCCTTGTTTATTTTCTTGTACTTTACTTGCTACCTTTGGCAGTTGGTTCGGAAGCTTTCTTTATATCCAGTAGCATGTGCAACATTATATTGAAAATCTGGATAGAGATATCATTATTGTTTGAAGAGTGAAAGACAAGTATTTATAAGCTTTTGCTGTAATAGTGAAGGATGCTGCATGTTGATTTACAGGATTAGATTACTTGCTCATTCATTGCCCTTTTAGATATTTGGATTTTCTGGATATACCACTACACATTAATCAGTTTTCTTTACATTTATTTAATAAAATAGTTTGAAATATTAAGCCTATGCTACTTCTCTTCAACTGTATCTAAGGGCTATGTGTAGCATTTGTTTATGTGCTTTGAAGAGCATGCTGGTTTTATATTGAAGTTGAACTGACCTGATTTATGGCAAGTTATATTTATTAATGTAGACATCAAAGGTCTTGGTTACACAACATTACTGGGAATTTTCAAGTCTCTAATCACTTATAATTCATTGCTTATGTATTTTCATTATAACAGTATATGTATGTAGTTTGCTTACTCTTGTTATTGATATTCAGATCAATTATATCCATGTTTAATATCTATAACGATTATGCATGTCAAAATGATGAATTTTTAATTAATGGGCATTGATTTTGCTTCAACTAGTTTGAGTAAATATTGTTCCTTGAGTGATAGTTGGGAAGATTATAGCTTTACCGCTAATTTTATTCAATTAATCTGTCACTTTCACACTGTATAAAATGGTTACTGATATCTAATAATAATAATATAGAATAAGGATTTCTGACCAATAGCAAGATGACAGTTAAGATTATAATTCCATATATCTGTAACTTTTTATGAAGGTGACAAATATTTATAGACTGAAAAACACTGGACTTCTGCACTAACTAAACAAGGCTGTGCCTCTTTCCTGTTTTCTTTAAGATACTGAATTACATTATTCATTATTTTTGTAAAAGAACATGGTCTGTTATCAGTTTAGTGGGGTCTGTCTTATATTGTCAGGAGAGCCTGTTGGAGCTTCCATCTCCGACGGTGTCCAAATCAAGATGGTGGCGCCCATGTTCCACGTGGGTTGACGCTGGCATCTTGACACCAGCGTAAGGACTTCCAGGTCACGGGTCCCAAATATAGGAATTGCTGAATTGGGTTCCTGGGTTTCCTAAATTCGTGTTATTGTTATTTTTGGACCTTTGCCTGAACTCTGGACTTTTATCAGTGCCGCCAGCCTTCAGAACTTTTGCCTGACTAAGGTTTTTCTTGATCCCTTTGTATTGGACTTTAACCCCTGAGCTTCCCCCTTGGTCCGGACTTCTACCACTGGGAGCCAATAAACCCCCTGACATATATTACATAATGTTCAAGGTAATACATTAACAGTTAAAAAATGTCCCTTAGTTAAAGTAACCTAATTAGCAGAAAGCATTTATTGTCAGCTGATGCTACTACACAACGCTAGTAGAATGCCATGGTTTAATGGTACTGAGGCATGCTTGCATCTGGTGTTAAATTGCAGATTTATCAACGTGTGAGATTAGAACTCACCACAATAAAACTCACTTCTAATCATTCCTATGGGATTTTTAAAAGCGTATTTATCAAACGGAGAGCTTTATTGATAAATACGATTCTAAAAATCCCATAGGAATGAATAGAACATGGATGAGTTTTTGTGTGGTGGGTTCTAATCTCACATTGATAAATCTGCCCTTTGAAATGTCTGTTTTGACTGCTGATGGTTGGCATTGATGCTATTTATATATAATTGCTATTATGTTTACAATATATCCAATGGAACAATGATAATGAACGTCTACCACCATTTTCTTGCTGATACCTAGTGGCAAGAAGAGTGCAAGACATGTGTAGAATGGTTAAAACTGTAATAAACAGGGGATGCAATGCCTGCACTACAAATTGGCTAGGATTCTAATTACCAGTGACAGTGCACTACAAATGTATTTCTGGAATGGCAAGCCAATAATAAGAATATTAAACATAGCAGTTTGCCGTTTTTCATGCTCATAGTATTGTAATGCAAAACTAGGACCTCTAGAATTACTTACAGACAATAGTATCACAAGGGTTCATAAAAAATTTAAAGGGAGTTATGATTTTTAAGGTGTAGTTTTTATTTCTAAATTTCATTGTTTATACTGCAGATAATTCACTCTACCATGTAAAATGTAATTCCTGAACCAGCAAGCGTGTTTTTTTTAAAATTTAGAATATTGGTGTGTAGGCAGCCATCTCAGGTCATTTTGCCTGATCATGTGCTTTAAGAAAGAGCCAGCACGTTAGGATGGAACTGCTTTATGACAGTGTAACTGAATA
>CM044436.1:53610652-53647865 GCA_024363595.1 Xenopus borealis | reverse complement strand
CACAAAGCGCAGACGTGTTGTGAGCTCTGTGGGTCTCTCATCTCCGCGCTTCCTGCAGCGGTCTGCCAGTGACAACAATCTCAACTCAGATGGAGCTCACTATTCCCCAATGCCCTCGCTCCGTGGTTTGCCCACACAGTTGCTTTCCCAGGGACCAGAGGTCTCCAGGATAGTAGCAATAGGGGACAGCAGTCTTGCAAGCACTACTAGCTCCCGTAGCACACACAGCCGTTCCCCATCACTGCACCGTGCCAGAGAGGAAAGAGATATTGACACCCATACCCTTCGAAGAGGACGAGGCAAGAGCAGGTAACTGCACATATACATATTTTATGGCAATAATACATACATTTTGCATAAGGGACATATAAATGGTAACCTGTGTCAAACAGGTAAACTGATGGTTAGCAACAGTGGGATAAAAATACATATGGTGTGACTGAATTAACAGTAAGGTACCTAGCTGATAACACACTGACATTTTACAAACCAGTGGCTGCAGGTAATATTGGAATATATACACATGTTAAAAACATGGTAGGATAGCAAATATAGCAAATATGTCTGCTATGGCAGTGTATATAACTAAGTTGTATGCAGTATGTCCTACAAGGACCCAAACACTCAAAATATCAACATGCACTTCTGCAAATAACTATTATTTCCTTTGCTTAGATGTGTCCTCTTTTTATATCAAGACTTATAAAAAGGAGTTCCATAAGTGTCCACAAAAGGAAAAAAAAGTAGAGAAGGTAGAGGCTAGGAACAGACTGAGCAAAGGAAAGAATAGAAAAATATAGTTTCTTAACAGAGATAAATGGATCTATAAGAATATTACATAAAGCTACAGTAAAGGGTAAAAACAAAACAGTACTGCAAGCTGTAGAGATAGTAGAAGCAATAGAGTAAATTAGAAAGTAAGGTAAAAAGACACAGGATAATCTAGTTGAAGCCAAAGTTAACAACCTGTAGTGATAGCCATCAGTAAATGTCATGCTAAGGAATGCATATCAGAAATGTTTACATCACACTAAATTATATAATTAAAAGAAGGGAGGGTCAAACTATGTTATATCAGTGGCCCCTGTTGGGTAAATGTTAATGATATACATGTACATTATTGTGGTTAGTATCTAATAATACACCTCTTTGTTTAATGAGTTTAGAGTGTTTATGTTTTCAACTCATTTTCAGAGATTAAATAAAATGTATGTAGAGGATACAGTGTATATAATGTTTGAGTTAAAATGAACAGAGGGGAAATGGTGTGCTGAATAAATCTGATTCTTTCTTCCTTTTTGCCATACTTGGTAACTGGGCAGGCCCAGATTTAAAAACGGGGTGCCCCTAGGCTGCCTCCTTCATTGCCCCTGTATGCATCACCATCTGTCTTCCACCTAAGCATCTCTCTTCTCCTCCCTCCTTCCGCGTCCTCTACCTCTTCCGTGTTGTTCCTCTCTCCCCTCCAGCGTCATCCTCCCCTCCCGCATTCTCCTCCCAGTCTTGTTGTGCCTGCATGTATATTCAAGATGTTACCTGTAAATGTTACCTGTAGCTCATGTTGATCATTTTTTGCTCAGAGGTTTGTTTTTGTATATAATTGTTAGTTGAAGTTCCTAAGCCTGACTCTCTGACTTCGCCAACCTGATTGTCCCATCTCAGCCTATTGGTTACAGTTTCTAATTTATTATTATTATTATTATTATTATCATTAAAATGTATTTCTATAGCGCAAATTTATTTTGTAGCGCTGTAAAGTGAATGTGATTATACAACTAAATCACATGAATTACATACATAGAACATATGGAGGTACATATATCACAATAAATATAAGGTTACATACATCACAATAAATACCAGTACAGAAGGTGAGGAAGGCTCTGTACAGAAAGAGCTTACAATCTAAAGGGAAGGGAATGATACACAAGGAGTGGGAGTGGGCAAGATCAGAGTTAAGTGGGTGTGAGATGTGGTACTGTAAGTGGTATTGCATTGGGTAGAGTGTAGGTTTCTCTAAATAAGTGCGTTTTAAGAGATTTCTTGAAAGCTGAAAGGTTGGGAGAAAGTTGGACAGACCGTGGGAGAGAATTCCAGAGGAGGGGTGCAGACCTTGCAAAGTCTTGAATGCAAGCATGTGCTAACAGACTCTTGCTGCACAAATATGGCAGCCCCCTCATACAGGAACACGGGGGATCAGACAGGTAATGTAAAAGCATCATGCAAATACTTTATGGCAAAGTTAGAAGTAGCTTTCAAAGCCAATATTATAATATATGCAAAAAAGAGTTTAATTTTAGGTGTCAGTATCTCTTTAACTTGGCGCCGTATGCAAAGTATAACTTTGCTTTGCCTGACGAAATAACAGTAGTGCAACTTAGCTACCGTTCGCCTCCCTGAATGCAACTTCGGATCTTAGTGAATTTGCCCCCAAATGTTGTGCAATAAATGTTATTATACCCACAACATGTTACTATGACTGTGATCAGTTATACATGTTCAGTTATTCCACTCGCACACCCTGGCCCTCCAAACAACGATTACCTGGTGCACAGCAAAAAGGAATTCGGCATCCCTCAGTCAACAGCTCCACAACAAATCACCGGCAAACAGGAACAGCTGGCAGGTAAAACCTTGCTAGTTTATTGTAAATGCAGCATGCAACGTTTCGGGGTAATCCCCTTTATCAAGCATACAGACATATACTGCAAGTGAACATTTAAACCTTCAACAGGTCACCTGACCTGTAGAGCGGGTGTGCTTAACATTAATTAGTTAATTAATAGTTAAAAAGTTAATTTAATTTAAAACACAGTGTTACGGTTCAAGTACACAACAAGCCATAAATTTTATAAATACTAAAATAAAACAGTGTAGCAGTGAAAAATTGAAGTTTAAAATTTAAAAATAGATTCCAAGTCCATCGGCCAATAATTTTACATGTAGAGGTCGTCATTATAATGAATGTAAAGTCCATCTCAGTCCACCAATAAATATTAGAAACAATCATTAGAAAAAATTGGAAACAATTGATTTCAAACACTCCAATAAATCAAACAGGACTCCACAGTGAAACTGACAAAAGAACTGACAAACTGATCAGTTATACACCTTAAATACCAAGTAGCTGGAGTACTTCCTACCCAGTGAAAAAGAAATTGCACCTAGGCATCAAGGAGCACACAATCTAATTCCACAGATGGCATCCAGAGTCCACTGACTCATCTCCTAAAACCAACAAATATATGAATATGTTTAAATTGCACATATTAAACTGATTGTGTTGTCATTTTGGCTTTGAGATCTGCACTACCAAGACAGCTTCAGAATGAGCATAAATAAAAGCTATCATAAATGCACTGAATATTCAGTCTTTTTTTGGCCACTGATTATGAGAAGTATAAATCATGTTATTTATATATATTTTAACTATACTTAAAGGACAAGGAAAGGTCAATACATTGGAGGGTGGTGCAATATTTACTAGACAGGAGGGAACAGAAAAAAAGATAGCAATTTAATACCCAGGGGGTGCCTAATATCTTAGTACCCCCTAGTGTAATAGCCTTCCCTCCTTCTTTAAAGAAAACCAGTTATATGTAAGACCCTGCTTCATGTAAATAAACCATTTTCATAAAAATAAACATTTTTAGTAGTATGTGCCATAGGGTAATTGCCAATTAAAGTACTAAGGGCCGTCACATGGGACCATACAATTCACGGTGAACACAAACAAACTAAGAGCACACAAACATACAGTATTAGGTCATGTGAGCCAGTTAATGGGCATTCTGTCTATCTAGAATGGGAGGTATATCTTTTGCTTCCACACTTCTTCCTGTTACATTTAGAGCTGCAGTAATTCTGGTCAGTTGATCTCCGAGGCATTACAGAGAATATCATAAAGTGGTTGTTCAAGGTCACATTTGTACTAGTTTCTTAAATTCCAGTTTAGTAAGATTCTTTAATATGATATAAACTACTAGTTAAATAAGTAGCCAAATTTGTAGTCCAGCCTAACTTACCCAAAATCACATAACCCCAGAGGATGATATAATAGAAATTCCCAACATAGAAAAGTGCTAACCTAGATAGATTTGATTTTATAAAGACTATTCACATATTATAGAGTATCTTTGCACCTTGTTTAAAAACTCAAGCCACAGTGATTTTTAAAGGACAACAGTCCTATGGAACCTAGCAGTTACAGGCCATAATTTATAATGATTTGAAAATTGGGAGGTGAGAACATGCTTTGAAGGTATGAAAGGCTAGACTACAAAGGTAACAAAATAGCTGAAACTGATTTATTTGACACTGGTGCTTTATTACACCACCAGCAAACAATTAGCAGTTGGCTTACTGCACTGGTGCAGTTATACACTTATGTTAAAGGGAAACTGGCATGGGAAAACATGTTTTTTTTTAAACATATCAGTTAATAGTGCTGCTCCAGTAGACTTCTGCCCTGAAATCCATTTCTCAAAAGAGCAAACAGATTTTTTTATATTCAGTTTTGAAATCTGACATGGGGCTAGCCATTTTGTCAATTTCCCAGCTGCTCCTGATCATGTGATTTGTGCCAACACTTTAGGAGGGAACTGCTTTCTGGCAGTTGTTTTTCCTTCTCAATGTAACTGAATAGAACGCAGTGGGACATGGGTTTTACTATTGAGTGCTGTTCTTAGATCTACCAGGCAGCTGTTATCTTGTGTTAGGGAGCTGTTATCTGGTTACCTTCCCATTGTTCTGTTGTTAGGCTGTTAGAGGGATTGTTTGGCTCTACTAAACAGGACAAATTTTTGTTCTCATAAGTATCTTTTACAAAATATAGGAGGGATCACTGATATCTTAAACATGTAGTGCAAGCACTAACTACATAAAAACATTATTTAATATACTTGGCAGTGGATTTTGATTGAGAAATGCAAATAGTTTACGTAACTGTTTACTACAGAGTCTCTCTCAGCATCTTCCAAGAGTCTGCTGTTTATCAGAGGCTACTATCCTACAATTTGTCAGAGATTACTATCAGTGAACCTTCAAGATTTTTTCAAGCTTAGCAGGACACCCCAAACCTACACAAGTGTCCCACACTGTGGCTTGAATTGGGGAATGTTGGGGCTGTTAAAGAAAATTATCTTTTAAAAATATAATCTACTATAAGGTTGAATTTACCAGAATACATGTGCAAATCTAGTTGCACGTGCCCCAGACCTAAGAGAACTAAAACATAACTAGAGAATTAGGCTAGATATGTTGTACATTCTGTTTTCGGGTTCTGTACCAGCCCAAGGAAACACAGCCCTTTAGCACTAAAGTTTTGTGCCTCCAAATATAACCCAGTAGCATCCCACCTTCTTTTCTGCTCATTCATTGCCCATGATCTGTGCTGTTAGTTACTGAATTCAGGGACCAACTCAAAATATACAGTACACATAGAATATAATTCAAATATTTACTACATGGCAGCACAGAAACCAGTGCAATTAGAATCAGCATTTCATAATCAGCTATGTAGCATCAGCTTATATTACAGGCCAACCTAATTTTCTTCTTGATAATTTGCAGTGACTCCTAAGCTTTGCTTCTCAACAGCTGCTCAGAGCCCATTGAGCATATGAGTGTGGCAGCCACCTTCCAGTATGGTGACCCACTGTGACAAGTTTGAAGTCCTGGATCATTGCTCCTATTGAGAAACTGACGTTTTAGGCTGATGTCATAAGTTCATTATATAAAATACAACATTTTTAGCTACATTCATTTTTAGGGTTTAGTTCTCCTTTAAAATTTTGCAAGCAGATAACCACCAGAGTTTCAAAACAAACAGGCAGGCAGGCATACTGGAACACGTTTGAAGATGGATACAGAGAAATTTAGAAATACAGTGTAAGTATAGAAGATTGGTATTGAATAATATATGAATACGACTTAGTATTTGGAGTATAGTTTACATTAACAAAAATATGAATACATTTATGTGACCAGTAATGAGATGTTCATCACGCAGTACTCCAGCACGTCACCAGCGGTGGCTAAAATAGCTAGGTATGTCTTTTGCTGGGTTGGTTTTGGATCTAAGTATCATGCCATCTGTTCAATTTTTCAAGCAGTTTGTATTAATCTATTAGCTCGATTACTCCTGGTGGGGGGGTTATTTAATTAATTGCTGTAATTATTGTTTGTAAGGGATGTTGTTCTGTCTCATGGACAATTGGGTTGTGGTATTTTGGAAGGCATTTTTTGTCAGGTCTTTAGTTGGTTGGGATAAAGAGAATATGTAGTTGATCCAAATGTTGAAGAATTTTTCAGTGTTTTGTTCCTTGTTTTTTAAAGTTTGTATCCGGGGGGAAGTTTTAAGGGAACCATTGATGAAGAATAGCCTTTCTGACTGCTGCTGCTTTCTCTGGATATGTTACTTGTGTATTTAAGGACAATATGCTAAAAATGTTGCAAGCTGCTGTGACATGTTAATATTTTTCCTGTTATGGTTTCCCAGTATCTGTGGAGTGCTTTTATTTTTTGGGGGTTAAATACAATTTTTAGGCTCAGCTCTGGGCTGCAGCATTTCACGCATTTATCTGAAGAGGCTGTACATATACAGAAAGGAATAGTTTACCATTTGTAAGGTCATCTCTTGATGGCTGTCTTATCTGTATCATTTAGCTGATGTATTGCCTGTTTAGTAAAGTGTAGTGGTTGTAATAAAGCAAAGGGCTGTTTGTGTAGGAAGGGATATTTTTGCATAAGGTCTGTGTTGATGATATTGTTAGTTTGTCAATTGCTAAAGCTCTATTACTTTGTAAACCCAGAGGTTGCCATGTTTGGTGTGTTGAATTATATGGAGACAAATCAAATCACCAAAACATTAAATGCCATCTGGGTGATTTTGTGGGATGTCTTTAAGAGGAGTGTGAAGGAGATGGTTCATGCTAAGACATTCTCTCAGAGCTTGAGCTAAAGCAATTGTGGTGGAGACCTGTTTTTTTTTTTAAATATTTAAAGCGATACTGTCATGGGAAATTTTTTTTTACAAAATGCTTCAGTTAATAGTGCTGTTCCAGAAGAATTTTGCATTGTAATCCATTTCTCAAAAGAGCAAACCGATTTTTTAATATTTCATTTTTAAATCAAACATGGGGCTAGACATATTGTCAATTTCCCAGCTGCCCCAATTCATGTGACTTGTGCTCTGATAAACTTCTTTACTGCTGTACTGCAAGTTGGAGAGATATCACCCCCTCCCTTTCCCCCCACCCAGCAGCCTAACAACAGAACAATGAGAAGGTAACCAGATAACAGCTCCCTAACACAAGATAACAGCTGCCTAACACAAGATAACAGCTCCCTAACACAAGATAACAGCTGACTGGTAGATCTAGACAAAATGGCTAGCCCCATGTCAGATTTCGAAACTGAATATAAAAAATCTGTTTGCTCTTTTGAGAAATGGATTTCAGTGCAGAAGTCTACTGGGGCAGCACTATTAACTGATGCGTTTTGAAAAAAACATGTTTTCCCATGACAGTATCCCTTTAACAAAATCCCATTTACAAAAAAACCAAAATAATTTTATATCCTTTAGCATCTATCCTCTTCATTTAACTTTTAGTAGTCATGTAACAGGTTTACAGTAGTATTTGGTGACTTCTCCACAAATGTTGAGGGGAGTTTGGTAATTTTATGAACATTATGCCACCTTAAATTAAAAAGGTCCTTTAGGTTTTGAAAAAAAAATTCAAGCAGATCATTTAAATCTGAATATGTAAATAACCAAATAATCATATAATATTTGCATATACTGTACCTATGTTTAAATATTTATTTTTACTTTTAGTCACATTTTGAAATTATCTTGCTCATAAATATTCTGACAGGAATGAGCAAAATAAATTAAGGAATGAGAACAAAAGAGGGACTTTGGTGTCTTGACTGGGGCAACAGTACTGCCAGGACAGTTAATGGGAACATGTTTATTAATTTGTTGCATGAAAATTTTATGTCACAGGTTGTTGAGGAGCCAACCAGAAACCATGCTGTACTTCATCTACTGATCTCAAATGACCCAGAATGTATAGTAAATGTGCAAGTAATTGAACCGCTGGTTAATATTGACCATAATGTGATTCATTTAATTTAATGTTGGTGCAAAAACAAATAAAAACTGGGGCAACAAAGACCCTGAATTTCAGAAAAGCTAATTTTACCACTTTAAGGGGCTGCCATTCAGAGCATATATTGGGGCATTATGTTGTATGCTAAAACACAGAACAGAAAACAACATAACTGGTTGTAATTTAAAATTATATTAAAGCATTACAGTTCTCAGTTTATACCATGTGCTGAATCAGTTCTTTTCTTCAACATATACAATAGAGGAGTCAGAGTTCCAAGACTCACCTCCACCTCATAGCTGCACTGTTGGCTCAGCTCTATCTAGTCAGTGGCTGACTCAGGATATAGTTCATAATGCTTTACTCATAATCAATTGGAACAAGGCTCCAGGGCCAGATGGAAAACACCCTTGGGTACTAACAGAGCTTAGTTCAGTTTTAGACTGCTCTTTATCTGATTTTTTCAGACTCTCTTTCATCTGGTATGGTAACTGTGGATTGTTGGAAAGCAGATGTAATTCCTATGTTTAAAACCAGATTACTATCTCACCCTGGAAATTATAGGCTGGTAAATTTGATGGTGGGTACTTGAAGGCTTGTTAAAGAATCACATTCAAAATTATGTCCGGTGAATGTCCTTATAAGCAGTAATCAGCGTGGCTTTCTGAAGGATAGGTCATATCAGACAAATTTGATTGCTTTTTTCATGAGAATTGTAAGATTGCCATCTTGGAGTCTGAAGGAATTTCCCCCCCTTCGAGGCAAATTTGAGATGCTTGAGAAGGGTTGTTTTGCCTTCCTTTGGATCAACTAACAGATAAGAGGGTTATATAGACATAAAGACATAACTTGATGGACAGGTGTCTTTTTTTCAAACTAACTTACTATGTTACTGTTGTGACAGGGTCTTTGGGTAACACCACTGTCTTAGAGGAAAATACATATAAAAGAGTGCATTTAAACTGCAAGAGATGTGTTGTACAGGGATACCCAGCACAGGAAGGGGTAATATTCCCTTTCAACCAGGTAATTAAGAGTCAACTGAGAGAGTAGCCGCCTGCAGATGTAAAAGAAATATGGTTACTTAGCTTAGGGCTCTCCAGACATCTCCTAGAGTGGAGGGATCTGTGGTGCTGCTGGGAGAGACAGTGCCTAGCAAAAAGGTGTCTTGCTGCTAGCACGTGTGTGGCAGAGGTTGGCGAACTTAAATCCCTGAAGGGGAGAAAAAGACTGACAGAGGCTAGTGAGCCTGAGTCCCAGGAGGGGAAGCCAGCAGGGCTGAGTGTGAAGCCAAAGTTCCAGAGGGTGAGAGTTTCCCTGGATGGTGAGAGACCGAGGGGGGAAAACCCTGAATGTTTTGCAGTGAAGTTGCTTCACTTTTAGATAAAAAAAAAGAAGCATTTTGGCATAATCCAGTGTGTTTTTGTGCCATTTCTTTATGATATATTTTATACATACCTGCAGTGTTAAAATATTGTTTCCCATTTAATAGGCCCCTTTAATAAAAAACATACACAAACATTTGTAATATTTACACCATTTATAGAAATATGTATTTTTCTTTATTAAACTATTTAAAAATCTGTCTCCTTAACATAAGTGTATAACTACACTAGTGCAGTAAGCCAACTGCTAATTGTTTGCTGGTGGTGTAATAAAGCACCATGACAGTTTCCCCTTTAAAATATGATGTATTGTACTGAGTAAAGGAACATTTTTATATTGTTTGGTTGTGAGAGAGCTTTAGATCTCGCTTTATTATTCATTTATTTGATTGGAGAAACCAATCCACAGGTTTGCTTTGAAGAAAAATGTTGCCTATATATTGCTGCTGAAAACAAAGTATCTTCTGGAGAATGCCTCTTAATCATTCAAGTTAAACATTGTCTAGTGGAGATACCTTGGCGGCTGCACTTATTTTATTTCAAGCATGTGCAGGCGTTAAACATCCTCCTAAATTTGTTGAGATGTTTCTTTCATTGGCTTAGCATTTCTATTATCCTTTTCACCAGGGAATACCTTAAAGCCTGCGCTGTCTTCTTATTCCTTTTAAATTGCAGCTTGACATCCATCCAAATAGCTAGTCAGCCTCGTAATGTTTCCTTCTGTGTGGTCAATTTATCGGGCCCTTCAATGACATTGCTTTTGTGCCAACAGTGTCATAGTCATTAGAAAGCAAAAGTGAAATGAAGCAGTTTCCATACTTTGCATTCATGGCATCGAGTAAATGCTCATATTTTGTACCCTCTGTGCTCTTTTATAGTCCTGAGCTATATAGAGATTGAGTGGCTTTTGCTGTGAACCATCTCAAACATTTACCTCTATATGTTTTGGTTGCATCCTCTTGCTTTATGGTAGGTGACAAAACTCCTCTAATGGAATCTCTCCAGACATGCAGTCAGAATGTAGTAGACACACTCAGTCTGCTGCAATGTCCTCACAGTCTCTGGGCAGATTTACTATGGGTCGAATTTCGAATTGAAAAAAATTAGAAATTCGACCATTTTAATAGGCAGGGAAGTAAAATTCGAACATCGAATTAGCAGTTCGATTGGTTGAACGATCGAATAGGAAATATTAGATAAATCGATAAATTCAAATGATTTTAACGATCGATTGAATATTTTTTATTTGATCAAAACTAATGAAACCCAATTCGGTAGCTTTGATCTGGCAAACTAGGCAGTTGAATAAAAATTTTAAGGGGAAGTACTTCGACAGTCGAATAGTCGAATTATTCGAATTTTCCAAATTTAATGGTCGAAGTTATCTTCAAAAACATAAAAAAATTCTAATTTGAATCTTTTTGAAAATTCGATTGAACTTCGAATCCTTCATGTGAATTTAGTAAATCTGCCCCTTAGAGTGAGTGACCCCTTAGAGTAAATGACCACATAGAGGTCTCTCAAGTAGGACTGTCTCTTCTTCTGCCACAAGCTTGCATTAATATTCAGCACCCATCACACACTCTCTCTGCAGTAATTCAAAATCTGTCAGCCAGCAGAGAGAGGATGGAGTGAATGAAATTAAAAGAAAGTCACAGTATTGTGTGAGAGGAGGTGATGATGATAGATGGATGAATGGATAGATAGATGATAGGTAGATGGATGGACTGACGGATAGATATGGCACATGAGCAAAAAAAAGTGCTAGTAAATGCTAGAGGTAGAATAGCTAGGAAAGACGCTGAACTTAAAAGATCATGTGAATTAATGAAGAAGGACATATGAGGGGGTCATTTAAAACTAGCATTTGGCTATATTAATACAGATTATCTTGATTTTAATAAAAATACATGAAAGGAGAGAGTGAGGGTAGAAAACCATCAGAAATATTTAGGCTGATACAGAACAAGAATTGATAGATAAGGGAGAACAAATATAAATTCAGTATAGCAAATGAGGAGAGAAATAAATCAGATGTGGAAAGGTAAAGGGAGAACTAAGAAGGTAGCCTAGAGTTATACATCAACAGTTGAGATGATGCAGGGGGAGAATATGAGTGGATGTGGTAGAGAACAGAAGACAGGAATGGAAAGAGTCAGAGATAAGTCAGGGAAGAATAGCAGTAAAGGAGAGGCCACTGCGATAAGGCCATTGAAAAATGGTGGGGGTTGCTTATTGATCAAGATGAAGATTAGAAAGGGGGGGGGGGAGGTGGAGGTTAGTGGATCTGGGAAATGAGTAGAGAGATCCAGGGGGAGAGAGAAGCATGAATGGACACCCCCTCCTCCACTTGTCCTCCCTCTTCACTCTCCCCCTCCTCTCCTGCTGGCAGTTTAACTGAAACAGCAAAAGAACAGGGAGAACTGCATACATCCGTCCTTTCCCTCCTTCTCTTCTTCATCTATTTGCTGGTTCTTCATCGTCTTTATATCCATCATTGTCTTTGCATCTGCAGCTTTTTCACTGCCTTTCCCATTATTGCCTTCATCATCCCCTTTTCTTCCCCTACATTCCTCTGTATTATTCTTCTCCATCTTCATCTCTGTCACAGTATCCTTCAGAACCTCCCTCTTTTCTCTCCCTTTTTATTCTTAAATTCTTTTGCCCATAACTATTTTTTCTCCTCCATATCACCTTGTTAAATTTTTGTAGAGGCTCCACAGTACATAATTGTAGGCTCTCACTGGGAAGCTGAGACTTATACAATGATTTGGCAGCAGTGTTTCAGGATGGAGACTTCAAGGTCCCCATCAACAACTAAAGGCCACTGTCCTCCTCAGAGCTGAAATGTCTAAGAGACTGTGGGGGGGTAGTAAGCAACCATTCAAACAGATGGCATGCCCCATCCCAATCAGCACCATCACTTATGTGTTTGTTTATAGCCCAGGGCCACTGGATGTGAGGAGTACTGGCCCTCGGGGCCCCAAAAGGAAGCTGTACAGTGCCGTCCCAGGAAGAACATTCATTGCAGTGAAGTCATATGAACCTCAAGGACCAGGAGAGATCCAACTCAACAGAGGAGAAAGAGTGAAGGGTGAGTTTTACACATTTTTTTAAACTTTTTTAAACTCTTCTTATGGGTTATGGGGAACTGCAGATGAATAGACAGGATAAACACATATGCAATTGGATAGTATAGGCTGAGAAATATAAATGAATAAAGTTTCAGTATAAGCCTTACAGTTACATATGTTTAGGACCATGGGAGTTTGAACTTTATAACAGCAATCACTTGTATATACTCAAATATATACTCACATACCAACACATATATCCATTTATTATAAACAATTATCTCTAATTCCCTCGAAGTCAACATACCTTCAGTTTTACACAAAGGAGCAGTAACATGAAACATAAAATCAGACTGATAGGTAAGTGTGGTGTAGAGTGTGGGTAGTATGTTCTCCATCCTATCTGAAGTGTGTCCAGAGCTGCCTGTGGGATGTATGCTCATAAGACTGATTCTTCATGTAGAACATGTGTATTTTAGCATCTGATACTTGGGGTGTGTGTATTACAGAAAGT
Organism: Xenopus borealis; assembly: GCA_024363595.1. Taxonomy (NCBI): domain Eukaryota; kingdom Metazoa; phylum Chordata; class Amphibia; order Anura; family Pipidae; genus Xenopus; species Xenopus borealis. The sequence continues at coordinate 53,634,778 of CM044436.1, read as the reverse complement.
CCCACCTGTCATGTGTATGCATTTCAGAAGCCACCCATCCCTGAGCTGTTTGTGCTACAGAAGTCCCTGCCCTGAGTTGTGTGGTTATCAGGAAACCCTTGGCTTTGAGGTGTGTTTAGAACAGATGTACTACTGCCCCTGTGAAGTGTATATATCAGAATCCTTTCTTCTCATGCGACGTGTGTTTAATGATGAGATCTATCAATGTGGGATATGTGTTTTACAGAACATCTGAGGTGTGTGTTTCAGAAACCAAAATTCAGTTTATTAAGACAGCTGCTTGCCTCTGAGCTGAATTTACTGTCTAACATATAAACTGTTAACCCCAATGAGCCTTTGAGGTATGGCTTTAGTAACCTGGTCTGAGCTTTATGTGATGTGAGTGTATTAATCTATTTCCACAACACACTCCTCTGAGGTTTCTTAGTTGAACAGGCCATGGTTTACATAACATAGGTGCAAATATTAAAGCCAGATATTTTCTTTCACAGTTTTTTTATTAAACACTATCATTCTGGTTGATAGGGGTTACTGCAAGGCTGCTGTTTTGCACCTCTGTTAGTAAATGAGCCCTTGAATGTTTGTGCACTATGTGATGTTCTTATATGTGCTTTGATAATTGTTCAGTTTGTGATATGTGGCGCTTGTTCTTTTGAAGTGCTGAACTGAGCTGATCACTTTGCTGCTTGTGTTTATATTGCTGTGTGTGTCCTTCTCTCATATGGTTGTGTCTCATTGGCTGTTTTATTCTCCATGCTCCATTCCAGACGCTCTCGTTCATAACGTAGGTAACTATCATTCTGGCTGCCTCATAAATTCTGTCTCTCTCTCTTTCTATGCACCTTTGTGAATGTTTTTCCCTGTTTATCCTTTTTCCTTGTGTTATACTCCACCTCCCTTCCTCAGCACAGAGAGCATATTGGTGTTATGATAGAAGACCAGAGGCAAATTACAAATGGATCATGGTGTCCTGGCAGTGCTTTAACATCATGTAATTGTATGTAGAAAAAGAGTCGCACAACACCAATATTGTCGTGGTGGGAAGCTTGCCCCTTTTCTTTATTGCAACCTCATGTGCATCAACGTTTCAGGGGTTTTCACCCTCCCTTCATCAGGATGATGGGATCCTGATGAAGGGAAGGTGAACCCCCCCCCAAAAACATTGATGCAGATGAGGTTGCAATAAAGAAAAGGGGCAAGCTTCCCACCATGACAATATTGGTGTTGTGCGACTCTTTTTCTACATACAATTACATGACTGACAAGAGCAGACCGTCTAGAAGGATCTGCACCATCAAGCAGGGATCATAGGAGAGGCAAGGAGGTGTAGCAATTCACAACATAGCGCTTTAACATCAGCAACTGTTACAAATAGCAGAAGTACAAAGTAGTGAGGGACTAAGACTAGTCCAACCACTGTACTTAATAGCCAATTATTATAAATAAATGTGTGCAAACCCTCAACTGAATTCTGGCATTTTGCATGTGTCTCTTGTTCCTAGTCTGCATTGGCATTGCTGTATAATGTTTGTGTGAGTCACTTTCACACATAGCTATGTACAGTACTCTACTGTGTGGAAGTATGCTTGTGTGGCAGCTACAGTACATCCAGTGGCTGATTTTGGGTAGGAGCACTAAAATAATATGTATAGGATAGGAGATTTCCTCGCTGTACTAAGGAATCTGATTCAGTGGTCATGTTATCCTTGGCTTATTTGTATTGGTCATTATGAGCTAATTATACTGTTTATTGTATCAAAGTAGACTGAAACTCTATCTATGGATTTTAATGAATGTATGGACTTAGAATGATTGTTATGGACATTATTACTTTAGTGAACAATTGTCATAAGGTGTAAATGTTTTGTCCAGCTTTAATAGCCCATTGCAACAATAAGCTGCCAGCTTTTGCTGTTTGGAACATAAATACACATATCACTGTCTCTGACTAGATTACTACACTTGAGGAAATTTTGCACCTGTCAACACACTACCACAGTGCTGGCTTACTCTGCCTTCTGCATATATTTGAACACATCATTTGTGTAAAATACTTCTCAATAAGAAACGCCAGAATTACCACTTCAATGAAACATGTAGCCAGCCCTGTACAAATGCAATATTCAGAAATTACTGTTTATTCCCTTTTCTTTTATCTGGGCTTAACCCAAAACACTTGAGCTTTGCCTAGGCCAACTGCCATTGACTTCTACATGACCTCACCAGCTTTTAGTTGACAATTTTTTACATCCAAATGTTTGAAGTTTTTTTGCACCTAAACTCACCCATTCAGGTTATATTTTGGGTGCAAAAAAATTAGAATCATGGAAGAAAAAAGAATCAAATAAAATTTTAATAAATTTGCCCCATAAAGTATTTTTCATGTTCCAGTTCTTTCATCTGGACAGCTGTTGTTGAAATAGTTGTTATTTTGCAGTATTAATTTATGGGAAAAGTGTATTATGTTAAGGCATCAATGTTTATGTCTATGGGCATATGAGTAGGATGTTTAAAGGGGATGTAAAGGCAAAAAAAAAAAAATCCCATTTTTACTTTCTTTAATGAATAAATCTATCTCCAATATACTTTAATTAAAAAATGTCTAACATTTTTATAAGAAACCTGACTGTATGCAGTGAAATTCCCTCTTCATTTATTTGCGCTGACTGCTGCAGATAGGAAATTTCAGACAGTTCCTAACTGCTCTGCAGGGAAACAATCATACTTTCAAACGACAGGTGGAAGCCCCCACCTTACTTCCCAGAACTTCACTTGTTTCCCTGTAAAGCAGTTGGCAACTGTGTAGAGATTTGTATCTGCAGACCTAGTGCAGTCTGTATATTATGATTATTAATCGGTCTGTATTTGCTTCTATGGCAGATATTATTTGACTTCTGTTGTTTTGATAATTTATGGCGATCTCTAAGCTTAACCCCCCAACTGAAGCCCAGACCACACTGAGCATGTGTGTAGTCTTGGTCTTGTTGAAAACATAAATCATTTGTTTGATTAGGCTTCTGGTTCAGTAAGTTCATGTTTATATTTAGTATATAAAATACAGCATTTCTAGCATTATTCTAGCATTATTCTTTTTTAGACTTTATTTTCCCTTTGAGAAAAATAGAGCAATTTAGTTTGTTTATGTTGTTTAAAACACCGTTTTTTGTAGGGAAAAAAACCTCAACCTTTTCATGAGTTATTAAACCTAAAAAGTCAGAATAGAAAAGTACTCTATCCCAAACATGCCAAGATCATGTAGAAGTCAATGGAAGATGTCCCTTTTACAACTGGAAGATATCATGTCTACGCTGAATTTCATACAATTATCCAAATAATTTGTGGTTTTCATCTGTCAAATCCTAAACACGAATCCTTTTCATGATTTTATTGAGTCGTTTACCACACCACACTATTTCTAGTCAATTTATTGATAATTAAAGTAAAAATGTGCCCTGGAGTTTGGTCAAAGGGTTTTTAAGAAAATAGTAGAGACATTTTCAGATTTTAGTAAATAATCCGCTTGTTTCAGGTGAATGTCTTTAACAGGTACCTGATGAAATATATGTTTGTTACATCCATTGAAGTGTTCCATTGTGTCAGCTTAAAGGGCACCTGTTTTGCAAAAATGTTATCCCCAACCAAAGGTGCAGGCTAATAGAGCCAGCACTCTGGTTGGGGGAAACAGTAGTTTTGTTTAAAAAAAGAATTGCCCCCCGCCAGCGCTTGGACATTCGCACCGGGAAGTCCAGCTGGTGCACTTTAGTTATTTAATCTTAATACATTTGAAGAAGAGCAAAATGTGCCAGGCAGGTGACCTGTATAGACAAAATTAGCCAAACTACCAGATAAAATCTTATTAAACACCAAACTTCATAAACTCGAGCTGTTCTACACTCCTCTTCCCCTTAGTTAGACCAGAACTAGGAATGCATGCAGAAAGCCTGTGCTAGAAAGCAGACTATCATTGCAGTCACTTTGCTTTGCCTCTCTTGTCGGCTCTTTGTAATAAAGTTACTTTCAGAGGCCCTTTTGAAAATGATGCAATTAGTTTGAAAGAGTTTTAAAATTGGTAACAGAATTAAAAAGAGAAAGACAGACTAAGTTAGGGTTAATTTATTTAAAGAAAACAAGTTTAATGTGAGTGATGCTTCTTTAGGAATATGTCTAATTAAGTGCTACTCTGAGAAGAACGGACTGTGCATTTATCAAAAAGACAAAACATTGTTCATAAATGGATACATTTTAAAATCATGTTGATTTGACTCGTCATGGTTTTTATGGTCTCTCTCACTTCTTATTTTAATATACTGCAGGTTTTGCCAGTCAACAGTGCTGTAAATACTGAAATGGTTATCTAGGCATGTATTCTGCAAGGCTATGCTTCTGATACTGTACTCTAGAATCCCACATGGCAGAGCTGTTGTGTGCTATAGGGAAGAAAACTAGTAATGTATAAAACTAGACTAGAGATACTAAACTGCTATACCATCAGCAGCCATAAGGCTCAACCAAAACAAGGAAAACAGATAAAGTACACAGCACAGATACAGTACACCATCCTTGCATAGAAGAACAAAAACATCCCCAGTCACTGTTAGCATGAATTGACTAATCGATGAATATAAAAACAGTACCCCACTTTCATCATAAAAACATGTGTTGCAGCCAAAAAGACCCATATAGGTGATGCACGAGGGCTACATGTGACAGGTAATCTGCAACTTGACTCAATTTTCCTGGTTTGTAGAGAACAAAAAAAGTTGTGTTGACATATCCTGGCTTACCATCTGTGAATATGAAGAGGGTGATGGCCCAATAGACATGAAGGAAGTTAGAGCTTGGTGATCCTGCCATAAATGAAATGATGCCACCTTTCACAAGCCCATATACAGGCCAGTGCCTCTGGGGAGAGAGCTTGAGAAGTAAAAGCAAGGTGCTCCACTCCATGCTGAATCTGTGATAAGACTGCACCTACTGTATGGTAACAGCTGAAGCATCACAATAGACAAATGTAGGTGCATTTGGTGAAAATTGTGTAAGGGTTTGTGCTGAAGCGATACAATGTCTCTGTGTACAGACTGCTTGGGAACACACTGATGTCCACTCCCATTGCAAATCTCTTTTAAGTAAAGCACATAAGGGTGTTGTGATTTCTGCATAGTCAGCTATGAAACGTAAATAATAGTTTGTGAATATCAGAAAAGAAGAGAGTTCTGCACTTTTGGCTCAGGTAATTGATGTATAGCCTCAACACTGGATTGTAAGGGCTGAATTCCCAGTGACTATGACCCACAAAGTCAACTTCAGTTCCAGGTGAGGTTATAGCCCATCAGCCTATTAAATAACTGATCAAGAATTGCATTGTGTTCTTCCAGGGAGGGTGCATGGATGAGTATGTCATGCAGGTAAATTGTTACCCCAGGAGTTCCTGCAAAAACAGTTACCATGATTTTTTGGAAACAGCTTGGAGCAGAACACAGCCCAAATAGCATGTGTTTGAAAAGTCCTAGATTTAGCGGAGGTAACAGACAAGTATTATTGCTTTGTTTATGTAGGTCCACACATAGCCAAATTTGCCTAAATAGCCTAAATCTTTTTTTTTATTGATTACTAAGTTGGAAATCCATGGGGAAGAGTCAATTGGTCCTATAATATCCTCCTGCAACAGTTATACTGTAATTATATTTCCATGATTTGTGTTTCTGCTCAAGCTAAAAGTAGAACAAGGAAACTATCTTGTTCGGGACTAACTGTACCCCCAGTGATATCATCATAATGCAGCTGTACTGCTAGCGTGTGTTCCTTTGTGTAATTAAATGATAGAATAATAGAAGGTCTAAGAGAGATGGGAATACAGCTTGTAGCAAAGTTAAAGCAAATAAAGCAAAATAAAAATAGGTGTACATTCAGCTGACAGCTGATTAGGTCCCTTAAAGGAGTAGGTCATGTAAAGAAAATTTTTTGGCATAATGCAGTGATTTTTATGAAGATTTGCAAGTGGTTTGTTTATCAATACAAGTGGGTTTTTTTTTTTTAGAACATAGATTAGTTTTATTCTGCTAGGCTGGATTATTGTTCTTTATTATTATTATTATTATTATTATTATTTTACTTAAATGTTTGTGGTTTTTTTTTCTGTATTTAACCTTTCTGTCCATTTAAAGGGATCCTGTCATGGGAAAAAAATTTTTTTTTCAAAATGCATCAGTTTAAAGTGCTGTTCCAGAAGAATTCTGCATTGAAATCAATTTCTCAAAAGAGCAAACAGATTTTTTCATGTTTCATTTTGAAATCTGACATGGGGCTAGACATTTTGTCAATTTCCCAGCTGCCCCTGGTCATGTGACTTGTGCTGTGATAATCTTCAATCATTCTTTACTGCTGTACTGCAAGTTGGAGTAATATCACCCCTTCCTTTTCCCCCTCCCAGCAGCCTAACAAAAGAACAATGGGAAGGTAACCAGATAACAGCTCCCTAACACAAGATAACAGCTGCCTGGTAGATCTAAGAACAGCACTCAATAGTAAAACCCATGTCCCACTGCGTACTATTCAGTTACATTGAGAAGGAAAAACAACAGCCTGCCAGAAAGCAGTTCCCTCCTAAAGTCCTGGCGCAAGTCACATGACTTGGGGCAGCTGGGAAATTGACAAAATGGCTAGCCCCATGTCAAATTTCAAAACTGAATATAAAAAAATCAGTTTGCTCTTTTGAGAAATGGATTTCAGTGCAGAAGTCTACTGGAGTAGCACTATTAACTGATGTGTTTAAAAAAAAAACATGTTTTCCCATTTAATCTTACGTATAATCAATCCACCTTGCCTACATGTCACAAAATTCATTTGCCTATTTTTAGGAAAAAAAAAATAACTGCATGACATGGCACTCTAATGATGCTTGCAGGGCCGGATTTACATAGCTGGCACCCCTAGGCCCGCTGTCATTTGTTGCCTCTGTCCCCTCCAGTTTATTTGCTCAAATTTTCATCATCAGGACGAAGTAATGGGAATTGGCACACAGGAAATTTAAATTTCTGAACCAATGTGGGTGTGGTTTGGCAGCATGCCGCCCCCTAAAATCCTGCCACCCAAGGCCCTGGCCTAGGTGGCCTTTCCATAAATCCGGGCCTGGGTGCTTTCTGCCTTTTATGTAACATGTGTGGAGATTTTTGAGATTTTTGCCTTTTTTAAGATGAATCTTTATAGTGTAATTTTGTCCCACATTTAATATTTGGAAGTAGTGTTCCAGCAGAGGTCCATACAGCTGATATTCTTTGAGTGGGAAGAAGTAGATTTTGTTACTGTTTCAGACATAAACTACGTATATCCAGGAATAGTGTACACTTGCAATTTGCACCTTAAAGGAGAATTCAACCCCTCCCGCACTTAAATACCCATGTATTTGTAGTTTACAGAGTGTGAAAACAGAAAAATAACATTTTGGGTGTACAAGAATAAACAAGACATAAGACCAGAGCCCCTTCAGGAATGGAAAACAAGCATGATTCAGTGACGTCTGCATGGCCAGGATTTTCAGTCCAACCAGATCTTTAGCCCACTGAGTAATGCCAGTTATAGAAGCCGGCACAATCCTGCCTCTCTTTTAGACATACTTAGATCTACTCAGCTCCCTTCTCTACACCTCTAGATTTATAATTCTACATGCAGGGTGAATTCCAGTTGGGTGGCTTACATACAGCTGTAGATTGTTTAAAGGCTAGTCTACACGGGAAGATTCAGGGAGATTTGTTGCGATGCAATTTCCAGCGACTTAGAAAAACGCAGCGCCGCATGTGAATAGGCGCATGCGACTTTGCATTTTAGCGGGTGCGAGACATGGGTAAACAATTAAGGGAGATTAGTGCCCCAAAGAAATGGCGATTAGTCGCCAGGCAACAAATCTCCCTGAATCTTCCTGTGTGGACTAGCCCTAATGAGAAGACAAAGAGTACTGAAAAAAGTAGCAACGTTTATAGAAACATCAAATGAGAGCTCAGAGGACTAAGGGAGGAATAAAACAATAAGTCAAATGTTTTCTAGTGTTATAGCATTTATTTAACCAGCTCTTTTGTTTTTACTTACTATAAATTACTTACTGTTTGTAACCTGGTGCTATCCAGTAACTCCCGTACTTTCATGTCAAACTGCATATTCACTGCAGGCATGCGCAGAACTGTTTTTGAAGTTCTGCTTAAGCAAGGTGCATTTTGGGTAAACAAAACATGATGCTTTGCACCTGTATTAGATTTAACTTTTGCATCCCAATTTAGTTAATATGAGCTACTATCTTTATGAAAACATACACAATGAGAGCTCTGGCGTGCAGAGTTTGAAAGCATGGGCCTATAATTTAGGCTACAAGTCACATTTACTGTATATGGAACATTAAATCTCTCATTTGGAATCTGGGCCCAAATGTTGCTGGTATATATGTGCCTGTGCCAAATGTTGTGGAAGACTTTTGTACATTGGGGTTTTTCCCTCTACCACAGTCATCTATTCAATTACCAATCTAGTGATGGGAATAGCTAATTTTGGCCAGAATATATCATTTACTGTATGTAAAAAAGTAAATATCAGATTCTGTCCTCTATCACTATCTATGGGAGTGGATTCATGAACAAGGATAACAGTGAAACGAATTGCTTTTCATATGTGTTCATACAGTATGTGTTAGCCAAACCTGCAACCATTTTAATGGGAAGGGCATGTACCAAACTAAAACTAGACCCAACCAATGTACACAAAGTTTAGGACGGGTTATACCCAGTTACTCCTGGTTAAGGTTCTTTTGTAAGAAAGTAACATTTAGCTGTGAATTAAGTTATTTTATATACAATGCCTTATTTAAAAAATCAACTTCTCAATAAGACATGAATGCTGTTTGATTATATCTGTGTATGTGGGCATGGTATTAGTAGTTAAGGGAGGGCAAAAGTATGAGAGAAATGTATTGTCATAATATCATATAATGCATGAAGGAACTGTACTTTTAAATGAAATATTTAATATTCTGGATGATTAACCTAGCCATACTCACTTGTATTTTCCAAGGCCAGCATGTACTATATGTAGCTCAACTCTATTAATGAGCAAAGGAGAATAAAAAAAACTCTTCTCTCTGTCTCCTTAATTTCCAATTCTGTTCCAGTGCTTTCCTAATCCAGGGATGTTCAACCTAAAGTCTTATATCTGTTGTTGAGCTATAGCTTAAAATTTTGATGGATTCCACAGAATGACTCTTGTAATTGCACTTCAACAGCAGCTCAAGGACCCTGGTTAGACATCCTGGTTTTGTCTACTCCTATTCCTTACACCTGATTTCATTGTTCCTTTTTGTGTTGTCTACTTCTTTTTTTTTTTTAATAATTGCTGAATTTCATGGAAGTGGGCTTATACCCAGATAACTTACTTTTTCTCCCAATATTAATTCTTGCCTTTTTCACAGTGTTGAGCATTGGTGAAGGGGGCTTCTGGGAAGGCTCTGTGAAGGGCAGAAGTGGCTGGTTTCCAGCAGACTGTGTGGAGGAGGTTCAAATGAGACAGCCAGATCCAAGGCAAGGTAAAAGAAACTAACCATAATCCATAAGTATGTTTGAACATGTATTGCACTGGTTACATGCATTACTTTTTTAGGTCACTCTTGAGATTTAGAGTTCAGTTGTAGAAAATAACATTATGAAGGAAAAAGCATTCAGCGGCTTGTTGATAGGGTTCTTGGTATAAATAACAAAACTTTGAGAAAAGACTTGAAGACCTTAACAAGCAAAGCTTAAAAAAAGAGAAGGTTACAAGTATATACAAAAGGAATATTCTACCGATTTACTCAAGATTTCCACTCTTAAAGTTCCAAGAAAATTCTATTACTCATGGCAATAGAAAAAAAAATTAAAAAACTATTAAAATTTTTTTTTCTTGGGCCTCATATTTTTCTCATTCCCTCTAAAGCACCTACACATTTGTTCTACCAGTTTAAACAAGTACTATCGCAGTATTACACTCTTTTAGACTAATTTAAAGTCACATCCTTTGCCCTAGAAACCCGTGAAGATCGAACAAAGCGACTCTTCAGACATTACACAGTTGGATCCTATGACTCCTTCACATCACACAGGTAAGAGAATTGTACCATGTTCAGGCAGTGAGAATAGTCATGGTAAAGAGACACTGTAAAAAGAGTATGGCAGACAGCGATAGACCAAAAATAAATATATATATATATATGGACATAATAAAGGATACACTATTTTGATAAGTGTGCTGTAGCACAAGTACTTGATTGGCTCCTGGGACACACAGTAATTAGGAAATAGAATACAACAGCACAGGATAAATTCTAAACCATCATGTTTTTCAAAGAAATTAACAATATTGACCTATAGAGGCAGAATACAGAAAGTAAGATTACAGAGTGACAACTGATACAGTATGTGAGAAAAGTGACTTGCAGTGTGACTTTTGCAGTGACTACATCATCCAGGAGAAGGTAGCACGGTTGCAGAAGAGAGAACTGGAGGGATTTGGCTTTGTACTTCGAGGGGCAAAAGGTAAAGACTTAACGTCTCCAAAAATAAAGCACATAAAAAATTAAGCAAGATCTGTGTAAGAACCGAAAGTCCAGCTATCCATCTAAAGTCAACAGGCCAGTTAAAAAAGGGCACTTTTTGTATGTGCTGCTTACAAAGTCGCATAGAGTTTCAATGAATCATATGAAGCTTGCTGCTGTTAAACCCATTTCTAAGCACTTATGTCCTGTCAAGTATAGGACCAGTATCTAGGCCTAGCTACAACTAGTTATGTTGTACCATGAAAAAGCAGCAGGCACTCACTGATTCCTGAGACAGGTGTAGTAAAAGAACTGGAATCTTCATTTTAGGAAAACATTTTACATAGCAAGGCCTTATACACTAGGGGGCAAATTTACTATTATTCCCCAAAAATAATTCGTTTCTATTCGATATTCGATTAGCATTCGATTTTCGAATGTTAATCAAATAGTTCTAGGCTACCCTTTTATTTGATATTCGATCATTTGACGATCGAATACAATTCTATTCGATCAGTCGAATAAATAATTCGACTGAACTAATAAATCATTCGATCGTTTGAATGATTCGTACGATTCGAACGATCGAACACTTCGATTGTAGGAATCCTATTTGATCAGGACTTAGTCTCAGAAGCCTATGGGAGTGCTCCCATAGGCTTCTATTGCAATTCGGTAGGTCCAATCTGCCGAAGTAGCGTAAAAAATAAAATCCTTCTCTGATCGAATGATCGAATATTCGTCCATTCGACTCTATTTGAATGTATTCGATCGTTCGACCATTCCCTATTCGATGATCGAATACGCCAAAATTCACATATTCGACCAAATGAAGAAATCCTACATTTGAAATTCGATCGAATTCAATCAAACTTCGAATCCTTCACGTGAATATAGTAAATCGTCCCTTGGCGTCATAGTCTAAACAAATATGTTCATGGCAGGTTTGTATAATATACTGCCAAACACTTCAGGGTTAAATGTGAGTGATGAGCCAAATGATACTTACACTCATGGCAGGCACCTCTTGTCCCAGCTCCAATTTAGCGACAGCAATAACAGCAATCTCCTTCTACCCTACACTCCCCACTGCAGAACACTCACACTTACCATTTCTGAATTCAGAGCAAGCCAAAGCAGATGAGGGCAGAAAGTCTACACAGTATTTTGTTTCCTAACTGCATCCCCACCCCACAGATGTGCCCTAGGCTACTGTTTTGAACATACAATGGGAGCCATTGCTATTGACCTATATTTTGTAAGTATAAACCATCCAAATAACACTCTTATGTGCTTATGTAGCAGAGACACCAATTGAGGAGTTCACACCCACACCTGCCTTCCCTGCCCTGCAGTATCTGGAGTCTGTTGACGTGGATGGAGTGGCCTGGAGGGCTGGCCTTAGAACTGGGGACTTCTTGATAGAGGTATGTATCCTGTAACCATCACATCTTACCTCTCTTTGGAATTTTAGCACTTCAATCAAAAAAAATATTTGTTTTCTTGCACTATCCTTGTATATCTCAGATGTCCTTTCTGCTTAATTTAATCAGTCTTATATCCCTCCAATTTTCACTCTGTTTCAATTTTACCACTCCTTCTTTCTTCTCTCTTTTCATTTACTTTTAACAGGTGAATGGTGTAAATGTGGTGAAGGTCGGACACAAACAAGTGGTATCTCTAATTCGGCAAGGAGGTAGCCACTTAACCATGAAAGTTGTATCTGTAAGTCGAAAACCTGAGAGTGAGGATTCTATGCGCAGAAGGGGTAAGTGGATATGGATGGATGTTTCTGATGGAGTAGTAAACTTATTCACTTCCCACGCTTTAACTAGGGGTGATCCTAGCTCCTTTGCTGCCTGGGGTGGCTAGCTGCTGTCACCTTCCCCTGCTCACCTTTTTTGGCTATAGAAGGGATTCAGAGAGCTCCAAGGGGTTCAGGAGGCGCTTTTTTTTGCCACCCATGGTATCCAGTGAGGCACTTCTGCCTGAGGCAAGTTTCTCCACTCACCTCATTGGTGCAGTGCCCCTGACTGTAACTGATTTTCTGAATATCTATGTTATCTGTCATGGTAATTATACACAGAGCTACTAGTAGCAGCTACTTGTTATAGCCAAAAAATAGACAACCTTTAGGGCAGAGACATACGGTCATATTCTGGGAGTTAGTTGTCCGGCGACAAATCTCCTCTTCTTCGGGGGAACTAATCATCCCAAACTGCCTTCCCGCCGGCTAGAACATAAATCGCCAGTTGGATGGTGCTTGGAGCACTTCGTTTTCTGAAGTCACCCAAAGTTGCCTCATGAGGAAACTATACAAGGGAGGTTAAATCTCCCAGAATCTGAGTGTGTGTCTCTGCCCTTATAACTGTCTCTGCTAAGACCCTATTGGGGGGATGTTATATGTTTCGTTTGCAAACACCTTTGTTTGCTTAATTTTTGACTGATTAAAAACCTCAACTGCCTTGCAAAGTTTTGCGAATATTGGTCTAAGATACTGCAAAATGGGATACTATTTGGGGTCTCCTGTGGTGCACTTTGGGAGGGAAGAGAGGCTTACCGCTAGGGTTGGCCTGGCCTGTATTTTTGATGGTTGATCCCAATGTTATTAATAGGAAAAAAATATAAATATATAGGAAGGCCGGTATTTTTTTCAAGAAAAGGTGGCAACCCTACTTACCCCTAAGTCTTTTTTAAAACAATATAACTGATGCTTTGGCCACGTTAAGTCTATCCAAGGAAAAGGGTCGTTGGTGGTCTGTACAGCTGAAGAAGAATTGAATGTTCTGCTTCCAATTAAGTTGCTCTGTGCCAACAACTCCACTGTGCCAGTAAATCAAAATAATAAAGGAAGGAGATCTCCAGCAGAATTTCTGCAAAACTTTTATTCCATTTTGTGCTTGCACAACATGTGTCGGGTAGATAACCTTTATCAAGTGTACCAAAAGTTAATCCCTGCCAAAATAAACATTACACTATTTATGAATGCATTTATTTATACTAATATTATCGTGTTCAACATCAAATTTTCATTTGTTATACTGACATCATCACAAATGTCTATTATGTAGTGGCTACCCAATGTAATGCGCATCCCAGTACGGAGCCAAGGTGCGATCCACTCAGGATTTGTGGAGAGGCCACCTAGGGCTGCAGGATTTTAGGGGGTGGCATGCTGCCCAGCCACACTCACATTGGTTTAGAAATTTAAATTTCCTGTGTGCCAATTCCCATTGCTCCATCCCGATGATGAAAATTTGAGCAAATAAAAGGGAGGGGATGGGTGACAAACGACAGCGGGCCTAGGGGCACCCACTATGTAAATCCGGCCCTGGATCCACTGTGATTGTCCGATTCTGTTCTGGCATCCTGGTGTGCATGTGACAAGCCGTCACTGCGTCTCCTTACAATGGGAAAAAACGGTTGTCATTGTGCACGAGCAGTCCCTTTAAATAGATTCCAAACTGGTAAGATCTTTGCGAGCTGATCTCTCTTGCTCTTCCTGGAGTGTTGCTAAGCCACTGAAATTTCTGAATACCTGGTTTTGATTCCTGCTTTGTTATATGGACTCCATGCCGTGTGACCCTTGTCTGTACCACTACTAGTTACTTTATTTATTGGATTTGATTTTAGCCTGACCTGACCTTGATTTCTGATGCATCGATTTGGCTCTGCACTATCCCTTCTTCTGGATTTGACCCCAGCCTCTCTTGATTCAGTTCCATGCTATATCAAGCTGCTTCCTTGTTCTGAGGATCCTACATTGTCCGACGCTCTTTACTAGTACAACCCTGTAATTATTCCAGGCATAGTGAAAGGTATATTAGAGGCTCTTTTTCTCAACTCCAAACTCCAATCAGGTACTTGACACCTCATCCTTAATCAGCTTACTCAGCAGAAGGTAGCATTGACGCAGGCTGTGCGGGATCTCCAGTGGGGCTATCAACAGATACATTTTCAAATTCAAGAGCTCTCTCAACCTAGAGGGACCACAGCCACTGCAACATACTTGGTTCAAGACTTAGTTGTTACAGTTCCTGGATCCCCACCAGAACCAAAGCTTCAAATGCCTGAGAGGTTTTCCAGGGACAGGAAGCAGTTCATATTTTAATCAATGCCTGTCTTCTGCTTTTCCCTATGAATCCCTGTATGTATGCCACTGAAGAAGTTAAAATGGGACTTATTCACAGCCGGGCCAGACCAACCAGGTGTCCTAGGCAACCCGGCCGGCCATGGCGCTGGCTGAGCACACACATGTGCGAGTTGGAGCTCTTGCGGGAATTGACGCACGCATGCGGAAATCACTGTGTGCACATGCGCGTAAGCCCAGAAGCAAATGCTTGAAAGCACAACAAGACAAGGAGAGAGGGGACCGGACATGGGGTAGGCGCAAAGGTACAAAGACAATATCATTATAAATGTAAAAAAGGATTCATTTCTAGTGTCAGTATATCTTTACGCATCAATTGCACATTGGATCCTCTATGACTATTAAAGATGATCTAGATTATTTAGATTGATCGCAAATTTACAGAAGGTCACCTTGAAAGGTCCGGAGCCTATCAATTTCCTTGGGCTCTTCCTAATGCACCTGTTTTTCTAAGACCACCCTCTTCAAATTGGGCCACCTTGCCTTATGAGGAACGTGCTCATTGTAGACGTCTCAATCTGTGTATGTATTGTGGTTAAGCTGGACGTGTTCTCCGCAACTGCCCACTGAGGCCTTCAAGTAAGCCTTTAGAGACTAGGATATTGAGTGCTCAAACTAGTTCTAAAGTCCCACTTATGATATTTCCCCTTCTTTTACAGCTCCCATAGGAACCCTCCAAACTCAAGTCCTAAAGTCCTAATTGATTTGGGCGCTTCAGGCTGCTTTATGGACACTAGCTTGAACAACTTTACAAATTAAATTCACCCTGTAATGGTTAAGACTGCTGATGTTTTGCCAATTTCCTCTGGTCCAGTGAAGTATGAAATGGAACCATTAACAATAAAGTAAAGTGAGCATACTGAAGTGTTATCCGTTGATGTCTCTACATGAATCTATCCAATAATCTTGGGATACTCCTAGTTAATCCTGCAATTAACTGCAAACCCAATGAGATTATCATCTAAAGAATGTCCCATGTGTCCGAACTTGTTTCCTCCTGTATCAAGAATCTTCCAGGTCTTCCTAGAATCTTTTCGGAGTTTAGAGATGTTTTAATGAGAAAGGGGCTAAGGTTCTGCCCCATCATAGGATCTACAACTGTCCTATCAACATACTTCCTTTTGCCAATATCCCTTGTCATAGCTGGAGTTGAAATTCTTAAAGGAGTATATTGATAAGAATCTCCAAAAAGGTTTCATTAGTTCTTCAACATCTTTTTATGTAAAAAAATGATGGTTCCTTCTGCCCATGTATTGACTACAGGGAGCTCAACAAAAGTTTTTAAGAACGAATATCCTCTATCCTCCTTGCCTGAGCTTTTCAAACACTTAGCTCAGCAAAAGTCTAAGTTGGATCTTCGAGGTGCTTACAATTTCATGAGAATAAAGAAAGAAGGCTGCTTTCTGCACCCACTATAAACATTTTGAATATAATGCATTTTGGATTTTATAATGATAATTAATAATGATCCCGCTACCTTTCAACACTTTGTAAATTATATACTTATATATAATCTTTTGTGGTTTATCTAGACAATCGTTTTGTCTTCTCCTCTTCGTTATTCCATCATTGTGACCATCTCAAGACTTTGTATGCATCGGTTTTTACGTGAAACTTGAGAAACTTGTTGAATTCTTGGGTTTCATAATTTCCCTCAAATGCATTTCTATGGACCTGCATAGAATTTATTCTGTCTTGGTTCAAATATTTATTGGCTTTGCCAATTTCTGTTGAAAATACATTAAGAATAAGAGAGATAGATCTCAGTATCGTCAGTGTAGAGGTGGTAGTGGAAACCATACAAGCTGATTAATTTGCCGATGGAGGAAGTATATAGGGAAAATTAAGGGTCCCAGGACAGATCCTGGAGTCCATGCGTATTGAGGTTAGAAGTTTGTTTGTGTGCAGATAGTGGTCTGTTGAGACCACTTCTGTTCCCGAGCATCCTTTTGAATCAATCTCCATGGACTTACCTATATGCTCTGGATTTAACGCTATATTGGTGGTAGTAGACAGACTTTCTAAAATGGCTCATTTCAGTCCCGTAATGGGTCTTCCTTCTGCATCTGCTACTGCTGACATTGTCATCAAAGAGTTTTCCAGTTTTCATGGCATACCTAGGGAAATAATTTATGACCAATTCAGTTTAGCTCTACATTCTGAAAATCTCTTTGTCATGGATTAAATATTAAATTGTCTTTGTCAACTGCTTTCCATCTCCAGACTAATGGTCAGACAGAGAAAACCAATCAAACTTAGAAAATTTTTTAAGATGTTTTTCTATGCATTTAGAAGATAATTTGAGCACACTTTTACTTTTAGCTGAATTTTCTTACAAAAATTCTATTCATTCTACCACCAAGCAAAGTCCTTTTTTTCCAGCTTCTGGTTTTCTAGTTGCTGATAGACTTTCCTTTCTAAATTCTTATTTTAAGATACTCCAGCAGACTGTTCAAATAGCCCAACTTTGGTTCAAGATAATTGCTGACAGAAGACATAGCAAAGGCCCTAATTTTTCTGTGGTTGATTCAATGTGGCTTTCCACACAGCACATCAATATGACTATTTTCTCTACAAAATGTGCCTAAATGTTTAATGGTCCATTTCAAGTTAACTGGCTTTTAACATCCTTGGTCCTTGTTTCCACAAGGGCAATGTAATGTGCATCCCTGTCCCGGAGCCAAGGTGCAGTCTACCTGCTGTTGGCTCTGCTTTTGAAACCCCTAATGCACTAAAATAATGGACTGGAGGGAAATGTGTTGGTGGTTGTTAGAAAGTTTTATTTTGCTTTAAAGACTGTTACTATCTGGGGAGATGCTATGGGGTTAAAATTACCCTCTTGAAGGCATAAAGCTTAAGCTGTTCTTGACAGTTATCCTGGTCCTGGATCATTCTTTTGATGAACTGCTGATGTTGCTGACTGTGCCGATAAGCTAGTGCAGCTGGAGCAACCAGAAGGTACCTCAACATATTCTCTTTTCCTCATCTGATGTCCTTGTGCAGTTTCTGTCAATTGAATTTCCAGGTCTGAGTGCTCATCTCTTTAGTTGATAAGCTTCTACTACTTGCTGAAGTAGCATTTTAATCTCTGTCTGGGAGTAAATATGTTCCCTTTCAATGTCTCTTGTAAAGTGATTACTTAGTGTAGCAGGGCAGATCAACATAGCAATTATGAATATTTATGTTATCTATACTGTATAAGGGTATCTTCAGAAGACTGGTACATTCAACAGCCCAAATTTACAATGTATGTTTCAGGATGGTATAGAAAGGCTAGAATATCTTTGTGATTAGATTACTTTATGCAGCTCCAAGGACGTTCCCAACTAAATTACCTAAACAAAACATACACTTCTATTGCCTTTTCTGACATATGCCATAACTTTTATAGGATTTGCAAATACATTGATCTAACACTATGATTAAAAAAATAGTCCTCCTTATTGTAAGGAGAAATAAGCTATGTCTTAGAAATGGCAGGTTATAAACATACTGTTTGGTTGCCAGTCAGTGTTAGTGTTTTATGACCTTTTTTGTTATCTTGTTATCACTTTTAGAATTCTTCTGTATTGTAAACTTAAATGATGATATAGCAAAGGGGCAGCCACCAACACAAGCTACACCACTGGAAGAGTGTGTTGGATAAAAAATACACCAAACCAAACAGATTCTCCACTCTCTTACAGGAAATGTATTAATAGTTATAAAAAATGAGAAAGTGAATGCTAACCAGTTTAGCGATACCTTGCTTATCATCACCATTGTGAGCTGGTTTTTATTGCACCTAAATATGTAGTAGGATACAATGAGAATATGGGTTACATTTTATGAATGGAGTACCTAAATCTCTATTCCCAAGTTTAATTGTTGGTTTTTAGCATTCATTCACTGCTTTATTGAGATGCTTTAGGTAAATGAATGTTGTACCTCAGGTACACAGACCACCATAGATCTTAAAGAATTTCACATACACTGGCAGAGATTCTTTCTGTAAATTTCTCTTTTTATCCCTTGGCTCAGCCATTCTAGATTAGTGCTTTTAAACTTTTTTCAGGACATACTAGAGGACATACTAGACTAGTATGTCTTCAAGAAAAGAAAATAGAGAATTTTGGAAACCTGGTTCCTTTTATGGCTCAACTGAATGCACAAGTAATTTAATCAGGGACAGACTCGGCCAACTTGAATTGTTTTTTGCCTGGGTATATACTATAACTACTGATATAAATGAGAAGAAGATGCAGCATGTAGCTAAGATTAGACTACTATTTGTATATTACCAGGGATTAGATTTTATAACAATATGTGGTGAATAGTCACAGTGAGAGCGGCTTAATTTTTGCTTTTTTTGTAGTATGAATGACTGTGGGGGGGGGGGGTCTAACATTGTAAACCTGAAGAATTCTCAAAGTGTTGGATCTTATGCACTATTATATACTTCCAGGGCAGATTTAAGTGTGAAATTAGAGCTCACAACAGAAAAAAATCTATTTATTCCAATGAGATTTTTAGAAACACATTTATCAAATGGTGAATGCTTCTAAATATCCCATATAAATAAATAGAAATTGGGTGAGTTAACCAGAACACTACTTTCTGCTTTGCAGCTCTCTTGTTTTCCACTGACTGGTTACCCTGGTGACAAGGTAGTAACCAATCAGTGACTTTGGGGGGGGGGCACACGGGGCATAACTGTTGCTTTTGAATCTGAGCTGAATGCTGAGGATTAATTGCAAACTCACTGAACAGTTATGTCCCATGTGGCCCCTCTTCAAGTCGCTGACTAACTCAGAGTTAAAGAACTGAAAAGCAGGAAGTTGTGTTGTATTGTGTTCTGTTAGACATCCAGTCACTCCAGCCTTTATACTTTACATTTTTGTCTAACTAACTATATTAGAAACATTTTTTTATTTTGCACAGCCTATCTGTTTATCCATGTATTCTTACACTGAACTGTTCCTTTAAAACTACTTTATTGTATACAGGGGAGCTGCTGCCATGAGGCAAGTTGAGAAACTCTCCTCAGGCAGGTGCAGTCCCCGCATCACCAGGGGCAGTAAAAAATGCTCCTGGTAACTTTAAGAGCCAAATTTCCGGTCATTAAACCTTGAGAAGCAATTGCGCTCTGTGCTCTGTCCATGTGACTCACCTGAACCCACTCCTGTGGGAAAAAAAGGTAAGCGCTGGGGAGGGAGGGGGGCATCACAAGATCCAACTCAGGCAGCAAGAGGCAAAGAATCACTGCTGGTTGTATAGCAATGCCAACTGTAATTTGCATTACATGACTTTCCAATGTTTCTATAAAATGTCGCTTTACCTCTTGATGATGTGTTTTACCTGGATTTGGTACATTATGATTGTTTGTAGTTTGTGCACAGTTTCCATCTAGCTAGTCATCTCTTTGACTGTCATGAACTGGTCTCTCTATAGAGCAGCAACGTACAACCTTCGGCATTACAAGTGTTGCAGGATTACAGTTGTAGTGCCAAACGCAAAGCAAAGCTTGAAAGGAATACTGAAAATTGTAGTTCTGCAGTAGCTGGAATGCCAAAGGATGCCTGTCACTACTGCAGATGGTCCCTGATGGCTGCTGTCTTTTTGATTCCTATTTGCTTTTATTTTTTGACATTTGTTTTTTTTTGCCCTCTGTAGATGTTGCAAGCTTTCTATCAATGTTTATTGTTACAGGTTCTCTCAGTCTATAGAAGGTGCAATCTCTTTCTCTATGTCTCTTGATGCCGATCTGTCTCTCTTTCCCCCTCCTTCGGATGCGTGAAGTGAGAGTAACCATGGAAACTCAGCAAGAGCTGAGAACTGCATCCCTTCAGCTTCGATGATAAAGGAAGGGAGGGAGAGAGGCATGCATTTGCGCACTCACATAGAGAACGAGACACGATGCCCAAAAAGAGCAAGAGATAGAGAGGAAGGGAAGTAATAGGGAATTTAAATAAAAAATGACAAAAAGGGAAACAAAGAAATGATAGCAGGGGAAGAGAACAGAAAGTACAGTATCTGGCAGTAGATGAAGGAGACAAGTGGTGAGCAGGTGCAGGAGACGCAGTGAATCTGCATTATATATAGGAAGCCTCTCGCACAGGCTGCTACAGGCTTGTGCAAAATTAAGAAACTGCGCAAACCCTCAACCCCGCATGGCTCTGCTGGGGGTCCTAGTGCCAGGACCCCAGGATGAATTCACGCCGCAGGGTAGGGAAGCTGCTGGCGCAGTGTGACACCTCATCTCGAGAGTATGAGGAAATGGTTGTGGAAAAACGGCGGTTCCTTCCAGACCCCAGACGCCTGTTGGATAAGACCTGTAAGGTCACTTCTTTTTTCCTTCCAGCTCCCCCACCACCGAAGAGAGCGCCAAGCACCACACTTACCCTGAGATCCAAGTCCATGACAGCTGAGCTTGAAGAACTGGGTGAGTTTACTGCAAATAAGATAAGGGGTGTGACAAGGCTGGATGCTAAACCCTGAATAAGAGGATATTTTCTATATACATTCGCTGTAAAGTGAGTATTACCAAATTCTCACATTACCAAATCTACAGGTCATTTTTGGCATAATAGAGGGTCAGTATTAGAGACCTTCTGCTCAGAACTGAATAATTTGTGGCAAGGCAGTATAATAATGGCTCAATTTTGACAAAACCTTTATGCTAGGATAATATTACAGCATTTTGTGTAGGCAATGCATATGTACAGAAAAAGATTTCAAAGACTGAAGCTTTTGAATGGTGGATTATCATGCAGACCAAGACCCGGAGTAAAAAGGGGGTGCCATAATTCTATGGTCTAGGAGCGTGCATCTAACCACACTTGATTTACCATGCCTGAAAGCTAAGGCCTGTACGGCATGTCTGTGTCACATTTTGGCAGTGGAAAGTATTCGAGCACTGTAAGGTTGATGAGGGTAAAATAGAATTTGTTTTCAGCTAGAATGAAAGAATCGGAAGGTGATCGTGGCCAATTTTATTTGTAAGGCAGAAGTAATCAAACATAAATATTGTTATAGAGCAATGTAAATACATTTTAAGGACAAAGATGACATGACATTAAGAATATGTTACATTTTGCTATTGTGTGAGTGTGATCCCTGAAAATTTGTGGTAGCCTTCAAAGTAAAAAAAAAAGTGTGGTCAGCATCATACAGTGTTGCAGTACTGAGAAAGAAACCCTTTTGATTGTTAAAACATTGAGGGACAGATTTATCAAGGGTCGAATTGAAAAATTGTAAAAAAAAATTGATTTTCCAGCTATTTTTAGTGTACTTCAACTATCAAGTAGTCCAAATTCGATGTGAAAAAATGTGACTATTCTAATATCGAAATTTATCATGTACTGTCTCTTTAAAACTTTGACTTAGACCATTCGCCATCTAAAACCTGCCGAATTGTTGTTTTAGCCTATGGGGGACCTATTTGGAGTCATTTTTGGGCATATCCTTTGATTCAAATTCAATAAAATATGTTCAGAAACTAATCAACGATTCAGATAAAGCCTTTTCGCCCGAAGCTTAACTATTCGATTTTTTAAAATAATTATTGGTTGGTCTTTTTTTATTCGAATTTCGTTGTGATGGGAGTTTAAAAACCTCCCATCATCTTGAAATTCGACCCTTGATATATCTGCCCCTTAGTATTTATCAAGAGGAATGTAATAGAAATTGTGGATGTTGGAAAAAATGCTTTAGCAAGCAGAAAAAAAACATACAAAGGCTTTTAAGGCCATCAGCTTTATCTTAATTAAACCAATTGTGTGTAATTTCTACTTTTGAAGTTGAAATGTATATATTTATGTAATTTTCAATAAAGTTATTCGTTTTTTTTTAATTTGTAACCAAAATATTAAAATTCCATGTGCACTTTTGGAAAAACAAATCCAATATACTCTATATTAAATGCACAAAAATATTTTTTAAAAAATAACAATGATGTATTGCCAAACTAGTCTCATGAATCGGAGATCAACTGTAGTTATAGTGCATTTTCTGGTGATAATCATGAGCTGTTCTTTTGAATAGTATATAGTTTGAATGGCAGTGCTTCCAAAGGGTCCTGTCAGTGCTTTCTTTCTGTAGAAAATATTAGTATTTTGGATGGCCTGTGCACTAAAACCCTAAAGCTATACATATTATGCTTTTACACTTTGTGTCATTTTAAGTTTATGATTTTACTTAACATTGTAGCAGCCATATGGCCCAGATTGTATGGAAAATTGTAAGCTTGGAAAACCCAAAATAAATTTTTTTTTTTTAAAACAAAGATTGGAATTTGTTTCTCTTTTTCCACACTTGCAGAAAGACTTGATGAAATCTTGGTGGCTTCTGATCCCTCCTTGTGCCCAGAAATTGCTGAAGCTGATTCTAGAGCTGCTACTGTGAAACAGAGACCAACAAGCAGGCGCATCACCCCAGCTGAGATCAGTGTAAGAGATGAGCATTTGTAGAATGAAAAGTCGCAGCTGGGATCAATGACAAAATTGTTTTGAGGATTTTTTAATAAAAATGGTTAAAAATGTGTTTATCAAGCCAGATTGTCATATGCTTAAAATGATTATCTGCAATTTCTCATGAAAAGTAGAATCTTACTACGCTGAATATTCACTTTTCATCTTTTAGATTTTAAGATGTATGGTGCAGGGACCTCCTTTCATTTGTATCTTTTAAACTTAGTTTTTATACCTTATACTTATCTTATTATACATTATACTTATCTTTTATACATTAATCTTTAATGCAACTGTACTTTGTATTTATTTTGTAATTATTATAATGACTCCTTCATATATATATATATATATATATATATATATATATATATATATATATATATATATAAAATGTGTGTGGCTGAACCGAATCGTAATCCTAATTTGCTTATGTAAATTAGGTGTGGGAAGGGAAATCACATGACTTTTCATCTCAAAACATATATTATATGCAGGGAAAAGTCCTTATTGCTGTATTTTACTCACTTCTACAGTCACTGCTGGAGAGACAGGGGATTCCTCAACATGCAGTATCCCAGTTCCCCATTGAGAAACACCATTTTCCTCTTCATCATGGAATGTCTCGGACAAAATCTGTGGGTATGAGACACTACATTATAACCTTAATTTAAAATAAGATACAAACCAGCAAGTAATCTGTTGCATCTCTAAAAAAGCAGTAAAATATAATGGACCATTATAAACCACAGTATGGTTATCGCTCTCTGAATAGTGATGGCTCCGTATTCAGATCTCCATCTTTAAGTTAATTTATATATTTTGCATAGCTTTTGAGTCCCAATGGGTTGGAATGTTATTCTCTGTAATAATAAAATAGTAGCTTGTACTTGTTCCCAACTAAGATATAATTAATCCTTATGGGAAGTAAAACCAGCCTATTGAGTTTATTTAATGTTTACATGATTTTCTAGTAGTCTTAA
>CM044436.1:53579018-53594424 GCA_024363595.1 Xenopus borealis | reverse complement strand
TATATATATATATAGTCATTATCCTACATAACAGTGAGGGGGCACTGGACAGGTACATGCTGAAGGGTACTCTGCCTACCCCTAGTTCAGGTTTGCGTGCTACCTGGTTCAGGCATTCTTTCCCATTTTCTGCATGTTCCCCCTCCGGGCATGACACCACTGCACATGCAAGTGTGCACGGATGGGGACAAGGTGACGGCTGAGTTGCCGCATGCACCCCTGGTAAAGACTATCCAATAGTTAAGATAATCGAAAAGCCAGTGAATAATAGCAATTATATCAACTAATGTGCTTGTGTAAAACTGTCATCCACTGGACACTAATGTAGCACAGCATGAGAATTAATACTCATTTGCCCATACTGTACACACAACATTTGACTTGCACTGTTTAGTACACATTTGAATGAATGATTGACATTTTTGTTTACTCATATCCATCTGATATGTCATTAGTTTGACTTACTAGTCTACTCAATCTATGAGGAGTCTGTCATTATTTATTTGTTCTGGATACTGTAATGTTAACATCTTTCTTTCCCATCTCATCTTTCACCCATTCTTTTCCTTTTCTCTGACATTTACTTTTTGTCTTCTCTCATCTTTCACCATCTCTTCAATACCTCCCATTATTTCCCAACCTGGCTTTACTGGAATTCTTGCTATTGCATTGCTTATTGTTCCATCCCTGTCTCTCCCTTGTGTCTGGCAAATATCCTTCCTTTGTTTCTTTCTCTCTCTCTCTCTCTCTCTCTCTCTCTCTCTCTTTCTCTTTCTCTGTCTGTCTCCCTTTTTTTCTTTCCATACATGTTTACCTGTCTCAGGCACTGAGATGTTTGGAGCTGCGCAAACTGCGTAAGTTTTCAAGTTCCAAAATTGTGGCTGGGAGGGGGAGTAGAGTAAACACTAATAAATGTTTTTTCCCTTACTCCTGTATCTGCAAGGCTATTAATTATTATTAGACACATTATTTTAGCAGCTAAACATTTCTTCTGAAGACCCTAGGTATAATTTACTAATATGGGGAATACTTGCAGCTGGCTGCAGAAAGCTTAAAACTGGTTGCTATAGGTTATTTCCTAGGCACTAATTTGCCCACAGTTGGTAAATGAGCCACACTCTGTATCATGAGTTTTTACTTGCATACAAAACTATATATAGTATAGGCATTTAAATGTAAGATAGCCATAATAGAAGCAATCATGAGATTTGTTTGTATTTGTACAGCTATACTTATATTACACAGCACATTTACTTTTTGGCACATTGAATTAAGTCATGAAATACATTTAGATAGTATAGTTGCTAAGTTGCACAAGTGCAGTTGCCAGAAGTAACCATTCAGCAATTGCCTTGAACAGTCTACTACAGGAACATTGAGACTGAGTAATGAATTATGAGGGCATGGAGACTGCTTAGGGGCTGGAACAGAGGTCTGTTTAAAATT
This sequence comes from Xenopus borealis, assembly GCA_024363595.1. Lineage (NCBI taxonomy): Eukaryota > Metazoa > Chordata > Amphibia > Anura > Pipidae > Xenopus > Xenopus borealis. The sequence continues at coordinate 53,592,978 of CM044436.1, read as the reverse complement.
TGGGAAGAAGCTTTAAGTGGACATAAAGATCAGCAAGGGAATGAAGAGGGCCATGCAAAGGGGCACATTTATTAAAGGGTGAATTGTGTTTTTTTTTGTTGAAAACCACAGCAAACTTTTTCGCCGTGTGTATTTTTACTTAGGTGAACAATCCTTAATCCCCGAATTTGTGTAAACTTTCCAATATGTTACCCTTTTTGCCAAAGTCTACTTCGCATGGTTCTCTTCTGTCTTTATTTTGCTTCCGTGGCCACTTCCTGCTATTTCACCAACATCACTAATAAATTATTCTGTTTGTGGATCATGGTAAATTGGGAAGCAGAGAGGAATCATACAGAAAGTGAGAAAGAAGCTATGAAACTGTTTCCAGAAAGGTATTAGTAGATTCCAGTTCCTTTTACATACCAGTAGGATTAGACCTCAACATAAAGTCCTGTTGTGATGGACACAACCTGGGAGGAGCAGATACATAGGGGGTTATGTAATAAAAGTTGTTAAGTTTGCCCAGGAGCAGTAACCCATAGCAACCAATCAGCAGTTTTAATGGCCTACATTGTGCTGGTTGTTATGGGTTAATGCTACTAGGCAAACTTAATGCTATTTAATGTAGTAATGTAGATGAAGAAGACACTTCAATTGGTATTTCATTTCAGCTGTATAGTTATATCACTGGCACATAAATTGGGTGCTGGAGTTTGGGATGGCTATGGGGCTTATTTATGGCCCAAAGGCATTTGGTATAAGCCTTAGTCACCTCAGCTCTACTTGAAGTACCACCTCAAATCATGAGCTCAGAAATCCGAGGCATCAACAATGACATTCACTAAAGGTTGTGTGTAAATTCATTGCCTATTTATATATGGGCTGATTAACAACCTAGAAAAATGAATGAAAATATATAGTGCTAAAGCTCAGCATTAGCAAAATTATTAATATTGCAACTGTTGTAAAATGCATATGAGGTACTAACCTGCCACAAATTTTCTATTGTACTCACTGTACTATCATTTAGTAAGTGCAACATGTTTCTGGCATGTTCCACAGGCTTATCTAATTCTACTTCCTTCAGTTTCCATGACCTCACTCCATTCTTCTCCAATTATTTCAGCTCTTGCTTCACCCACTCAAAGTCTGTAAGGTTTTCTTTCAAGTGTAGTGACATAAAGCTGTTGGAAGTAAGGTTTTACAAGGTACAGATAGTATAGATTTTCATGTTGCACTTTCTTCAGTATTTGTCCCCCCACCCAACACTGTTTCTGTTTTCTTCACTCTCCTTTTCTGTTTTATTACCTGCCTTCCACTTTTTATTCCTTTTGTCTGATTTGCTATCTGTTAACTAGGGCTTCCTTCCCAACTTCTGGGTTTCCTTTTTTATGTCCTATAGTAATTAGAATGCCTCAGCTCCACATTATTTCTCAGCATCCTTCCTGTATGCTCATTTCTTTATTTTGCATTTTTCCTTAATATATCTCGCTCTATGTACACGTTTATTTTCCTTCCCTGTATGCACTTTCCATTTTTTTCCGACTCTGCTTTAGCCACCATCCTTCAATATTCTATATATTTCTTTCCTCCCTTCTCCTTATATTTTCTCTTTCCCACACAGCTTGTTCAGCAGTCTTGGAGAGCTGCACACTATTTCCCAGCGCAGCTATGGAACATCCTACACCGTACGCCCTGGGAGCAGACACCCACTGACTCGTCGGGCCCCTAGCCCTGTGTCACCTTCCTCTGAGAGAGTGGAGCCATTAGGAGGTGCACGATCTTACACACTTACACCTCCCACCATCCTGAAATCCTCCAGCCTTTCAGTTCCTCACGAACCTAAGGAGGTGCGCTTTGTAGTGAGAAGTGTAAGTGCCCGAAGCCGATCTCCTTCTCCATCTTCTGGGCATCCCCTGCATCCTGCTCGTCCATTTATGCAGAAGCCCCTCTCACTATGGAATAAGTATGACGTGGGAGACTGGCTGGAGAGTCTAAACCTGGCTGAACATCGTCTCAAATTCCAGGACAATGAAATTGAAGGCTCTCATCTACCTGCTTTGACTAAGGAGGATTTTGTAGAACTGGGAGTTACCCGTGTGGGCCATCGTATGAACATCGAGCGTGCCCTTCGTCAGCTGAGCACCAGCTGACCCGGCCAGGAGCTGCGGTCCCAACCCCCGGGAGAGCAACTCTGCACCGCTTCAGGGGGAGGAATGACTTTACATACACATAGTGACAGGCACTGCCCTGAACACGACGAACAAATACAAAGGGGAACAGACAGAGCAGTACCAATACATACAATTCAACAGTGCCCAAAACATACGGAGCAAACCTCTTGCGTTCCACACATACAAAGTCCGACGCACTTCCCTGAAAATACACACAAGAGGACAGCACATTGCACTGAGCTCATACCCAGGGGAACACACTGCAGTTCACACACTGTCACAATAACATGCGCAAGTGTAATCACACTTAGCCTTTCACAGGCCGATACACTTACGTTGACACACACTGATACCCAGACTGTAACTCGCACATTGTCATCTGAGACATAAAGTACCAACCAACTTACATTATCCCAACAGACAGGCATTAATAATACACATATATATATAGAGCGACAAGTTTACATTTATTGGAGCTCAAAACACACATTCCTTTCCTTGTGCGGTGCAATGGGGCCCAGTCACTGATCCCCCAACTCTCTTTCTCTTTCTGTGCCATGGAGTGCAGGAGGGGTCAGTCACGGGGTCCCAGGGCCAGGCCACTGTGTGTAAATTCCAATTTTTTTTTAAGCTGAGCAACAAAGGGACAGGGCAACAGGGCAACTCCATTCTAAGATCTGCCTCATGGAGAGAAATCCATGGATTGGGCTGGAAGAATCTGCAGGTTCCAGCCACCTCCACTGTGGGACGCTTTTTATGCATCTTTTTAATTAGCTATATATTTGAAGAGAAAATGACTTTACCTATATATATATATATATCCATATATATATATCTATATATATATATCTATATACACAACACCCTCTAATTGGACTTTTTATATACAGCAGATTTGGGGATATTTAAAGGTTTTTTGCGTATCCTGCGCTGCCTCGTTTCAGGATTTGAAATTTTCTTTGGGCTTTTTGTTTATTTTTGATTTGTTCAGTTTTTTTTTTAATCAAGGTTCTGAGATATTTGAATAAACCCCTCACCATGCCACCAGCATTATTTGCAACAAGACATGCATATTTATTTATTTTATTTATTTCTTTTTTGGTCAACATCTCACATCATTTTGCTCAACTTGGAGTACTCATTACAATTTTATATTTACGTGCACATTGGGGCTCATTAAAATCACCCATCCATGTAGCCAAATGAAAAAAAATGGTATTTTAGTTGTGAATTCTATTGTCGGGTGTTCTGGGATAACTCTTTGTTATGTTTGATTGATTTCATCTTTCATTTCTTATGACATCCCATGAGGGTTTTCTTCTGAGACTGAGGTGGGGTTTTCCCTTTGTTTAAATCCCTTTCGCTGGACATTTTAGTTAAATATAATAGGGGGAAGGAACATTTGGATAAATTGTTTATATCTAATTTGGAGGTAATGTTGACTTATTCCAGGGTTTTGTCTATTCAGGTTTTCAGAATTAGCAATTATTTCCTCACTACATCCCTTTCCATGGTTGAGCCGGAGAAAGAATAGACCCCTCTCCTTTGAACAATGTACAGCACCCTGATAAATGACACCCAGAATTCCTCTCACATTGCAGTTATGTCCCAAGATATTGCATAGCATGCAGTAGACTGTTGATATCTAGGCAACAATCTCTTGCAGGGCCTTGCATATTGTCATCTGCTTGTGGACATTGACTGGAGATGAGGGAGGATCAAGGAGCCGGCTGGGTCCTCTCATGTACTATGTCCCTGTGCTCCTTAGGATACATTACCCGGGGGTGACCGACCTGGATCCGGTGTGCCTTATTGCCATGATAATCGCTTCAGGTCCCTAGTGGGGAGAAGCAATCTGATGATCCTGCAGTGCCTTATCGCCATTGTGGAGCTTAGACAAGACCCTCTGACTGTGCTACATGCGCTTCTCTTTTAGAGCAGGAGAATATACAGCCCCCAAGATGGAGCGATCGCTGCTGCTTCTCTGACTGGAATAGCCCGTACCCCAAGACCCAGTTGAACCTCATATACAGGGCTACATTCCAGCTCCCTGCTTGCCAGAGGGATTTCACTGAGCCAGGTTACAAGGCAACATAATACAGCATGGATACAAAACAATACAACTGCCACCTTGTTTACTGTGTGAAGGTTAACACAACAACAGAAATGTGTGTGTGTGTATGAACATATATTAAGTGTTTTTTTGAAGCACTGAATGAGCAATATTACACAAATGAGCAGTGTGGGATTTTTAGGGTAACTGTGTGACTCTGAAAAGATTAAACAGATGTTTCAGGCACTGATACTGTCTCCTCTCTGCCTTAGAGTAGAAATCTTCTATCCTGTCCTTCCATGTGCTGTGCACTCAATAGAGAGGCTCAGACATCATACAACCAAGAAAAATGACAGTTTGTTTGTGATTTATGGTATCACAATATAACTGCATTGTAAAATATACTATTGTAACAGATAGAGACAGATCTAGTTATGTGCAAAAACACTGAATTAATGCAATTTGAATTATTGCTGTATCTGACATCAGTTATCAACAATTCATTCTAAAATTAATTAAAGCAACTAATTAAAGGGACATAATGAAATTTATATATATATATATTTAAATAGCAACAGAAGGGTTTCTTCCTAAAGCCACTAAAGAAAAAAAGTTGCTTAAAGGCAATCAGGTTGAAATCAAGTATTTACCCGAAACAGGATACAGAATCTACTGTGAAGGCAACAGCTATTGATATAACCCATAATGTATGCAATCTCCTCCTCTACATGCATACTGGGGTTAATAACTAGATATATAGAAATATATATTTTTAAGTGCCAATGGAGACAGTTATCCCAAAGAGCCTTGTTAGAACTGCCACAGAGATGATTATTGTACTTGCCATAATAGCTTTCAGGGTTTGTGGAATACATATAATGCAGGACAAAAAGAAAAGGGAGAGATTTTAGAAAAGGTAAACCCTGCATGAAAACCGTTAAAAAAAAAATGTAAAAAAAAACCCAGCAAAAACATGTAAAACTTACACAAAGAAAGGTGATAAAATGTATGGGAATAAAGAAGTAAACTAAACAAGGACAAATGGCTTTAGGGAATATGTGTACATGTTTGTCTTCTTTACACAGCTTCTCCATTGACATGACTGCTGATATAATTCAAAATATCTAGTATTATATTTATAGCCACATTCTAATCTTGAATTCACGACAGGAACTCTTCATGAATATCTACGCACATCCCCCCCCCCCCCCCCCCCCCATTGCCCTATCATGCCCAAATTCATAGGAACATCCAATCAAAGCTCCCATTATTCTGTAAATTTGTAGCCGAAAATTCCTCTCTTCTTTTTCCGGCTTTTCCAAAGCTTGAAGGGGAGGGCTGGGTGTTTAGGACTGATTGGGTGGAGGGGGGTGGGGTCTGGGATTCTGCCATGGGGTAATATCATCTGGTGCTAATTAGAGGGGGTGTAGTTTTATCTGCCCCTCTCATATCTTAATGTTTTTAAGGCTTTCATATGGAGTGTGTGTTCCCACAGAGCATGGCACAGCTAGTGGGGCAGTTATCCGGTGTGTTATTGGCCTAAGGATGGAGGAATATATATTGATTTTTTTTATGGTAAGTTCAGCCACAGGAAAAAAGATTTTAAGGGTTTTTCTTCCTTTTGCTTCTTCCTTGGAAGGGGAACGTAGGTCTCACATTGTGATTTGGTACTATATGACCAAAGAAAATATACTAGGGTTTTGCTGCTAGTGTCATCACAGGAAGTGACGAGAAATAGCATGGAACTGTGTTAAACTCTTTTGTTGTGGCCAGTCATTACCAGTAAATTCTAAGGCACAGTTTTTGTATGCCACACGTCTTTTCCAGTAAGTTTAAGCTAAGGGACTTGGTGTTATAAAACCAGCTTCTTAATTCTTCAGTGAGTGTTAAGATGTGAATGCTTAATAAGGGTGCTTATCTGATCATGGTTAAATAGCAAAGAGCACAATTAATGACATCACTGAAAAATATAAAACTTGGCTCAACTCAGCAACAAATAACACCTATGTAAAAAAAAATACAGACCAAAGTGTTTGTGATACTTTACCAGTTACTGTTAAGTAAAAATATTTTTTTTTCCACCTAAACCTTCTGCAGGTATGAGATCTATTATCTCCTTATTACAATGTCACAGAGGAATATCTGTAGCTTTAATTTGTGACTGGTTTGCTTTTCTCCCTAGTAATAAGTACTAGTAATGAGTACTTGATGGAGGCTAAGCTGTAAGAATCCATATTAGTGGCAAAACAATCCTAATGTTTAAATATTATTTTGAAGCCTTATGGCATGGTACCCCAAATTATTGAAAAGTCCTTATATGGAAAACCCCACATCCCAAGCATTCCAGATAATAAACCGCATACCTGTATAAAGACTAACAGCGACTGTTAAAATAGAGAGCAACTTATAAAGTATACATGTACAAAACAGCGAATTTATGTCCTGTACTAGGATAAAAACTGAATGGAGATAACTTCACCCAAGGGAAATTATTCGAATCCTTATAGTAGTACCCTCCTTCTTGTTTAAACTTACAATACAGAAACCCTAGTAACAATAACAAATGAGTACTATAGCCACTTGAGAAGTGGTCATTGTCCCATATAAGTGACACTAATTGACTGTAAAGGATTCTTAACTAGCCAGCAGACCAAACATACAATGACATGTCCTTAAAAAATGCTCCAAAATGACCTCATGCTAAATTCACATCAATAGCAAGTCCTAATGATTGCTGTAGTTGGGTGTATTGTGATGATCAGTACTTGACAACATTATCCTTATGCAGAAGCATGTGCATAGTTTGCCCAGTCCAGTTTGAGGACAGTACATTCTATGATCTTGGGTACATTAGTACATATTCTGAACCATCAATTACATTGTGATAGAATTATTGAAGCAAATACCCAATGTTGCTTCTAATTCCTAATTTAACTGCACTGGACCAGTAAAAGCTAAGGGGCATGAAACTACTGTTGCCCATGTTTCTGCATAAGCTGCAGTGTATTTCACATAATACATTTTAATTTTTATGAAACCTTAAAAAATCCCCCTAATTTACTGATAGAGAGTCCCATACTATTAAAATAATGCCCATATTTGTGAGTTATGGATATAGACACATCTAAAAAATCTGACCCATTTACCATCCAGCTCATAAAGTAAAATGATTGTATTTAGTGCAGTCTACACTCCCAGCTCTAAGATCATAAAGACACAGAGAATCTTTACCCCATGGTGCTTACCATCTAATTAACTTAGAATGGGTAATAAAGTCGCCCCAGTGTCTGGTTTCTAAAGATCCATTTTCTGTACTACAGTATTAGTTGTGCGCTCTTTGGTGTATGAGCTTGATGGTTCTGAGTTGACAACTTCTTCCCTAAACAAATCACTGACTGTAATCAAAAGGCAAATCTTAGGGTGGTGGTACTTTTTATAAAAGTGCCTTCTCCTAATGTTGCTCTATTTTCAGAAAAACATCATAAATGCTGGATTTCTGTTTGGATGTTGCTGCGTTAGTTGTCTGTGTAATGTACAGGGTTTTCAAATGGATGGGTTTCATCTGGGTAGTAATGAGATGAAGACAAAGAAGGTTGAACCATATACTACTTATCGCCAATAGAACATTTTGTAGAGCGTGCCTTTTGTGAGTGCAGATGTTAAAAATCTCAAAATATAAGTTATTAGGGGCAGTGGTTGCTAAAGTTTTGTTTGTGTGATGAAAGGCATTGAGGAAGGGTTGTGAGGATGTTCCATTAGGGCAGTGAGAGGTACTGGTAAGGTTGTTGAAGTCAGCATATTAAAGCATGTTTTGTCTAGATCACAATGTGACTATTGTATCTGGAGGTTCTTTGGTGCTAGTAAGGCAAATATTCTGTGCAATGCTCTCTTAAGGGTGCCAAATGTAAGAATGCTCCGTGAGCTGGACATGTGTGGAATATAAAGATGCCATCTGGGGATTTGCCCCATACTACCCCTATGAATGTGTGAAAGGATTTAATATGTGTGTGCGTGTGTCTGAAAAGTCCTCTGCAATTACTAATAGGTACAGTAAATGGATAAGATGATGTTGATCCTGGGGATTGCAGAAAGTGCTCTAGACATTATTATGGTAATTTTAAGGGCGGGGTATCTGGATTACTTCCTGCATCAGGTGTTAATTAGTGTTCTGGATGACATAATAAATTTATAAGAAATTCTAACTTTGTCAGTGTTTTATTCTCGAAAATGTAATCAAAATGGCTGAAGATCTGGATCTAAAATGTGAGCTACACCAAGGAAGTGAAATGCTGGCAATATATGGCTATTAAGGATCTGAAAACCATTAATATGGAGTACACAAAACTACAAAATGATGGCACCAAACAAAGATGGTTGTTGGGTTTGGCCAAAGCAATCACAGTTTCAAGCAATACATGAAAACACTTGATTTATTTGTAGGCTAGTAACAAAACTTTTACTTCATTAGAAAGTTTGCTTCAACTGCAAAATAAACATTCCAGACACAAGAGTTCTCTGCACTAACAATTCAACCCAGTCGACCCAGTTGCAATGCAGAAGAACGTTGTATAACAGTAGAGGACCCCACGGGAAAGGAGTGCGGGGATTGCTTTCTCCATAGCCACTCTAATACAGCTTTAAGAATTTTAAAGCAGATGTGGAGGGGGGGGGGGTTGAGCAGACATATTGCCAAGCGCCTGAGGTGTGCAGCAAGTGTGGGGCTGATCCAGCTAAGCCAGGCTCCCTGAAAAGGTAAGTGAGGGAGGGCTGAAGGGGTGGGATCCTTAGTTAGTATTGGGTTCAGAAACACCACTGATTGCCTGCTTGTCTCCATGAATTCCCTAGTTAACTCACACGGGGCTTCTTAGATTTTTTTGGATACACTGCATTGCATTTAAAGTCAAACAAGTTGCTCTTTGCTGGTAATAAGAAGCTCTATGTAGGATTAATAGAATGTGTCTTGGAATTCAGCACAACCATGAGGGAAAATAGTTGGAAAATAAAGGTACACTGAATAAATATATAGGAACCATAGCCCTTTATCTAGTCCATATAGGGGTTATTTCACCAGAAAAATAAAAGATTGTGGATGTCAGAAGCTGAGAATTTCAAGAAAAAAACCATAGACTTTTAATATATTTTTTAATAATCAAAAAAGAATTAATTTACAGTGCAAAAATACAAGCAAAATTACCTATACTTACCTCAGAACTCCAGCCGAATCTCAAGGAAAATTATAAATTCAAACAAAATAAACACACTGCAATGTGCACATTTTCATCACCATATATAACTCTTGTGCCAGTTGTGACAACATTTTATTTTAAACCAACACGTTGCACGGTGTCAACAGCATTAGTGTTCGTCCATTAGGTGCAAGTCCATTGCATGTTCAGGTGCCTCAAGCTAAGGCAGCCAGAAACAGACAGACAAAAACCAACAAACAGTGCTTAGAATATAACTTTTTTATGAATTAGATGAAAACATCTGGGAAAAAGCAATCACTCAGGTTTAAGATGCAGTCAGTGCTTGATCCAAGGGGACTCTACACAAGTGCAAAGGCCTGAAGAAAGTTTGCAAACTGTGTCCTGCATTTAAAATACCCTTATTATGTTTCATACCTATATTATCAATGGAGTCAACGAAACTGATTTAAAGGGCACCTGTTGGCTAAATATATTATCCCCAACCAAAGGTGCAGCATTCCGGCTGGGGGGTAACAGCGGTTTTGTTTTTAAATTGCCCCCCGCCAGCACTAGAACACTTGCCTGCATCAGTCAGAGTGCATGTTGCGGCATTCACCCATTATGCCCATGTTCAAACCAGGACCTCCCTCCCAGCGTGGCTGGTCTATCGATGGAAAAAATCCAGAAGAAGCACTGCTAAAAAATATACATGTATTGTTTATCATATACGTAGTAGTGGTGATTCCTAAATCACGTAATCACCTTTCCTCTTGATTCAGCAAATTAAAACTAAACAACATTTGATCAGTATAAAAAAAAGAGCATAACCATGGATAAACAGACCCGGTATCAGAAAACATGGGACCCATGGATAAGATGCTTGTGCCCAGTCAAATTGCCCATTCTTTTGATACATAAAATATAAATCAATATAAACCATTATCTAGAATGAACGGGCACACATTTGTTGTATGGCTTAAACATCTAGACATTAACCACAGCTGAGAGTGGCTCTTGTGTAACTTTCTAAATCAACCTTCTAAAAAATTCACTACCACTACGCTAATTCAGCACAAACATTTCATATCGAAACTTTTGCGCTTAGGTAATTTGAAATAAGGCAGGTACATATAGGCCAAATATATGTCTTTATTAGAGATGTTGGTGCAAATGCTTGAAGTGGCCACTTCTTATTACAAATGTCCCACTTCTTATTACAAATGTCCAAGGAAGCATAATAAAGACAAAAGAGATCCTGTAATGCCCTAGACATGAGCTCACCATAAAACAAATGTGACATGCCCTTCAAACTGGTAACAAAATGCGCAATCCTGCTTTAAAATATGAAAAAAGACAGGTTTTTTTTAGAACTTTTATGACTTTTCAGCATACAGGATATGATGTCACTGACATAAGATTGAGTTGGATGATGCTCTATTTTATCACTTCGCTTGGTCTAAGGTGCCGAAGGAAACTCTGGTGAAAGAGGTAATGTTCTGCAAAATGTGCACTTTAGTGAATTTGCGGAGTAACGACCATTTGTCTCCGCGAAAATTCCCCTATGCTAGCAACAGTCTTGTTTGCGAGTGAATTGTCCACTACACCTGTAAATTGGCGTTTATGTGAATATCAATGGGATTTCTGGCCACTTTGCCCTTTACTAAATCTGTCCCTAGTGCCGGGCCCATTTCGGTGCGCGCGCTGGTCTGCACATGCATGCACTTGTTCATGTGCATGCAGTTGCCTAGGGCGCCCAGCCAACTATGAAGCCACTCCACATGCATACGCATGAACAAGTGCATGCATGTGCAGACCAGCGTGCACCAAAATTGTGTATGTGCGCATGTGCGGAGGAGTGGGAGAGGCCACAGTGCTGGAATTGCTGCTGCAGGTGTGGGCACAGGGGTCTGAACAAGGGGGAATCTGGCAGAAGAGGTAGCGTGCCTGTCACCCCTCCAACTTTGCATCCTTCTGCCTACCCCTAGTTCCGGCCCTGTCTGTCCCATAGTTCTTTCTACAAACTTCTCTTTAGTTGTAGGGGTTGCAAGAGAGACCGATTTTTTTTTGTTTTTCCGTTTGCTTGTTTTACCTTTCCTGTTTACGCCTTTGATAGATTATTTTGGCTGCTTAGGCGATTGTGAACTATAACACATTATAATTTTTTTGAGTACCACAGAAAAATATGAGTTACATTATACATTATTGCATGTTGTACATATATAATCATCTCTATCCATTATCTAGAAGGCTCTGAATTCTGGGATGGCTGTCTCCCATTGGGGCACATTTACTTAGGTCTGAATTATTGCTTCAGAAAGCCTTGCTATACTTTGCTCAACTATGTCAGATGTTAATTTGCTGCAACTATGTGTATTTATCAACATGTGAAAATTTGTCTCAGCAAATGAATGCTGGCGCATATTCGCTAGCGAAAAGTCATCAGTCAATTTCTTAGCAAATTTTATCTAGTGTTACTTTTTTCCTAGCAAAACGTTGTTAACATGCTCATGCTTACATCAGATTAAATATGGTGGATAGACAAGGTCATATGTACGTATTAGTGATGGTGAAATTGCAGGAAGGGGCCACTTATTATTAAAAATGTCCAAGGAAGCAAAATAAAGACAAAAGAGATCCTCTATTGTCCTAAAAATGAGCCCACTCTAAAACAAATGTGGCACAACCTTTAAATTGTTTTAAAAAAAGTGTAAAAAACATATATTTAACAATTACAACTTTTGATCATAATCCCACAATTATGTATGAAAAAAGCACCAGTGTTTTTCTTTTTTTCTGACTTTTTTGGAAAACAGGATATGGGGGGAATGTAATTAAAGTCTCAAACCGCCAAACATTGCGCACCAATAAGATTAAAAATCCACATCTAGCAATGTAATATTGTCATTTAAAAGGTTATTGCATTGCAAATTTTAATTGCGCACTCTTAAGAAGTGCTTGAAGGTGTCGTAACCTTTTGGAGCAAACATTGCGACTTTTTCAGTAGGAAGTTTTATTACATTGACAGAGCATTAGCGCAAACTATAAAATTTGCAAACGGCCTTCCACTGGTGGAAGTGGTCGATAAATAGTTTCCAGGTTTGCAAAAGGTATATATTACATTTGCGAAAAACAAAATTTGTTCGCACAAAGGCATAACTTTTCACATTGCGAATCAGGGTCGGACTGGGAGGAAAAAGTATCCCTGGCAAAAGTATCAAAACAGCCCATGTATTCCCATGCATGCAAAGCATGATATATATTTCCAACCCCAAGGTTAACTAGAACTAATTAATTAATAGATATTTTAATAGTCTTTTACCATATAATCCCCAGCAATATTATACATTCTATGTGCTGGAAGTGGCCCTTGCGACAAATATCTCACCCTATCCCAACTATTTTAGCTGATGGATTAGTGACCCTATACTTACAGTATATTCTAGATTTTCCTTTGTGTGTCCCCAGCTAGACCATGCACCCTGTCAGATAAGCGTGTGTCACAGGGCCAAAGTGTGACATACTAGAAGAGACTTGAAGTCTCATGCAATTAATGCTACATATCACAGTGTTCCATATATAGGCTGAAGTGATTGTTCTGAGCATGGATCCTCCTGTTGCCAACATACCTATCATAAGCATAAGGGATTGGGTATATAGCAAGAAACTCTAATATTACTAACTGAAGTTGGTCAGAATTCCTGGTACCTTCCATATACCAGTACAGGCATGAGCACTAACAAATGCAGGCATTGGCTGTGCCAGCTGTGTCTGGCTATTATGGACAGCTCATTTACATTTCTAAAGTGATTAGCCCATTTACATATTAAAGACAGACCTAATTTGCATTTTTAGGTGAGCAGCTCATTTACATTTTAAAGCAAGCGGCCCGAACCCATTGCAAGTCCAGGCCTGTTGCAAATAGTTTTTTCGTTACCGACTTATATTACATTCCCCTAATAATGAAAGTCTACACTTTCATAAATTTGCTGTTCAACAATAGTTCACCTGAGCAAAAATTCACCACCAAATCAGCACAAAAAAAAGCGCCAAACTTTTTCACTAGTGAATTTTAGTAGATTGGTGATGGCCTTAGCACATGTGAACTCTGATGCCCTGAATCTGCACCGAGGGGTAAGTAAAGACTTGGGGGCACTTACCCAGGGTACCACCTAGGCTGGGGGGGCAGGGAGGGGGTCTATATAGGGTTGGGGTATAGGGTTTATTTTTAAATTAAGGGTTGAATTCTCCTTTAAGAGGGCCCTGGGAGTGCAGGGGGTTGGTAGGCGAATGTGGAGTCTTCAAAGGACCTAAATGCTTGCAAGGCTAGGTGATCCTGAAGCCTGAATGGGAATAGGAATCACTTTCTGATTTTGCTGTACACGACAACTGGTGTTATAGATTATTTGAGTCTGATTCAGAAATAAACGGTCCTTTATCCTACTGCTCTGGCGTGGCCTTAGCACATGGGAAATCCCAGGGCCAGGCCAAGCCGACTGGGACCCTGGGCAACCCAGTTGGCTAACTTAGTCCCCCATGTGTGTGCATGCACCATAATGGAGGGGGGG